>PVJL010002216.1:109226-210140 GCA_004026885.1 Lyroderma lyra | reverse complement strand
AATTTCTTGATTAAGCAGTAGTGTGTTTGTCGGAAGTATTTCATAGGAATTTTGAAACAACCAATTAGTGAGATGAAGTACCTTACTGGGAAGTTGGGGAATGAGGTCGTCATTACTGAGAATGTAATGGGGAAAAACACGTGTCCGTTTTAACGGGCACAGCATTACTTGACTGGATTTGTGGATTATGGACATTCCAAGTGCTTTTTTTTTTAACATCACTGCAGCGATATAATTGTCATTTATGGTTGTGAGCCAGAGGTACAAAAAAATTCCGACCTCCTTTGCTGTGAAAAGATTATTTTAGGTGTAATTATGATATTAAATGTGCATCATATTCTCATGGCCAGTTGGTAACTGTATATGGCACAAATTGTGTAACAAAGAGATTTAAAATTATTAGTTCATCTCATTCACCCTTTACAAGCCATTCTTATTTTTTCTTGGATATTGTTTACATGGTTATCTTTTTTATCAGTGTACCCAAAGCTGTGATGAGAGTACAAGGTCTACAAAAGGCTTTACACTTTTCTCCTTATACTGTGAACTTATATAGACACATTTTTTATTATATTCTTCTTTTCCTTTCCAACTATTTACTTTGAAAAACTTTGAATCTACCAAAAAGTTACAGAAGAGCTCCTTAAATATTCATTAACACTTCACCAAGATGTCCCACTTTGCCTTATCCTGTGTGCTTGCTCACTTGTGCTCTGGCATTTTCTCTCTCTAAATTATGTATTTATTTTCATTGAATCTTTTGAGAGTTAGTTGTAAACATCATGACATTTCACCACTAATAATTCAGCAAGTACCTGCTAAGAACAAGGACATTCTTCTACACAATCAGAGTATAAATAATATGTTGACACAATACTGTTGTCGGGTATGCAGTCTGTATTTCAGATTTTCCCACTTATTCAAATAACATTATAGGTGTTTTTTTTCCCCCAGGATCCAACAAAAAAATCACAAATTGCATGTTGTTGTCGTCATATCTCTTTGTTCTCATTTAATCTGGTACGGTGTCCTGCCTTTTGTGTCTTTCATGACATTTTTCAAGAATCCAGGCCATGTGTTTTGCAGATTGTCTCTCAATTTGGATTTGTTTGAGTGTCTCCTCATGATTAGTTTTAGCTTAAATATTTTTGGCAGGAGTCCATCAGAGGTGATGTTGTGTCCCTGTCAGTGTGTCCTGTTGAGAGTGGAATGTCAGTATGTCTCAGTTTTGGTGAGGTTAGGTTTGATCATTTGATCATTCTGTTTATTCACTTTGCCTCTTAGACCTTTTGTGCCCCTCTCCTAGAGGCCACACACTTAGCAGTTGCATATGTGTCTATATATGTAAGTACATGTAAACGTGTATCTATACATTTATATACAAATGTGTACCCACCCCCCCTTTTTAAACACTAATGTTAGCGTTTTGAAAATATATGTAAACATTTGCATTTCATTATATCTTTTAAACTTCTGGGTGTTTATGTGGTAGATATTACTTGGTATGTTTTTTTAGGTGGCCATTTTGGTAGTTTTCAATTACTTGGTCTAGTGGTACATCTTTATTCTCTCTTCCTTCTACCTGAAAATCCTGTCTGAGAACTGGTGTGACCTTATGTCCTCCAGTTGTCCTCCAGATTGAAGTCCTGATCATTAATTAAATGCTTAACAAATTCTTAACAGTGGCGAGGGTGTCTCAGAATGGGAAGTCCAGAGAGAGTCATGGGGGGAGCATGAACAGGGAGAGGGAATGGTGGTGAAAGTGGACTCATAGCTGAGGTCAGTGAGTAGGGCTGGGCGTGCTAGATGATCATGTTGGTCTCTGTTTTAGGGTCTTCTAGATGTATTTTCTTATTTGTTTTCTTAGCAGTGTCCATGTGTTTAGGGGTGTATTGATCATTCTGTGGATTATTCCCAACAGCCTCCTTTTCATTTTGCATCACTGGCGGTAGTAGGAAGCCAGGCGTGACACAGCGGCGTTAAGAGTGCAGGCTTGGGAGCCAGTAGACGTGGCAGCCCCTGGCAGGTCACCACCTTCCTTTTCTTAGGCTGGTTTTCTTCATCATTCCAGTTATTTATCGCTGTGACAACCCAAGCCAACTTAGTGGTTAAAACAACAACAGTCGTTTTCTCTCTCGTGATTGTGTGGGCTGGGTGGGTACAACAAAGCAGGCCTCGCTTGGAGTCTCTCATGCTGTTGTAGTCAGATTGGGGCTGGAGTCACCTTAAAAGTGTGCTCATGTGTCTGGCAGTTGATGCTGGCTGTCCACTGGGACCTCAGCGTGCGCCAGGACACTACACAGGCTCCCCATGGCCTGGGCTTCCTGGGAGCGTGGCAGTCAGGTTCCCAGGCTGAGCATCCCAAGAGCTGGAGCAGGAGGCTCATCACCTGGGTCGCTCTAGCCTCAGAGCTGTGTGCCACACTCACACCACCGGATCTGGGGAGAGAACGCAGACCCCCACTCCAGATGCAGATGGAGGCGTGGCAAAGACGCTGAGCAAGATGAGCGTGTGGGGTGGGGTCTGTAGAGGTTGCCGTCTTTGCAAAATACAGTCTTCCACACTCATTTTAAACAGGCGGAATAATGCCTATGTTATAGAATGCCTCAAAGCGTGAGATAATCTATGCAAAGCTCATAGCATAGTGGCTGGCACGTGGTCAATTGTGAATGAGTTATTATTTGCTGTTCCAGTGAGTGGAAGGGGAAAGAATGACAAATATCAGTCAGATCCTTACTTTGAAAAATTTTACCCTTATCTGATTTAGTGGGACTATGAACTTCTTTCCTGTCTGAACTTTTTAATGGATTATTCAAAACATATGTGTAAAAAGAGAAAATAAACTTGTGTTCTGAAGACAGTCATAGTTTGCTATTATAGCTCAGAGAGAATTTCTTAAATTATCTGTTGTAATTGCATTGAGGTTTAAGCTTTCTGTCCCTCATTAAAGTGTTTTTATAAAATCACAGTTGCAACGTACCTCAATCTTGTTGCATTGTCTTCGTCATAGTGTGCCTATCACCTGCTGTTTTTATAAAGATATGCATTAACTAGCAACCTCTTCTCTTTAAATTAAAATTAAGTAAAAGTAACATTGGCTTTGTGATAAATTCAAACAGTGAAAAATTTTAACTTGGTCTCAGGACCCTCCCTGACTTGGCAGTCAACCCTAGTTAACATTTTCTTAGCTGCGCCTCCACAAACTTTATGTGTATAATTTCTATTTATATGTACACATATGTACACATACATATTTATTCCTTAAACAGACACCTCAAAACAAAATGGGATTACAGTAAGTATGTTGTACTCTAACTTGCTAGGATGGTGTGTCAGTGAAAATGTTTGAATGTAGACTTTTGAGTAATTCTTGATGTGGCATACATTCCTGGCAGTGGACTTACTGGGTTAAAGAGTGCAATTTAATTTTTTTTTTTTACAAATTTATGAATACTGTTATGTCCTTTCATATTTTTGTGATGATTGGTAATTCAGGTCACAATTTTCTTTGTTATACCATGTAATTAATTGGTACAGACCTCTTCGTTGACGGTTCCTAACCTTGCGTTAGTAATTTGGTTTGAATTACTTAAGCTCTTTTTTTTTTTTTTTTTGCTTTTTGGTATGTGGGTAGCTCCCTGGCCGGGAATCGAACCCTGGCCGCAGCGCTGACAGCGCCAGTGCTGAAGCCTTAAGCCACTACACCATCAGGGAACTCCAATATAGATTTCTGGGCATTACCTCAGTGTAACTGAATCAGCTTACAGGTGTGGACCTGGTTCTGTGCATTTATTCTTTTTTTTTTTGTTTTTTTCTGTTTTTAAGCTCTTAAAGAGAGTGAAAATTAGAAGCTGAATCCTCTTCCTGGCAACTTTAGTTGAGACTTGTACTCTCTTCTCCATAATTGACCTCCCCCAGTTCATTTCATCCTTCAGCTGGCTGAGCCCTGTACCGCCAGTGCGTGTCACCTGCCTTGATTAAGATCTTTAGAAGAGATGCTTGAATACCAATGTTTATGCCTGGGCATGACAAGTCTCTCTTTTCACCAAAAGTGAATTTGACCTCCACTTTCACAGTTAAATAAGGCTTAAATTCCACTTCAACAAACAAGGCTTGGTGTAATAACCAAGAACCTTAATTCATATGAATGGTCTCATGTATCCACCCTATTCATGCAGCTATTTTAAGTCCTCTGTGTCCTTGAATATGGGTGGGTGGTTTTTTGGTTTGGTTTGGTTTTGTTGTTTTGGTGACTGTTTTTCTTCCCATTCAGGTGGGGCAGGATTTTTCTTTTTACCAGCACAGCTCTGTACTTCATAGCTTTGTGCTTTGCTCTGCGTGCACTTTCGTGTTTCTTGTCTAACTTCAGAGTGAAAACGTGCCAGATCCTGTTGGAGGGAAGAGGAAGCTGCTTTTCCAAGGCATTTTTTTGTGGTGCTGTTTCTCCCCCCGACCCCACATTCCCTTCTTGTTTTATACCCAGACCTTCTATCTGTTAAAAGAGTGGTGGGAGAAACCGTGACCCTATATCCACCACAGCCATCTCCAGGTCACGGGTTCCATTGACGTGACTTTGGGCAGGCAACTTACCTCTCTGTGCCTTAGTTCCTCATTTGTAAGATAGAGCTGGTGGCATTCCTGTTGCACGGAGTTGTTGACATGAGAAGTGACACCCAGTACTCAGATCTTGGTTCTCCAGTGAAAGGAACCAGGGCCCCTTGGAGAAATGGCTGATCCTAGGACTGAGACAGGAAATACACAGATTTTTGTAGTGCCAGGAAGTAAGAAAGCACTAAACAAACAAGCCCCTTATTGATGAGGACATGTCAAAGGGACACAGGAGTCAATTGAAAGAGCTCCCAGTGGCCAGAGCTGGGACAATTTGAACAACAAAATCAAGTGGTATTAGGTTATCCCAAAGTATAAGATAAATAGCTGTGGGTCCATTGAATAAATAAATAAATGGGGAGAACAGACACACTTCCCTTGTAGAAGAGTGCCAGACAATTTATGTAGATACCCCGCCCTCACGGAGGGGCACAGTTTTCCCTACTGTGTAAGTGAGGGCTATATACACAGTGACTCCTTCCAAAGACGGGGACAAAGAGCCACTTTACAAGGAGAAGCCGGCAGACATGACCTCAGCCTGGTGGTCAAGGTCAGCAGCTACAGTAACAACTCATGCTGATGGTAGGTGTCTTTGATGTAATGTGATGAAATGGCATGCCAGAGCTGTAGTCTTCCCCCAAAAAACCGTAACCTGGTCTGACCAGGAGACAAACAGCAAGTTCCAGCAGAAGGACATCTTACAAAGTGCCTGACCTGTGCTTCTCAGGACTGTCAGTGTCACCAAAACAAGGAAAGTCAGAGAAACTGTCACAGCCAAGAGGTGCCTCAGGGGACCTGACGACTGGATGTGGTGTCCTAGATGGAATCCTGGGACAGAAAGAGGCTATTAGGTAAAAACTAAGGCAGTCTGGATGAAGTATGGATTCAGTTCACAATGATATGTCAGTGTTGGTTCATTAATTGTGACAAATGTACCATACTACTTAAGATGTTAATAACAGGAAACTGGAAGAATACCCAAAGGTGATGGGCTTTGTTGGTCCAGGCCTGTTTAATAGGCTTCTAGTCACTTCCACACTCGAGGTCCTTTTCTAGACACAGTTATGCGCGCCGCCGTGTTTCCCTGCAGCCTTGCTCTTACTGCCTCTGGGTCCCGCTCGCGGGGGCCCTCCCGGAGGCTCCGAAACAGCGCTGGGCATTCCGACGCTTCCCCTGCTTTTCCTGGGCCGACAGGCCGCGCAGACACCCGGTCCCTGAAAGGCCCAGCTGGTCACACGGGCGGTGTGCTGTGGTGATGGCCCACACTTCCCGCGGCCCTGGGGGAAGCGTCTTGGGGTTCCCTTCGCCGCTGCACCCCCTTGAAGGGGCTCGCTTCTGCAACCGTCAGGCTCAGTCAGGAACGTGGAAACTGCTCAGGGTAGGGAGAGCAGGAAGGTTACCCCCCTGAACTAGAGGCTGTGCTGGGGGGATGGCGGCCAAGTCAGGGGAAGCTGCTGGCAGTTTCCAGGAAACTAGTGAAGGCAAGAATTTCAGCAAGCCGCCTCCTGCAGGACCAGGCGGGTGGCTTTCAGGACAGAGAGGCTGCTGGTGCCACGTCCCTCCACCCCATGCCCAGAGCAGTCCCAGAGGGCCTCCCCGTTCCCCCACTTTCCCAACCTGTGGGGTCGCTGAGCCCCTTGTGCCCGCCGGGATTCGGGTCTGTGGTCCCGGCCAGGATTCGGGTCTGTCTGTGGTACTGACCGGGATTCGGGTCTGTGGTCCTGGCCAGGATTCGGGTCTGTTTGCGGTACCGACTGGGATTCAGGTCTTGGTCCTGGCTGGGATTTGGGTGGTCCGGGCCACCAAGCAGGAGCATAGACTGCGAGGAAACGGTGCTGTTGCCAACAACCCAAAGTGAGGGGAACGCTGACCCTTAGAAAAAGGAGAGCCCATCCTCAATCTATGCTGTTGGACTGTCTTACAGATAAAAAGGTTGGCTGTCTGGAAATAAGTACAAAATACATGTAAATAAATTTTTCTTTTTATAATTGTTTTCATTTATAGACTATAAAGTAATTGGCAAAATAGGAGAGGGGACGTTTTCGGAAGTCGTGAAGACGCAGAGCCTGAGAGATGGGACCTACTACGCGTGCAAGCAGATGAAGCAGCACTTTGACAGGTGGGCGACGGCGTGGGGCTGAATGCCACCGGCGGGTGGGCAGGCTGTATCCGGTAACGCAGGGGCTGACCTCATGTTTATCATACTGCTGTCATTTTTGTCCCCGTTTACTATAATATCAACGATCAATGGTCACAAAACATTTAATTGTAAAAGTATGCCTCACTTTAGACAGTTTATATGTTTCTAAACATTGTGTGTATGTTGGACTTTTATAAATGAAACTTTAGTGTAAGTAAATTAGCGATCCTTGTGATTTAATTAATTGTGAATCAATTAATGTGTTAAAAAACAATTTCCAAATAGGGTCGGAGAAATTTGTTCCCTGGGAGTGACCAGTTGCTGTTGTGGAGCCTGGATTTGTCCCTTGGAGGACAGCTGTGGCTTTTCCCCTCAGAGCAGCCTCTGAGAGTCTTGGGTTTGCAGCTTAACATGTCACACTAAGCCGTCATTTATCACACTATCCAAGTAAAGGTGTAAACGCTGGCTTCACTGCAACCGTTAAACTTTCCAATAAAGAGGTTTGAAGCTCAGCTGCTTCTTCTTTCTTCTTAATGTCCAAGAAATTGAAGTCTCTAAACAGCTAAAGCACACTTTTTTTTTAAAGCACAGTAATTCCCCCACATGAACACAGAGCCTTCTGAGGGGTTTGGGGTATAAATCTTGGTTTCAAGCTCTTAGCATGAGAAATGGTTTCTCAGCTCAGAAGGGACTGTAGGTCAGTTAATTGTGTCAGAGTAGAGAGAACAGGGACTTCATCCTCACGCCATCCCTGCAGGACAGTTGTGATCATCCTGATTTTTACACATGAGGACAGGTGCTTAGAGAGAGAAGCTCTAGGTCACCAGGTGGGCGGAGCCAGATTTGAACCCGGAGGCCACCTCCTTCACTGCACACAGCACGGGGTCATTTGCCTGCAGGGTCACCACTCTGCTTACCGGCTCTCTGCTTTTCTCTGTCACGTCTTCCTCTGTCGGTCCTGTATCCCGTGTTTCTTTGTCTTCCCCGACTCCATCTTTGCCTTCAAACTACTCATGATGGAGAATTTGATGCACGGTGCACTGATCACCCCATATTTCAGCAGGAGAATTCCTTGAGCAGTCACCTTGGAGAAACACACCCCAAACCCACAGTGGCCAAGAAAGGATGATTAGCAGCAGGGCGTTTGTAAGGCATTTGCCCCTCAGGAAGGACTGCGTCCCGTCAGGTCCCACTGTCAGGTTCAGGGCTTGCCAGCCTTTACTCTGGTGAAGAGATCAGTATAAAGAGTGGACTGGACACATGGCCCACAGACTCAGGCATTTCTGAGGCCATCACTGTGTCAGAACGATGCCCAGGCATGCTCTCTCTGTGAGCCAGTCACCAGGACCACCCCACCTGTGCACAGATGTGCCTTTAGGACGGGAGAGGTATGCGACACATTTTAGAAATGTTGCCAGCGGCGAAGGTTAGAGTGCTTTACGGGGCAGTCCTCTCAGGGGTGAGGAACACTCAGTTTATCTGGAAAAATTCCTTTGTGTAACCTCAGTCCCTGGGGAGAACATAGCGTTACCAAAGGGACATGGTTGCCTAGTGGCGACACGCAACCTGGACCCACCGTCCACCACGTCCCCACACTGCGAAGTGCGCCCCTCGCACAGCCAAGCCTTGGAGCTGGCAGGGCGGGGCGCGGGGGGGCCGGCCTGCGGGGCGGGGCGCGGGGGGGGGACGGGCTGCGGGGCGGGGCGCGGGGGGGCCGGCCTGCGGGGCGGGGCGCGGGGGGGCCGGCCTGCGGGGCGGGGCGGGGCGCGGGGTACTGCCTGCTGACGGCAGCCTCCTCCTGGCGTGGCGTCATCCAGGCGTTCGGGACGATTCGCTCTCATTGCCGTAACTTTACAGGGTTGGTTAGCATACGTGTTTTCTTTGTTTATTTTATTAAAAATCTTGACTTATTATGGACTTTTAAAAGAAAAACATGTGGTGTCCTTGGTCCTGGAAGAGAAAAAGACATTAGTGGAGAAAACGGGAAATTTCAATAGGGTGTCTAGTGTAGTTAACAGAGTTAGACCAATGTGAGTGTTTAGTTTTGACAAATGATATGACATTAGGGGAAGCTGGGTGAAGGGAACATTCTGGACTATACTTGCAACTCTTCTGTTAGTCTAAAGTAATTTGAAAATACAAAGTTAAAAAAAGCCACGGTACAGGCATTACTAATGTTTCTGAATTACAGGAAGAAATGACCACCATTTCTTCTAGAAAGATAACTGCTTTGGCATCATTTTTAGGAATGAGATTGCTAGCAGCTTGTTGGGTGTTCCGTTCAGTGATACTTGATCCACAAGTTCAATGCTGTTCTTTAGTTTGGGTTTTGTTGTTTAACCATAAAAATGCTATTTCTAGGTTTTAGAGTTCTGGAGGATCTGTCATCATGATTAAACCATTTCATTTTATTCACTTGAAGGATCATTTTAGGTTCCTTTAAAAATCCATTTCTGCTCTACTTGTCATTGTCCAAGTGAGAACTCAGAGTCACCTTGCACAGTGTGTGGGTGGCATGAGAGATGAGACGCGGTCCCAGGAACGTCACTCTGGGTCCCACGTGCTGCTGAGTTTGGTGCTGGGCACCTCTGACCCCCACCTCCTCCAAGTTTTACTTCCACTCCTCTCCCTCTGCTTTAACGAAATAGAAATCGAGAACTCGTGCCATCATCTTCGCTAACGTGAAGGCCAGGGAAAGTAAAGCTCACCGTCCATGGGCTTGCGTCGCAGGGTACTTCCCCTCAGAGTCGCCCGGACCATCGGTGTGGGGACCGTGAAGCAGTGACATCTCGTGGTCTGCAACACAATATGTCCTTTTGGTGTATCTTCAATGTCCTCCCACCTGTACTCACCAGAAGCACACAGTTAATAAGGGGCTTTCCCCAATGGTTGTATTCTGTATTCTTCCCGTAGAAACATTACGAAGAAATGGAGTGAGAACTTTTTGTTTGTTTGGTTTTTTTGGTATGTGGGTAGCTCCCTGGCTGGGCATCGAACCCAGGCCGCAGTGCTGACAGCGCCAGCGCCGAAGCCATAAACCACTACACCACCAGGGAACCCCGAGTCACTTTTTAAAAAAACCCAGTCTTGATGTTCGTAGGACCTGTCCTTGTGTCCTGAAGCAGTAAGAGTAACACATGTGCCATCCTCGTCAGCACAGGGTCGCTAGCTCAGACTCCTCTCTTGGGTGTGTGACTGTGGGCAGCTCCGTAATCTCTCTGTGCCTCAGCGTCTGTGTAGGTACACTGGGGACACCACAGTAGGTCCCTCATAGGACCGATGTGACCGTTCAATTAATTGGTGCAGGTAAAGCACTTAGCACAGAGTTGGCACACAGGGGTAAACCAGCCTGTGACAGTGCAAGGTGGTCGGCGGCGAAGACTCTTCTGAAGATTGGCGTGAGGCGGTGGCAGAAAGAGTAACGGTGACCGCAGCATCGCGGGCTAGGCGTGCGCCGCGTGCCCAGCACAGGAGATCGGTGCGCACGCATCGTGAGTCCGCACTGCGGCCCTCACGGAAGGGGCCGTCGCTGCCGTCTTTCCGTGCAGGGAGCCATGGTTTCGAGAGGGCTGTCCCCTAACCCCCGCTCACCCAGCTGACAGGCGGGAGAGCCGAGTGTGAGACCCGGGTCCGGGCAGGTCCTGCTCAGTGGCGGTTCACATCGCTGCTCTCATGACATGTGCAAGAGGATTTCTGTCTTAAATGTTTGAAAGAATTCACAGTGAGAGCACCTGGGTCTAGGAGTCTCCTTTGTGGGGAGGGTTCACCCCTCCGAGGTGTGATTATGATGTCATTCACAGGGGTCCAAAGCTGGAAACGAGGTGAAGTAGTGGGAGGGGTGACCACATCATGGGGCACCCACAGCATGGACTGTGAAAGAACCACCTGGAACTATGCCAAGTCATTTGGGTTTCCATGAGATTTTTAAAAGCTTTATTGAGATACAATCTACATATCAAAATCCACCCATTGTGAGTGAGTTTTAGGACATTTATACAGTTGTGCAACTCTCACCCCAACCCATCTTAGAACCCTTCCACCATCACCTGTGAGAGGCCTTTGATAACAAATTCTGCTTCTTTGATAAACATAGGACTATTTTGATTTTCAATTTTATTTTGCATCAGATTTGGTAATTATATTTTTTAAGGAATTGTCCATTTAATCTAAATTGTCATATTCACTGGCCAATGGTTGTTCATAATGTTCCATTATTATCTTTTTAAAAGATTTTTATTAAAATACAGCTAACATACGATTATATTCGTTTCAGCTGTACAGCATAGTTATTCAACATTTATACACCTAAAGAAGCAGGCACCATGACTGTGATAAGTCCAGCAGCCTCTGACACCTTCGATGACGTCACACCATTGACTCTGTATGTCACATGCCCGTGACAAAATATGAACCTCTTATTCCCCTTCACCTTCCCCCCTTTTAATATTTTCCAATTACAGTTGACATTCCATATTATATTGATTTCGGGGGTACAGCATAGTAGTTAGAAGTGTGTATACTTTAAGAAGTGATCCCCCTGACTAGTCTAGCACCCACCTACTCTGTACCTGGTTGGTACTGTATGACGACTACATTCCCTGTGCTGTACGTCACATCCCTGTGACTACTGCGTAACAGCCGGGTTGCTGTACAATCGGCTGCCTAAGGGCCCCCAAAAGAATGTTCTACTTGATCTTTTTTTCTTCCTTTTGCCTTCTTGGCGTCCTTATTACTCTCCCCACCCTAAGTAAAGGAGCCGTTTCTGTCATGTCAGACAAAAGACCGTCTGGGGTAGAGTGTTCTCTGGAACCCTAGTTTGAAGAGATGATGACTCAGTAGTATTAATATTTAAGAGAGGGTCCTGGGGCCAAAAAGTTTGAGAAATGTTGGTTTAAATAAGGATGAACTGTTTTCTTTATTTTGTAGGGCCTTTGAAAGCTTTTAATATCAGCTATAAATTGTGGCTCTGCAAAACCAGCCGGGTGGAGCCTGTCTCAGGTGTTTTCACCATGAGGTTTCTTCACAAAGGATTTCCCAGAGAAATAATGTCCTGTGGCACATAGTTAGGGAAGTGCTGTTCGCGAGGCACTTAGGTTCTGGGGACCAGGGTGCTGGTGAGGAGCAGGTCGGGGGGCGGGCACTCGGCTGACGTAGTGAGTGGGCAGTGTGATGGGCTGGTCCCTGCACCCGGCAGTGCAGCCATCCATAGTGGTCACAGAGCAAGGAGAGGCTCGTGTTCGGGGTGGTAAGCAGCTGTTCTCCTCCTATGCTGCCCCCACCCCGGGCTGCCCCTTGCCTAGCGGGTCCCGACCCCTGCCCTCGCCCGCAGCTGAAGGGCTAAGGCCTGGGTCAGCAGGGCCCGCCGTGGGACCCCGCTCAGCACGTGAGCTGGTCTCTGCGGCTTTTGTGATGCCCACCCGCACCAGTTGCTGACATGTTGCATTTCATCCTGGGTGTGAGGGGCGGGGGCTGCAGGGGATGGCAATGCGAGCAGGAGGAGTCTCACACGCAGACCAGGGTCCTCTCGCATTGCCGGCCAGCCTGAGAGCCGGCCGATCGGAGGCAGCGGCGCCGCGCTATTGGACAGGACGACCCTGCGAATCCCCAGACGAAGCGCTGAGCTTCACGCCGCGTGCCCGAATTAGCAGGGCACATTTCGCCGGCCCCAAGGAAGGAGATCACCCCCACGGGTGCTCCGGTCAGAATTGCTGTCTGCTGCCGAGCGTGACGCACACCCATGTTTTTGGCCTAACCGTTCAGGGGAGAAAAACCTTTCATTTAAAATTTTTAATTCAAATTGTTATTTGCTTATATTTAGGAACTTGTTTTTTGTATTATAAAGGAATTTTTAGCATTTATTTTTTAACATAACTTATATGTGGAATATAAAACTGAAAGCAACAAAGAAGCAAAAGCTCGTGGACACGGTCAGTAGTTTAGGGGTTACCTGCGGGGAGGGGACAGGGAGAGGGGGCTCAATTCATGGTGACAGGAGAACTGACTGGGTTATGAACACGTAATGCCACACACAGACCATGTTCTGCACTTGTATACCCGGCACCTATGTAATTTTTACTAACCAATGTCACCCCAATAAATTCAACAATTAAAAAATCCGATTATTGTATTCCAGGGTATTATTTTGCATATAGATATTGTTATTGATTTCTACTTACACTTTTAACTTATAAGCATAAAATAAAAGACTTGAAAACATTTATAGAGATACGCAGTTAGTACTGTCCATGTATATATAACGCACATTCCTATTTTTCCCTTACAAATTTGGGCAAAAAAAGTGCATATTACTCACCATAAAACACAGTAGTTCTGAGAGGACAACCCCAGTGGGCAGAGTTATCTGGGGGGTGCGACCCAGTGGGCCCACCCAGGGGAGGGGGCCGTCTCTCCTCAGGGTCTGTCTGGAGGACAGTGACAGCCTCAGGCCCTAAGCCTGTCACACCCCTGCTGGTGAGACACTGGTGTGAACATGGGTGTCAGGCACGCAGCCTTCTTAAAGAAAAACCCGCAGTAAGACACACCTGCGCAGAGAGCACCTGTCACCAGGTGAATGAATTTGAAACAATCAGAGCCTTCAATAACGACAAGAAGGAAGGGTGGGTCTGCACGTGGAAATTCAAGCTTCTTAGTTTTAGATGGCATTTACACGGCTCCGTTGGTTCTCATACACTGACGAATAGAAGATTTGAATATCTGTGTCTAAATTTATTAAACGAAACTACCACACTATTCTTTCAGGAGCTTGGATGGGAAATTTTGAACGTATGTCCAGAGCTATAAGAACCTTGATTTTTATAAGGTAATGCAGAAACGCAATATGCTTAATTTCAGCAGCTAATGGGAAAAATAAAGCCCATTATTGTGACTTGCTTGAAATATTTGAGTTTCCAGTTGTGATCATGGGTAATAAATAATGGTTAAATAACTCTAATGTTAAAGTTGACTCAAATTACAACTTAGTGTTTTCTTTTACCCACACGATAGCATGGAGCAAGTGGACAATCTGCGAGAGGTGCAAGCCCTGAGGCGCCTGAGCCCGCACCCCAACATTCTCACGCTGCATGAAGTGGTGTTGTAAGTATGTTCTGGATTTGATGGTGACAATTCAGCCTCTTTTGAAGAAAGAAAACCATGGTAGACACAGATCATTTGCTTTGTCGCTCAGAGAGTAATAATTTTCATTTTATCGGGAGTCATGTATTTATTTGGACAGATATACCTGATTCCTAATGTAGAAATGCCTTCATTTAGGTGACTCATGTCACAGACGCATGCGTGAGTCACATGGCTCCTCTCCCACAGCTCCGTCAGGCTTCTGTGGGGACAGTAGCAGCTCTGGGCCCCTGAGGCCTGGGGTGTGAATTATAGCCCATGGGGAAGGCGCTGTGGTCACATCTCAGGGACTGGCCTTGTCCCTGCCAGTTGCCATCTCTGCACAGTCTCGTGTAGCCCTTTTTACTGTCGTTGATAGGGTTTGGGAGGTGGGGTTGGTTTCTGTTCTAATTATGGAACAGTTCGCATAAGGTTCACCTCCCGATCAGGAAGGCAGAGCACAGTGGTCTCCAGGCACTGGGACTCCAGGCCTCCTGTCAGTGGGCAGGCACAGTGCTGAGCGTGACGCCTTCTGGTGGCCGGCCTGTCCAGCCAGCCAGGAAACAGCCATCTCCACAACTGAAGTGCGGCAGGTTTCCACCAGACCCGGTGTGCACTGCCGGTCACAGCTGGGTGGCCTCCTGGCCTGCGGTGTTCTGAGCCGTCCATTTGGTCCAGGTCTAGGGACTGCAGTCTGCACGTCACAGTCACAACACTCACTGCCTGTGTAAGGTGCCTCCGTGCACTCCACAAATCGCTTTTCTCCTGAATTGCACAGGCCTCCCCACAGCCCTGAGACATGGCAGGCACCCCTTCCAGCCCCACCTGAGCCAGGGGTGCGGTGATCAGGGCTTGCGGACCGCCTTAGAGGTGGTTTGAACTCAGGAGAAGATGGCGACTCAGCCAGAGGCCTCTGTCCCCACTCTGCGCAAGGCCTGCACGTGGCATGGGGGTGATGTCACTCATCTTTCTCCCTTTTCCCCTGACTGGTTTTTGGATTCTCTGGGCCCTATTGTGACGTACCCCGATTACATGGAAGTAATTTAGGTGAATTACAGTGAACACCGCAACCACAGGGCACGAATTGAATTCCCCTTTCTTTGCTTGTTCTGCTCGGCCAACTTCCCAACCTCATTTCTTCTCTCTGCTGAGAATTAATTTTATATTTTCAAGACACATGTCTTTAAAAAATGGGAATTTTTGCTAAAAGTAGAGTTTTACTATTATTTTAAAATCATTTTACCTGAAACATTGATTTAAAATGAAAACTCCTGTTTCAATCATTATACTTCTGTCTGTCTGATGTGGGAGTGCTTTACTTTTACCAGAAATATTTATAAATGAATTAAATAGTTGATGATATTTTCTGATTAAGACACGAAAGAAACATTTAAAAAACCCGCTTTCTTCTTCAGTGACAGAAAATCTGGTTCTCTTGCACTAATATGTGAACTTATGGACATGAACATTTATGAGCTAATACAAGGTACGTAGGGTAAGTTGAAGACCCTTTAAAGCTGGTGGTCAGCACAGCCTTTGGTTTGGTCGCTGCAGCGCAGCAGTGTGCACAAACGTGCGGTGCCACACTGCCCCGCCTGGGAGGGACCTGCCTGGCGGTGGCGTCGACTCGGAACACACCTGCTCACGGGCGGTGGAGACACCGGGCCATCAGCCTGGCCTGGTGGTGTGGGTGACCACGGTGCCTCGGACCGTGGAGCCAGCTCAGGTGTCCCTCGCTGTGGGTCCCCGTGGGGGGCTCTGCACCCAGGCCTGTCCCACCCCGAGGGTCACTCATCTCCCGGGCTCGGCTGCTGGTTGGCATTCTAGCCCACACCTCAGAACGAGGCCGGGCTTTCCCAGCAAACAGCCCCTCATGAGAGGGGACCTCCGTACGTTTGGATCCCGACGGAGTGTCCCGGAGTCTGGGTGGCTCGTTCACTTACTTTCTCTGGCACAGAGAAGCGCTGCTGAGGAAGGCGTGGTGGCCGAGGCCGGCCTGCCAGCGCTGGTTTGGAGGCTTACAGAGGTCACCTGAGGGAAACAGAAAAGGAGGCACATGGTTCACCCACATTTAGCAAACGTCCCTGAGGGTGTGACCTCACCGTTGTGTAAGTGTCAGGACAAATGAGCCTGGTACATGTCACTGAGAAAGCAGCACAGGAAGTGTTGCCTTTTACTGATCACATTTCGCCTATCAGACAAATGAGGAAAAAATGCACCTCCTGTGAGTGACTACTTACGACTTGGAATAGAATTTTAGTGACAGCATCACAGGTGATGGGAGAGCTGAATGATGAGCCACGGGAAGTGTCAGATGGACAAGCTGTTCTTGCGATGACGGGGACCCTGACGTTGCAGATGCCTGTGACGAATGCCGATGAAGCTGTTTTTGTGAAGTGGGAGAGAGGGGAAAAAATTACATCAAATTAATCTGTGTTACATGCAATTTAGAATATGTGTGTTTTAGTAATTACGTAGAACCAGTAGACACATTTTTCTACATCCATAAAGGTTGTGTGAAACGTCTGGATCCAAAGGCTCCTGGATCTGTTTGGGGAAATGGGAGCTTGCCTGGGTCTGGGGATGCGGCGGACGCTCAGTGACCCGGCGCCCGGGGCCGGTCCATGCCGATGACGTGCGCAGACTGCGGCGGGCCCGGGCTCGCGTTCGGTTAACGGAGGGCCTGCTCTCTATGGTGTTTCTTCAAGGTTACAGACCTTGTGTGTTTTATTCATAGACAAGCTCGGGTTCAATGTTGTTTTAAGTACATTCCTAACAAATTTACCTGTTTTCTTGATCTTAAACCTATTAAAAATAGAGCTCTTAGGAGGAGCTCTAAATTTTGGCACACCAGCAGTAGCAGAAAGTGACAGATTGACAATGTCATCATGGGGGAGCCTGAAAATACAAACATCTTCGTGAGACCAAAAACAACAACAAACCCACGAGGGCCGCCTGAGCTGCCAGTCTCTGGGTTCCCCAGGACAGGTTAGAGGAAGCACAGCCACACGGAGGGCTGCAATGCCACACGGGGGGCTGCGGTGCCACACGGGGGACTGCGGTGCCACACAGGGGACTGCGGTGGCCACACGGGGGACTGCGGTGGCCTTCAGAAAACACCGAGAGGAAAGGTAGGAAGTGCGTAGATGTTTTTAAGCAAGCCTCATTTAAAATGATTGCGGCAGGAGGAGTTTGTGCTCCCGGAGGAGCGCACTGCCCCGCTGAGGGAGGTGTCCCTGCACCGTGACACCTCCCCGGGTCCGGTCCGGTCCGACGTGGGCTCTTCACGTGCTCCCCTGCACGTGCGTGCCCGACGGAGTAGCAGGCCAGGGCCGACCACAGCCAGGAGACACAGCGCTCTGTGGGCTCACTTACCCTCACTGCTTCGCCACTAAGCCAGGGGTTCGCTTTTAATGAAGCCACGTGACCACGTCCCTGGCCCGGCGGCCGTTCTCCCGACCTAAGGCGCATGTCTCGCATAAAATTCCAGGGGGATGCTCTCCGGCAAGCTTCTCTGTGTGCAGACATCTGAGCAAGCTGATTTTCGGTACTGGGGGAATTGTACAGTCGCAGAAATCCCGCCCATTCCTTTCAGTGTGTCGACAGCCAGAGGCTGTGGGAGACAGGCTGTGATGTCACGTCAGCGGGCGCCCACCCATGACATCGCCACTGCGTGTCGTCAGCTCTGCGCACTGAATCGAAGATGCTGTCAGTGCTGAGGGGCGTCACGGTCTCCCAGGTGTCAAACGTGGGAGATGCCGGCCCTGAATGCAAGATACGCAGCGTTGGAGTACACACCCCCATTTCAGAATTGTTGAACTGGGGGGGGGGCTACCTTAGAATCGATGGAACGCGGGGGCAGTGGTGACAACCAACAGCTCGTGAGTGCCAACTGCACGGCGGGCCCTGTCCCAGCACTTCATAGGAATTCACTCGTTTTACCCTCAGAACAGTCCTGTCAGGCAGAGGCTGTCGTTGTCCCCATTTTAAACACGAACGAATGGAGGCACAGAGAAGGAGCAACTTGCCCGTGGTTCCACACCCAGAAAGCGGTCCCTGTGTGCGAGTTCCCACCACACACGGCCTCCTGCCAGCCTGTGTGCTAGTCACCCCCACTGTACAGATGGGGAAACGGAGGCTTGAAGGATTAAGTAATAACCCCAAATCAAGTTGTTAATAAATAGCAGAACCAGAACTAGCCGTCACGCCCTGTTGCTACCTGGGGCCTCCGGTCCGGGCCCCAACCCAGTGTCTCACGTAAGCACACTCTCACTATTTGCTCTTGCTGGTGACACTGGCGTGTTAAAAACCGAATCGATCACCAAAGCCTTTTCTACTAGAATGAGAATTCATTTCACTGAAATTACTACTGTCGGGGACTATCAGACTATGACTAGCACCGTTAAATACTGCAGAGCCAGGTAACGAGATGAGAGACGGACCCCACAGTCTTCACTGAGTTGTCCCCTTATGTGCACAGCGGTTGTCAGGGTCTGCTGACAGGCGAGAGGAATCACAGCAGATGCATTTTACTGGAAGCCGGGAGTGTGTCGTGTAGAGATAAACTGCAGGAAAGTAAAATCTGAGATTTTAATCCGAGATGAACTGCTGGGGGTAATTTTCGCAGTCCAGGAGGTGCCGGTGGGGCGGCGGCGGTCATGGGCTGGAGAAGTGCCGGCTCGCCGGGCCGTGGCCATCGTGGGCGAGTGCAGGGCACGTGTCTCGTTCACTGTCACCCACCATGAGCTGTTCTTGGGCGGAGACACGATGGGGAACACGACAGACAGTTGCCACCCACGTGGCCCTCACACTCTGACGAGAAGAGTCAGCAAAACAGGTGATGAAGAATCCCAGTCTCTGAGTGCACAGAGCAGCCACTGTGTGAGAGGGTGACAGGGACAAGTAGCCCAGACGGAGGGACAGCTCGTGCAGAAGCCTGAGGCCACCCTGTGGTAGGAGGCCACAGGACGGGGCACGAGGATGAGACTTGGGGCGAAGAGGGTAGGCAGGGCCAGCGGGGCTCGCGGGGCCAGGGTGCGTGTTTGGGTAACTCCGGGGTCCACGGCAGTCCTCTGTGGGGCTCAAGGCAGGCGAAGGTGCCTTCCGATCGGTATTCAGACCAGTGTGTCTAAAGTGGTCTGTAGCAGAAGCCCAGGTTTGTCTGTTTCTCTGATCCGCTGTGGGCCCAAACCTTTGTAACACACAATAAAATCAATCACCGGAAAGACGACCATTGTGCTTGGATGTCACGGCAATGCCGACGTGCTGCAAACGCTTCCAAGCAAACAGTTACTCTTTGTTTCTGTCCCCTCCTCTCTGGTCAGCGACAGACGGTCCCTGGCTCAGCATCAGCCTGAGGACCGTGCTCTGAATGGCACGTTGGAGGACACCTCAGTCACTGTGCAGACCACAGGGGCCGGACGGGGGCGTGTGGGTCGCCCCCACTGCTTGCAGACGACAGCAGCTCTTCTTGTAGAAAAGGCTGCCGCTCCCAGGTGGGCATGGGCGAGAGTGGGGGCACAGACCCATAATAACACCCCTCTGGGGGTGGGGAGCAGACTGCGTCATGGGGAGGACTGAAGAATCAGACGCCAGGCTCAGCTCCTAGGAAGTGGCTTCCAGAAACAATTCCAAGGACAGGTGGCCCAGGCTGCGACAGATGCCACCACTGCCGGGGCGGGAGCTGCCCTCAGCATGGCTGCCACCCCCTGTCTCACCGCCCCAGGACTCAGGTGTGAATCACCCTTCCTGTGTGGGGTTGACACAGAAGGACCCAGGCCACCTCTGCGACGCCCAGCTCCGGGGCAGCCTGCAGAGTGTCACCCTGGTTTTCAAGACTGGCGTGTAGACTGGGGCGGGGTTGGGTCTGCGGGGTCTGCGCGGCAGGAAAGGCTGTCCTGGGACACTGAGTCAGGGACGCCGGGACCATAACCCGAGAGAGGCCCTGCTCATCCACATCGTAGCTGTCCTGCTCTCCTTTCTAACCGGAGTTCACTTGCTTCTGTGAGTGCTGGGCAGTGTGCCCCCACTCTCATCCATGCCCACTCGGGAGCGGCGGCCCCCTCCCCTCACGGCCCCCTCTCCGTCGCACCCCATCTTGTTTGTCGCTCGCACCCTGCCTGACTTGGATCTGCTTCTTCACTGTGTGTCCAGCCACCTCCGCCAGCGTGTCAGCCGAGCAGCTGTGGGGAGGGCCCTGCTGGCTCCATTGCTGGTGTCCTCCTCCTGCCCGGCACTGTCCCCCGTGGGCTGCAGGTGTCAGTCCTCCGCCTGAATGATGTCTTTGGACATTGAGTGTCACACTGAGACTGTTTTCACTGTAAGGAGCCCTGCCACCCAGCTAGTCACACCCAGAGGAAGGGGTTTATTATAAAGCCACAGTCCTCTCGCAGGAAACCCAATCAGGCCCCCAGGGATGGGCAGCCAGAAGCTGTGGCTGCTGGGGCCACACACCTCCTGCCCTGGCACCTCTGCCTGTCCCCTGTCCCCTCTTGGCTGACCTGGCCACCCAGCCCACAGACCCTCCCCTGGCAGCAGCGGGGCCCGGCCCATCAATCCCGACTCCGCTGCCTGCTGGGGCGCGGGCTGTCCCAGGGCCGGTGGCCTGGTGTCACCTTAGGGTCATAGCTTTCAGAGGCTGTGGGTGGGGCAGGCACCCTGAAATAAACCATGGTACTGGGAGGAGAACCAAGGAGGAGGAGGGAGGACCAGCTTGGCTCAGCGTGCGTGCAGCGTGGCAGCGCGTTCCCATGAGCAGCTCGTGTCTGAGCCTCGTGACCGTGCAGCATAGCCGCTCCGTCTGATGTCACTGCGGCACACGAATTCAGTTGTATTTTTATGTAGTTCATCAAGTGACCCCCTTTTTTATGTGCCAACAAGAAAGAAGAAAACACTACCAATGCAGCCCTGACGTGTAACTTTGTTACCACTCGGGAATTTTAGTTTTATCCTGATGCAAAGAGCTCTTAGATCTACTTAGACCGTCCCCTCGTGTCACTTTTGTGCCCATGTAAGAAGTGGAATGAACCGGTGGCCGTGTTTGTCACACGTCACTGAAACACACCGATCATGGCAACAATGTCTTTGGGATTAAAATCAAGCAACAGGTGACATCCTGGAACAAGCTGTGATGCTGGAACGTGGAGGTCGGAGCATCGTACGCACTGCAGGGAGGACGGCACACGTGCCCGGGGGTCGCCGCCTGCTGTCAGAGCGGGCGCTGGTCTGCTTGGGTTAAAACACGGGGTTCTGTCGACGGCGACCCATTCCCCCTTTTAAAACGGGAATCTCCATCCAGTCGGAAGCCTAGGGAAACGCTGGATGTCCAGGTGACCCTGACCTTTCAGAACCAGCAGTTTGAAGGATGCCCACTGGATCCCCGAGGCGGGTCCTCACGGTGACCAGATGCACGTGCCGTGTGGTTTCGATGAAATCCAGCCCGTGTATGGGGTCTTCAGTGGTATGTTTTGTAGGTACAGTTCACATTTCTTACAAAAGTATTTGAGATTACTTTTCATGGAGGAAGTTAGATTCTCACACATCATTAAATAAGAATGGATTCTATTTTTGATTTCAGAAAAGGGGCTAAATACCATTGGTAACCATACTTGGCTATTCCCTTGCTTGTACAGGGAGAAGACACCCATTATCTGAGAAAAAGATTATGCACTACATGTACCAGCTCTGCAGATCCCTTGACCACATGCACAGGTATGTCTGGGACGCTGCTCGCAAATTAATAAAATGTATTAACACTAAGTACAACTGCAGTGTAAAAGAATGCAAATGAATGAGGTATAATTAATTCTATCCTTCTATATTGATTGCAGAAATGGAATATTTCACAGAGATGTAAAACCAGAAAATATATTAATAAAGGTAAGGACTCATATTAAAAATTGATACAGATTAAAGGTAGAACATAAAAACTTTTCACGGGATATGCTTTCAATCCCAGACGTCTGGACACCGTGTTTGCTATAGTTTTTGTTGTTGTTGTTTGTTCCTCCCAGTTTGGAAAAATTATTTATTTAATAAATGCCACTAATATAACTGAACATCTGGAAGAAAATAAGCTTAGGCATCCTTCTCATGCTATACGCAAAAATAAACTCCATTCAAATGATCGTTCTAAATATTCTACAAATAGAAGTGGAGGAATCAGGATATGAGCTCAGGTCCGCCTGGCTCCAAAGCCAGTTCAACCGCACGTGCCGAAAGCATACGTGCAGCCTGACGGGTTTTGGCCTAAGTGTGGCCCGTGGAACGACCATCACAATCTAGTTAATAACAAGTCCAGGGAGTTCCCTGGTGGTGTAGTGGCTTAAGGCTTCGGTGCTGGCGCTGTCAGCGCTGCGGCCTGGGTTCGATTCCCAGTCAGGGAACTACCCACATACCAAAAAGCAAAAAAATAAATAAATAAATTTTAAAAATCAACAAAAAAAAAACCAAAAAAAAAAAACAAGTCCATCACCCCCGAAAGTGTCCTCCTGTCACCTGGTAATCCTTCCCTCCTCACCCCTTGTGCCCAGGGAGAGTGACTTTCTGTCATTATAGAATTAGTTTGCATTTTCTAGAATGTTCTATAAATGGAATTAGATAGTATGTACTCTTTTTTGATCTGGCCTCCTTGAGTCAGCATCATCCCTGGGGATTTGTCCACGTCATAGTGTGGATGCCATGCCTTCTAAAATTGCGCCGCACTTCTCAGATGTCTGTTCCATTTTTGTTCTTTTTTTTTCTCTTTGCATTTCAGTTTGGGGAGTTTGTGTTGGCATATCGTCCAGCTCCCCGATTCTTCCCTTGGCTGTGTTTAGCCTATTGAGGAGACCATCAAAGTCATTTTATTTCTGTTAGTGTTTTGTTATTTCTAGCATTTCCTTTTGGTTCTTTCTTACCGTTTTCATCTCTCTGCTGGTATTTTCCATCTGAACTTGCATGTTTACTTTTCCCATCAGAGCCCTTAACAAATTCATCATGGTTGTTTTAAGGTCCCTGTCTGACCATTCTAAAACCTGTGCCATGTCTGCGTCTGATGCTTGCTGTGTCTCTTCACGCTGCGGTTTTCTTGTCTGTTGACATGTCTCGTAACATTTGTCGAGAGCCCCGCATGATGACGTAGCAGGTCAGGGAAGGCGCGGTTTCCCGACAGGCCGGCTGGGAGCTGTGTTTAATGTTTGCTGCAGCTGTAGGTGCCGGGGGCTCGAAAGCACTGGCAGCCTGTCGCTAATCACCTGAATGTGAGGGATAAAGAAAATGGAAGGAATGGCCTGAAACCTGTCCCCCTGCTCGGCCTGACTTGTTCCTAGGAGCCCGAGAGTGTGAGCCGTCCTCAAGGGCCCCAGGTGGCGATGGGCGGGACATGGGACGCATCACAGGGCGTGTGACAACGGTCTGTGGTTCATTTGGAGACTCACATGGTGGCTTAAAATTTTCCAGCACCCGTGGACGTCCGGAAATATTTGTCGGACGTAGCCAGAATGTAAACACGACCTACTCACTAGACCACCCTTCCTCATCCGTGCGTTCAGGCACTCAGCCCGCCGGAGCTCTTGCCCTCAGCCTGTCATTTGCGTTTTACAGGCTGGTTTAGCGGCCGGTAATTTTCCTGTTAGTGCATAAACAGCTGCTCTGAGAACTGTCATTTGTCCCTGCGTCTCTCCCCCACACAGCAGGATGTCCTGAAGTTAGGGGACTTCGGGTCCTGTCGCAGCGTCTACTCCAAGCAGCCGTACACCGAGTACATATCCACCCGCTGGTACCGGGCCCCCGAGTGCCTGCTCACCGACGGCTTCTACAGCTACAAGATGGACCTGTGGAGCGCGGGCTGCGTGTTCTTCGAGATGGCCAGGTAGAGTGGAGGCCCGGCCCGGGTCTGCACCCCACGTGGTGCACGGCAAGGGCTCGTGCCGGGCACTCCCCTCGCTGTGCAGGTTTCAGTCACTCTGGTGCTGTGTCTGTTGGTAACGGACGGGAAATGCACTTCCTGTCAGAAACCTGTCCTCGCTTGGTGCGCGTGAAGAGCAGAGCACCACCAGTTACTTCTTCCCGCTGGCACGCCCGGCCCTGGGCCCGGGGGCCTCTTTGTTAATGAAGTGGTTGACAACTGAGTTCAGAACCGAATGGAACTGAGCTCCCTGCTACCGGGGGGCCTGCCCTGGGGAGCTGTGAGCAGGTGGCCACCCCGGGGCCCACCTGAAGAGGTGCAGTCCATCAGTCCGTGAGGATGGGCCACCTTCGGGCACAGCTGGACTCTCCCTCCTCGCGGCCCCCTGGGCATCACCATGGGCCTGAGCAGTGGCCTGGGGAGGAGGTGGGGTGAGCAGGGTGTCAGGTCGAAGGCGGCCAAGCGGGGCTGGGGGTCGGGGGACGCAGCGCCCTCCTGCTCACGATGGGTCTAAGGATGGGGGTGAGTGTAGCATCCGGGTGACGTGTGTCAGAACGGCAGGGCCCAGAACGGCAGGGACGCAGGGGGTCTGCTCCCACCTCCGCAACTGATTGCGTCACAAATTCAGACCAGGCACTTCAGGACACGCCTTCTTTTGATTCCAGATCACGGTAATAGACTTAGTTATTTTTGGAAAACTGAGTGGAGATTTCACTGAAGCTGAAAGTGCCACAGACACTTAGACAATCCTTCCTCATGTGCTTCACGTGGGAGGGTGCTGAGAGCCGGCCTGGACGATGGGGCCGGGCCCGACCGCGGGCCCGACCACAGCCCTGTCCTGCCTTCCAGTCTGCAGCCCCTCTTCCCTGGAGCCAACGAGCTGGACCAGATCTCCAAGATCCATGACGTCATCGGCACGCCTGCCGAGAAGACCCTCGCCAAGTTCAAGCAGTAAGTGCCCTGCGCTCCGGAGTCCCGAGTCCCGGGATGGTGGCAGGCGGGGACCGTGGGGGGGCTGGTCTGCACCTCTGTTGCCCTTGTGGCCTGAGTCCCCTTGGGTCCCCGCCGCCACTGACAGGGTTACAAGTGCGTTGGGGCACCCCCAGGGGCCCGGGGGGGTGACTGTCCCTCAGCATCACCGAAGAGCTCTTACGTCCTGCTGAGGGCCGGCGGTCAGGTTCCGCCACGGGACTCAGAGGCGTCCGGGCGGACAGCTCCCTCGCACAGGCCGCGCCCCGAGGGCCCTGCGCCCTGAGGGCCCTGCGCCCCGGCGGCCCTGCACCCCGGCCGCTCTGACACGGGCCAGCACTCCCTGGGTTTGTTTCTGACCACGATGAAGCTGAGGTGGGGGGTGGGCTGCCAAGGGGGGCCCTGTAGGCTGAGGAGGGGGCAGCTGAGGAGATGACAACCGTTGGAATCCTTTTTTTTTAAAAACTATTTCATTCTTCTGAGGCAGGAATGTGGTATTAGTCTTTTTGAGGACAGTTTTCTTACATTTATGCACCGTAACAGACTTCACACGCCCCTTTTTTAAAATGGCCTTTATTGTTAGAGCAGTTTTAGGATCACAGCAAAACTGAGCAGGAAGGACAAGTTCCCTGAATGCCGCCCCCAGCAGCCTGGGCACCCCAACCCGCAGACACCCCGCCACCCACGCGCACCCCGAGGGCCCATTCGTGTGTGGTGTGTTCCGTGGGGCCCGCCAGGGCCCAGCCACGCCCCCTCCGGTCACACGCTGTCCTTCAGGCAGTCCCTGCAGGGTCGTGACGGGCCCCGCCAGGTGCGCTGCACAGTGGCGTGATCGTGTGTTATCATTGGGCTTTCAATACAGGTCGAGAGCTATGAGTTTTGATTTTCCTTTTAAAAAGGGGTCAGGAATACCTCTACCAACCAGTCTGTCCCTGCAATGCCTCTCCCTCCTGCATGCCATGGTGGCCTACGACCCCGACGAGAGGATCACCGCCCACCAGGCCCTGCAGCACCCGTCCTTCCGCGGACTGAGGTAGGCAGGCGTGGCCGGGCCCTGGCGGGCTGGGTGGGAGCAGCCCGTCCTCTCAGGAGGTGACGAGGGCTCTGGGGCTGCGGACTCGCTGGAAGGTGCTGAGAGCACGCTGGGTACATGGGACCTTGGGAGTCCCTGCCCTGAGGGTGTCCGAACCAGGCCTCTGTCCACTGCTGCGTGTGTGACCGTGGAGGTGACGTCTGACCCCAAGCTCAGGTCCCCGGGCAGGGGTGCAGGCCTGCGGCAGGGCCGAGCCCCCGACCCACGGGCCCTCTCTGCTCCTCGCTGAGACTGTCAGACTTGTGATAAAAAAGGGAAAAGCCTCCTCACCTACTTCATGTGGAACGGAAGCCGTGACAATGCACACGGCAGACACATTTGGGGACAAAGCAAGAAGCACGTGTGCTGTGGCTCTCACGTGTCACGATCCCCTCCTCCTTCCTGCAGGGCCGTGGAGAAGCGGGGTCTGGGCGGCCACGGAGAAGCCGTCTTGCCGGAGCGCCCCACGGCACCGGGACTGCTCGGGGACAAGTGGTGGATTTCCAAGGAGGCCCGGAAGCAGGTACTGACCCAGCCCGTCTGCTGGTCGCAGGGCTGTCGCTGGGACTGGACGCCCTCAGGGGCACGTGCCTCTGACTGGACATCACTGTGAGGGCCATGCCAGCGAGGCCTGGCACCTGCTGGACGACGTCTCTGGGCATTAGGATGTGGGCCCGGCCCTGCTGGCTCCCACCCCTTCCGCCCTGCTGGCTAAGGGTCCATGACAACACACGGGGGGAACCAGACGGACGAGGGGACGTGGGGTTCTCCCAGCATGGTTGCCAGGTTCTGTGCCAACAGATGTCACCTTGTGTCCCAGACTGACCCTAGCTGGGGGCCCAGGGACACTAAACATGGGCCCAGGTGCCAGCTAGCCAGTGACAAGCTGGCAGGGCATGCCATCTCCGCTCAGCCATCATCCCGTGAGCCCCGCAGGCCCCTGACGAGCACCCCATCCCATCAGAGGGTCTCACACACTCTGGTTTAGAAGTGACAGTCACTTTGCAACGTCTCCACCTTCTTCTCACATAGCGTGAGCTCTGTGCCTCCATCTTCACGGCCCCAAACTCTGGCGGCTGTGTCCTTCCTCCCCTCCCAGCACTTCCCAGCATTGCCCCTGAGGACGCCAGGCTGCACTCCAGAAACCTGGTCTCCTGTCGGCCTGGAGGCCCCACTGGGTTCCTGAAGGCACCTCGTCCACACCCGTCTCCCAGTCCTTCCCCCACACTTGCGTCTCTCCCCTCGCCTTCCCTCCAAGGGCGCAGAGCCCGCTAACTGCTGTCCCTGCTCAGCCTCCCCATCCAGCTGCTCAAACGTCCATCCGACTGGACCATGTCGCTCCCGCCAGTGCCCAGCTCGAGCCCAGGCCCCACATCCCACCAGGGCCACAGAGTAAGCGTGCTGGGCTTCGCCGCGAGGGCTCTGGCCCCGCTGCCTGTGCTTTGCTGTGGTGCCGTGGACAACAGATAAACAAAGGTGGCTGTGTCCAGTAGGACCCTGGACACCAACATGTGTATTTCACATGCCATGAAAACACGTCCAGCTACTAAGAAAGGCAAAAACCATTTTTTTTTTTTTGGTTGGTTCCCTGATTGGGAAGTGAACCCAGGCTGCGGCAGTGAGCGCGCCGAAGCCCAGCTACTGCACCACCAGGGAGCCCCCCAAAACCATTCTTAGCTCACCAGCCCCATGACGGCAGGTGGCAGGCAGACCTGACTAACCGTGAGCGCTGGACCAGGAGGCGTCCCCACTGCCTGGGAGACAGCACGGCCCCCCAGGTCAGCCCGGCCAGGCCCAGTGGGTGCCGAGGGGCTGCCTCCCGCTGTGAGACACTAGTGAGTGGCCACCTCACTTCCGGGCAGCTGGGACACCTCACGGGCAAGAAACTGTTTAGGCACAAGTGGCCCCAGTGAGCCTCCTTTGCTGTCCTAACGTCCAGGAGGGGACGTGTGGTGGCTCAGCTGACCTGTGTTTTGTTTCGGCAGCAGCCCCTACGGCAAGAGGGGGCCTGTCCCAGGAGACAAGGACCGGCCTGGCTGACGGACCTGCCCGCACTGAGGCTCTCGGGCGTGAGCACGCTGTCACACTCCAGCCCGGTGCTGCAGTCAGTGCTGGGACACGGCAGGAGCAGGGCCATCCCGGTGCTGCGGCCCCTGAAGTGTGTGGGCGCCAACCAGAAGGTAGTCATCTGGCCGGCTGCCCCGCGGGGGACCCCGTGTGGCCCTCGCGGCCCCACTGAAAGTCTGCCGCTTCCTTTCCCAGACCGACACCAGGCAGGCAGACGTGAAGCTGAACCCGAAGCAGTGCCGCCTGCCCGCGATCGAGAGGAAAGGTGGGGGACCGTGACACACGGGCCCCACCCCGAGCGTCACAGCCTGCTGCCCCAGGCTGGATGGAGGGCTCCCCGGCAAGGCCTGCGGCTGCCCTCCTCCTGAGGCCCGCATCCCCGGAGCGCGTCCCGCACGCGCACCGGCACCGACCCGGCTGGAGCCAGCCAGGCTGTGGGGACTTGCACAGACGGCAGCCGGACTGTATGTTACCCTGTCACACGTTTGTAACACCACCTCATTCCAGGGTTTTCTCTCACTGTCCTAACCTAACAGTCTGGGGCAGGGCAGACTTTGTAGTGTTTTATTTGAATCTCGAAAGAAATTCAGTTTATGTTACGTGTCACTCGGTCCTGGTCCCACCACGGGCTCTGGTCGTGCCTTTCACTGTGCCGCCGACGGTACTGTCACCCGTGACGGCATCGACGCCGTGACGTTCATTAAAGAAGCCGTCTTCACGGTATTTCCTCTCGCAGCGTCTGCGTTAACGGTGTCCTGACGACCTAGTCCTTCGTGGTAGCTCTTGTGACACTGGGGAGACGTTGGGGCGGCTTTTGCTTCACTTGAGGAACCATGAGGGATGGACGGTGTTGTGCCGGCACCCCCGGCACCCCCGGGAGCCGCCGCTGGCCAGGGGGCTCCGAGCACAAGGGCGGTGGGAGTGCCCGGCTCCTGGGGCCCCGCGGCTCCGCCGCTGAGTGGACCGCACGCGCGCCGACGGGCTGTGGGCGCCGAGCTCTGTCCCTGCATGCCCAGCGTGGAGTGGGCACAAAGAACCCGCTTCCTGTGGTGGAGGCCCCGGGCCCTGCGGGGCGCTGGCCAGAACTTCAGGGACAGGGAGGTGCCTCGGCCTGCTGCCAGGGCCTGGCGGGGTCTCTGCCCACTTCAGATCCAAAAGACTACGAAGAAGGCAGTGAGGCTATTTAAGCCTTCTGGACAACGCTATTAAATGGCTCCCAAATCACCTGAATTGTCACCAAGGAACTCCAGGGCAGGGGGCACAGTCTCACCCCCCCAACCCCCGCTCCACTGTCAAATCCACTCACCCACAGGGCACAACCTGGGCCAAAGGGGCTGCAAAGGGGCTGCTGTGCTGGTTGGGGCATCGTGGCCCCCGGACTTCAACTCCGACGGTGACAGTGGAGTTCTGCTCAGAGGAGCAGAAGCAGAGGCCGGGGAGTTCCTGGGTGGTGCAGTGGCTAAGGCTTCGGCGCTGTCGACGCTGCGGCCTGGGTTTGATTCCCAGCCAGGGAGCTACCCACATTAAATAAATAAATAAATAAATAAATAAATAAATAACCAAAAAGATTCAATCACACACACACACACACACACACACACACACACACAGCATGGATTTAAACAAACAAACAAAAAGAAGCAGAGCCGCCTCTGCTCCACAGACCGCCTGCCTCCCCTCCGCTTCCCCTGGACCTGTCCCCACGCGTGGGGCATGCCCTCACCAACCCCAAAGCAGAACAAAGCTCAAGGCGGGGAGGAAACACAAAGCAACTGTGCAGACGAGCCGAGCGACGGCACCTCTGCCGAGGCTCTGAGTGAGGGTGGTGGCAGTCGGGGACAGGGACGATGCAGTTTGATTTGGGAGACTATCTCAGACCAGCTGGCCAAGGGACCAATCTTGGGAACAGAGCCATAAAATCAGACTTGCTCCCAGCACAGACGCGTCTCCATGCACGGACACGCCTGACCACTTTGCGGCAGCCCTCGTCAACGGCACACTGGCCTCCGAGCCCGGCGGCTGGGGCCAGGGCTGCCTGCCTCATGCCACGTGACGTCAGGGGCAGTGAGAGCCAGGGGCCATCTGACCAAACTGCTGGAACTGTCACACACACAGCGGTGCTGCAGGCAAGGAGGTTCCGCCTGTCACGTCGTGCACCGAGAAGGCAACAGCCCGGAGCGTCCCATGGCTGAGGACCGAGGACTCAGTCTCCTGTCTCCAGAAGCACCGTGCGTCCTGCAAGGTGCCTCAGATCAGGCTGAGTGACAAAACGTACAGAAACTCTGCACCAAACGTTCACTTCCACAAAGTCACGTTAAAAACGGAGCCAACATAACAGAAGATAAGTGGTATATTCAAGATAGTTGTACTATTAACATTTTTTTCGTGAATTAGAAATATCGCTCTTCAGTGAAAATTCCCAGCGAGCTGTGTCCCCCAGCGGCAGAAGCACGCTCTCTACATATAATACAGGGTTGATTGCACTGGAGACAACAGCACCAAGATGATGTCAACAGATCAAAACGGGTACGTCACTCCGCACCTCAGAGGCCATATTCGAAGTACCTTTTTAACAGCACTAAACCATTTTAAGTGCAAGCAAGTTTTTGAAGCCTGTGATTGCAGCATCTGCCTTCCTGAGTTATGTATTTAAGTCAGAAAGTAAGAGCTTCATGAGTGTGATTCCAGGCGGCCTCCTGACCACCTGAGGTGTAAAAATCAGTGCAAAAACAGCGCTGCTCACAACAGCTCAGTTCTTTGTTTTACGTGGGCAGCTCCCTGGCTGGGGATCGAACCCAGGCCGCGGCGTGGGGAGCGCCAAAGCCTTAGCCACTGCCCCGCCAGGGAACCCCCGAACAACTGAGTTTAAGGGGATTTCTTGTCTTTAAAGCGACCATTTATTTTACACTATGTATATCTGTTACATACATGAGATTTTAATGACAGTGAATTTTAGGGTAAAAGGCAAGAGAATCTCATTTCTCATTTTTTACCACAGCCCCGAAAATGATTTGAAATGGGTGAGCAGTGAACACCGTGCCGAGAGCCCGGCCCCGAGCGCCTCCCCAACTCCGGTGACACCTGCCTCCCACGTGTCTGCAGCTCAAAACCGTGTCCAGGGTGAGACCCTCCAAGCAGCTGTGGGCTCGCTACACTCCAGGTCCCCCTGGAGAAGTGGCCTGGTTTGGGGACGACAATAAACACTGCACACAAAGGAGTTCACAATCCAGCAAAATACTGGGCGTGGGAGGTCACAGTCACTCACCCTTCTCCAGCAGTGTCACGAGTGGAATCGCCTCCCTGTGGGTCTGGCAGCCGTGCGCTCGCAACTCCACTGTCACCTACTTGACCACCCTCATCTGCCCCTTGCTGACATTCCTCCCTCATCGGACCCACAGAGCAGCCCTCTGCCTGTCCTTGGGCGGCCTGGCACGGCGGGGGATGTGGTCCCTCGGGGCCTAGGATCTTTGGGACATCTCTGGCCCCAAGGTGAGGGACGCCTTCCCGGGGCCCTTCATCACCTTCCCCAGGGGCTGCAGCTTAGGGTGAGAAGACCCCACAGCCCCCACGCCAGCTCACGGGACAGTCTGGCAGCACTGGTTAGAAGGCAGTCAGTCCCTCCCTGGTCTCGCTGTCTCTGGTCGGGTTGTGCGGTGGTGACGCAGTCAGGACTGCTGTCTGTCCCTCTGGGGCAGCTCCTCCTCGTTTGTGGTGATACCGGCGTGAGGGCAGGGTCCACGTCTCGTCCAGCGAGGAGCACTGACTTCTCCATGCTTGTCGCTGGGACACATGCAGGGGATGGCTTGGCATTCACTTACGAAGCGGCACCTGAAGGTTACAGTAGTGCTGAGCTGAAGCTACACACGAGTCTTCAGTCTACAGGCAGACTTCAGCCGGCCCGGAGGGCGCTGCTGTCAGTCAGCCTGCTCACACAGGACGGGCCTTGCGCTGAGCAGAGCCGCCTGGACGCACGGGCGCGGGGCACGGGGGCAGGTGAGGGCCGACAACCTGAGGGGGGCCGTCAGCTCTGCCCGCCCTGCTGGAGGGGAGAGGGGCAGCCCTGTTTCACCTCCAGCGTCTCCCCCCACCCCCACCAACACTGGGGCGTCGGCCGAGGCTGGACAGGACGCAGCGCGGATGAGGTGGGGCCACCTGCTCTCCCCTCGGTCCCAGAGTCGCCGCTGCAAAGCAGCACAGCCTGGGGAACCAACACCATCGACACTGAGATCCAGACAGGGACAGGGGAACCCTCTGTGCCCCAGCCCTGCCTGGGTGATGGCCAGGTGTGACCGCAGTGAGCCCCACAAGGACTGTCTGAGTGCACTGTGCTCACAGTCAGATATACCTTGAGGCTGACGGTGACTCGATTAAAGAGCGAGTTTTCCACGAGCTTTGGGACATCCAGCAAGTGTCACATCCACACGCGAGGAGGCAATGAGAAGAGCACTCTGCTCCCCTGCAAAGGGTGGACTGGACCCAGGTGGGGACAGGGACAGACCACCCCTGCACAAGGCCTTCTTATCTGCATCCCCTTCACAGACTGCGGTGACAACGTGCTCCCCCAGGGAGGTGTCAGGACCGGCACCATCTGTACAAGAAACTGTGAGCCACATGTGACATTGAAGATTCTAGTAGCACGTTTAACAATTTAAAAACAGGTGACATTAGTTTCTATATTTTGTTGAACCCAGCATGTGCCATGGAATCGATGTAGAAGTCATCAGAGACGTATTTTGCACCCTGTTCTGTTTGGGGCAACACCCCTGCTCCTCTATGCCTGAGCTGCACCCTGAAGCCTCTGGGAGGGCTGTGTGGCACATCTGGACTCAGGCTCAGCGGCCACAGCTGGCTCGTGACCGACCGGGTGGTGGACAGGGCAGGTCTGGCTGTCCCCTGCAGGCCTCGGCGCCACCTTAGACTTTGCCAAGTGTGATGGCCCCAGACGCGGTCCCCTCCTTGCAGTCCCGCAGGAAGAGGGCGCTGAGGTGACATGGCACCGGTTTCCCAGGTCCTGATGTCAATGGGGATACACTGTCTCTACTAGCTGACCATCTCCCCACCCCTGAAGAGCCACCCAACCCTCAGGGGCTGCAGAAGGACCCCCATTCTCTCTATTTAACACAAACATGCTCCCTCTCGAGTTTCTGCTGGCTAAAGCCCTGATACCGGTCGTGACAGCAGCGGGGAGCCATCCAAACCCCACCACCGTCCTATCGTCCATGAGGCCCAGGTTCAGGTTCAAAAAATCCTGAAGGGGAGTTCCCTGGTGGTGTAGCGGCTTAAGGCTTTAGCGCTGGTGTTGTCAGCGCTGCGGCCTGGGTTCGATTCCCAGTCAGGGAGCTACCACATACCAAAAAAAAAAAAAAAAAAAAAAAGCAAAAAAAAAAGAAAGATCCTGAAGGCCAGCTAAGTGAGCAACCCACGCCTGAGCTCCGATGTCCATACCCAGAAGCCCCCAGTTACCGCCTGCCCGGGAGTTAGGGTTCTGGTTAGCAGGCCTAGACTTCTGATGCCCACCCCAGGGAACGATCACTCTAGAGCAGACTCGGCAGCAAGACACCCTGCGCGCCACACCTGGGGTCCCGACCTCGGAGCCCTGAGCCAGCGAGCAACCTGGGTGTCAGGTGGGAAAGCCAAGGGCACCCCACGGGGCTCGGGCTCGGAGCCCCTCCACCAAGTGGCCTCAGGAAGGCCTTTGCAGGGGGCAGCAGAGGACTGACACAGCCTGTAACACACGGGCCTGACACCTGCTCGCTTCCTGGAGGTGGGTCACTAGGCTGTGGGGGGCAGTGGAGGCATCACGGTGACACCCCTGCTCCTCTACGCCTGAGCTGCACAGGCTACTGGGGGAGGAGGAGGAGGACGGGTCGCTCAGGCCGCCTTCAGAGGACCCGGCGTGTCAGGACGAGCCCGGCACACGGGAGCGGAAGGACAGCGAGGGGTACGCGGTGCAGCACAGACATCTGCTTCCACACACAGGACCCCTGTGCCCCACCTGCCGGCATCCTCCTTGGTTAGAAGCACGTCCGCCAGACACCGGGCGGCCAGCAAGTAAGAGCTTTACAGACATCAAACCGGCGGAAGAATTCGGCAGCTGGGAATCCCCAGAATGTCCTGCTGGCCCCCAGGGAGGAGCCAGTTACAGGACAAGTGACAAGCCTTGGACCTAGTGCTCATAAGCTGTTCTGTTCTCGTCACAGTTACCACTGTATTCGTGCTAGAGAGTTCCCGTGAGAATTAAGTGATAAAATGTCCAGCTCTTACCCAGTTTGGGTTTGATTATAACTTATAATACTAAGCTAATAAAATTAAGCCTTGTTTCACAAGAAAATAAGAAATGTTATTTTACAAGAAAAACAGTATTTTTGTTAAAAAATAACTTACAACAAAGGAACAGACCCTGATGGTGGTGGGTGCTGGTGAGATCACAGACCCTGATAGCAAGACCACAGGGGCCACAGGCCATGTCAGAGGCCTTGTCCCCAGGGGGCCCATGCCCCACCACCTGCAAATATCTGCGACCGCAGGACCTCGGGGCAAAGCAGTTGTGGAATGAGGTCAGCATGTTGGGCTGCCTGGGAATTCACTGAGTCATACCCCTGGCACTGTTCAAAGTCACCTTTCCCACCCCAAAATGACAAGGCAACCCAGTGGTGGGACAGGTTTTACTGCAGACAGACTGACTACAGCTTCTCTCTGGTGCAGACAAGTGCCACAGGAGGGGCTCGGCGCTGGACACCGGGGCTGAGGTGCCGCAGACAGCCCACCTGGGCGGTGGTCGCTCCCAACGCCTCGCGCAGAGCACGAGCTCTAGGCTCGGGGCCACGTGCTCCCCAGCATCCCCATCGCTCTGGTAAACATTTGTAAAGTCATGCCTTTCAGAGGTGGCACAAAAACGCTGAGAAACGTCACCATGCTTGCTTCCTCCGGGCACATTTCTAGCTGTGGATACATTTTCCTTAGCGCACCCATAAGAATCCCACCCCCCATGACCCAGATGCTGCACACAGGAACCATAGGAGACCCAGATGCAACAGCCACCATTTCGTTCTAAGGCACATGAGGCCCAAGTCCCCAGACAAAATGACCACGTTTGGGAAGTAGGTGGAGCACAGTCCCGGTCTCCCACAGCCTCCCCGGTCCCCAACAAGGGTGTGGAGCCCATAGGAGGGATGCCCAGCCCACGGGCGCCTCCCCCAGGCCATTCCCTGGGCATCAGGACCCCTCCATGCACCGGAACTACTATTCGTAGTGGGCCTGCAACTTTCGTTCCTGCTGGGCGCCTGACGGTTCCTGCTTGCCAGCCCTAACCTGCCCAGTGACAGGTCACACTGAAGGTGGCACATTTTCCCCAAGAGGCCACTCAGCCTGGCCTCTAAAGAGCAAAGTGCCCGGAGACAGTGCTCTTTCTGACATGTGACCACCGTGGGCACAGACAAGGCTCCCCTGAGAGCCGGGTGGAGAGTGCCCACCGTCACCTTCAGGTCTGGCCCCGCCCTGCTCCCGAGGCAGGAGGACTGCACCCCCTCCACTGTCCTGAAGCCTCTAGCTTGTGTCGCTTCATGGAGGACTGCCCCACGCTGGTCTCCCCCTTCAGAGGCCACCCACACTGAAGGCTGGGGGAGGGGGGGCGGTGCTGAGGGTCTCGGGTGTCTGTCCCTTTCAAGACACTTGCCGATCCAGAGTCGACATCTCCCTCGATGGCAGCCACACAGGGAAGGATGGACGCGCATTTCCTCAAGGTACAAAGTGGTGTGTGTGTCTCTGAACTTGCTGTCAACCTAGCAGTGACGTCCATTCAGTGAGGAGGGGACATGTGTGCTGCCCTTGTGACAGGAGGTCCAAGGACATCGCTCTGACGCCACGATGCAGCCCCTTCTGTCTGGCACCTTGGAGGAGGCGAGACGCACAAGCTTTGGCCCTGAGGGCTCAGGAGGACGGCCAGCTCAAGAAGATTCTGGATTCGCTGAGCCTCCAGCTGCCCGGGGGGTGGGGTGGGGGGGTGGCCGGGGTGGTCGGGCCGGGAGGCCGACAGGAGGGAGCTCTAGGCGCCACGTCTCAGGAAGCGGCAGGGACTGTGACGTGACAGCTCAGAGGTTGGGCAGGGTTCGACGGGCCTGCCTTGGCCAGCTCACCTCTGCCTCTCATGACCTCTGGGGACAGGCAGGTCCAGGCCTGTGCTGCTTGTTCCCTTCAGGGACGGTGTGCTCAGGTCACATGGCAGGATGGCGTAAACCACGGGTTCCTCCCTCCTTCCGAAGCCCAGGCAGGGCAGCCCCGAAGCGGCTGCAAAGCCTCACGCAAACTGGAAGATCACAACCAGAAGTGACGAAGTGACAGCGTGTTCCAGGAGGGCGCTCCCGCCGCGACGGGCCAGCGTCTCCTCCACTCTCCCAGCTGCCCGGGCGGCTGAAGGGGACGTCAGATGCGAGGCTGAGTCTGCGCTTGCCACAGCCCCTCGCGGCGTTCCCACGAGCCGCCGCCCACGGCTCGGCTGCAGCGGGAAACTGAGCGAAGACGAGGGGCACGTGGAAACCGCCGGCCCCTTCTGATGCAGGACACGCGTGTCACTCAGCGCGTCTGTCAAAACGGCCTTCGATTTTACAGCATTGAAAACCTTTGCTCGACTTATAAGTGAAAATGGCTATGGAAAACCATTCGCATTTATAATTCACACACGCGTGTTTGTCATGTCCGTGTGCAGAGGGCAACCCCAAGGTGCTTCAGAATATCAAGTCCGTACTAGGTCTCCAGCCGTGACAGTGACAAGGAGACAGTGAGAAAGACACATGATCTTCATAAAATTATTAACAATCCCGATAGTAAACTCCATTAATCATTGCCACAGTTAATTTCTCAACATTTTGTGTTAGGAAGGCTGTTCACAACATTTATTCAAGTTGTCAAAAAATTAGATGAAAATATAAAAAAGAAAATACATATACATTTTACTTTTGATTTTCGCTAACTACAGTACAACAGTCATACAATTTTATAGTGTCACTTAACAGAATTTTTTTTTAGGAATGGATTGAACAAATGATGGCATTTTGGGGGGGGTAGGGGGGAGTTCCCGGCTGGGAAACGAAACATAATCTTTAATAAATGCAGGTATACAGAAAAAAAAATGCAGAACGTTCTTCACACTTTTAAAGAGAGACAGCAACGTAACTATGACACGCGGTTCGTGTTACAGCTGCAGCCGCGGGTGAAGTCGATGCACATGAGTGAGCTGGGCTCTGGGGTCAAAGGGAACGATGCCCAGAATGCTGAGCCCCACAGTGACCCCAGTTCTCTGGACAGAGAGAGGACCTCACCGGCCCTGCCTGCCGCCAGGACGGCTCCGTCTCCAGGCTCCTCAGGAAGCCCATGTGCCCACACAAAGGTACCACCCACCACAAGGGGACCGTCATCAGAGGCCACCTGGCTGCCCTCTGCTCACCTCCACGTGGGTACAGTGCTGGGGCTGAGCCCACCCCCCGGGACAGGGCACTGGGTCATGCGCCCTTCCTGGAAAATCCAGTCCGACTCTGCTGCTGGTTCCTCCTCAGTCACAGACACAACACGTGGCCTCCGGTTTTTCCAGCACCTTGTCCCACCCGCCCCAACCCTTTGGCGTCCCCTTCACACTCTGAGCTTCCCCAACAAGGAAAGCAAACGTCTCTCTCCCAGGCCAGGCAACACAGGGTGAGGACCGAGGCACAGACACAGCCATTAGGTACATCAGGGCAAAGTCAACCCTGACAGGGTCTTAAAAACTCGAGATGCAGCCCAGGAAGGGGAGGAGCCAGGGAGAAGGGGATCCCTGGCTCCCTGCCAGCTGGGACCTGGGTGTGGACCCGACCAGTGGGGGGGGGGGGGGGGGGGGGGGCCGGGGGGGGGGGGGGGGGGGGGGGGCAGCGGCGCAGTCCCACCGGGAGGGCAGGGACAGGTGTGCCCACCTGCCAGCACTGGTGAAGTGTCACCACAGTCTGTTCCTCACGGTTTCTGAATCATTACAGCTTATTTCTGTTTTCCATGCCTTCAGTTTCTCTATCCTAAGGCTTTATCCTTAGTCCCAAGCCAATGGATCGCAGGAGAACACTTCAAAAATGCCCCAAGGTTCAATCAGCACAAAAGACAAAATTAAGATTCTTTACCCACTATTTGTTTATGTAAGTTTACAACCTAAAATTACTGGTTTTTTCAAGAGCCTGCTACTCCCTCTTACAATGTGCTTTTAAAAAAAGGCCAGGCCCCCGCCTCCAGCCCTCCTGGGGTTTCAGGTCCCAGCCTGGCCCCTGGGCCAGGATCTCAGGAGGGCTGGGACCCGCAGGCAGCGCGGCACACGCCCGCCCGCCTCACGGAAGTTGCAGCACAAACTCGGCTCCTAGAACTCCTGGAGGGCTAAAGGGGCGAAGTAGAGCAGGGGGGGTGGGCAGGACCATACTGCCTAGCTATGCCCTCTGAGGGCGGCCTCTTCCTGGGAGTAAGCGGGTTCAAGGGCCACCCAGATACTTTGTTTCTGTGCTTTTCTTGTATGCGTCTCCGTGCAGGACAGACAAGTGCCTGATCCAGCAGTAACAGCTACTCTTCCTGCCGCTTTCGTCCCAGAGGGCAGGTCAGAAAAGACATTCTTACTCAAGATAACGTTTAAGCTGTTTTGCCATGAAGAACCTCAAAGCTTGGTGAGAAAACTACAGATCGCTGCCTAGACCCCTCTCTGCGCACTGAGCCCCTCCAGGGGAGGTCAGGTCCCACTTGCCCCCTCCTCCCTCCCTCCCAGGGCTGCAGGGGCCGCACATCCCAGGGAGGAGGGGCACCCACTCCTCCTCTCCTCAAGCTAATGCAGTCCTGGTCTTGGACGGAACCTCGCATTCTGTCCTGACTGCAGGACAGGTGCTCTGCGGGCTGTCAAAGACAGGGGCAGGCAGGCGTCAGGGTGCAGAGCGGAGGGTCCTGGGCAGGGTCGGGAGCCAGCTCGGGTCTCCCCAGCACCTGACACCCAGCAAAGGGGCTCCAGGTAGGTACCAGACAGACAGGACAGATACACTCACCAGCAGAAATTGGAAGGACAAGACTATGACCAAGCCCCAAATCCCAAACTGACAGGAGCCTACTTTTTAAAACTGGCGGCGGAGGCGGGGGAGGTGGGAGAGAGGGGACGTGTACACCAGAGATTGCTTTTTAAGGAAACAATGCTATCCTCACTGCCACCACCACCACAGGTTGCCTCCTAGGTAAGTCACCCTGTCAGGGCATCTGGGTAACCCCTCTTTTACCACAGCCAGTGCAGCTGAGGACGCTAAAGGGTGGAAGGAACCCGAAAACACCCCGTTGCTCGAGTGTGGGTGACTGGGGCACAACTCCATGGCTTTCCTGCTGGTGAGGCGGTGAGGCACTGAGCAGGCCAGGGTCCAAAGGGCCCAGGACGCATCCCTGTAGAGGCTGCTGGCCCGGGAGCAGCGATCTTCACTCGGGCCAAACGCCGAGTCCTGGAGTTTGAAATTGCACACTCAACACCTCAGAAGCATTTGAAATGGGATTTCTGAAACTCGAGAGGTGCGTAAAACTGCCTGTGGAGTGCTGCTTCCCAACCTCTCCACCTGACGGCCGGCCCAATGTGGCCTCCACACTTGTGACAGTCCCCAAGGATGCTGCCTTTGCTACCTCAGATCAGCTAACATTTAGGAAGCAAGGGAGACAGGACATTCACGTTCCCATGGGCTGTGATGTGCAAACAGGGCTGATGTGCCCCAGGAAGGTCACCATGGTCCTCACATGGCAGAACATGGCCAGTGTGGTCACAGGCCGCAGAAACCACCTGCGGGGCATGGTGGGCACAGGATGATGTGTGGGGGCGGGAGCAGGTGGCCTTCCGGGAGGCCTCGTTGTCACTTTGCTGAACTGTGCTCACTACTCAAACCAGCATAAACCAGCAGGGTCTCTACATTTAATTACAAAGGCATGCAAAACAGAAACCTAAATGACCAAAATAAGTTAACGAATAAGATAACCCTCATCTTGACAGAAAACACAGAGCTCACAGAACCACCTCACCCCTGTGAAGACGGGATCTGAAATGCCTGGTGGAACTGGTGCGGATCCTCAGGAACCTAATCAGATGCGGCAGTTTCGCAGGGGAGCAGTGGGCCCAGAGTCCACACGCTCCAGTCCTGAGCAGCCACAGGCCACCAGGGCGCAGAGCCCGAGGGCCAGGCCAGCACCAGTGCCCCAGGAGTGACCCCAGAACTACGAATGCCATCCAGTAAGAAGAAAAGGGGCAACCTGCACTTGTGTGCCTCCCTTCTGGGTGGGAAAAGGAAACCCGAGCTGGGTGGGGGTGAGGTGTCTGGGGGTCTTGACACACCACAGCTAAGGAGCCTGCCTGGGGCTGACAGTTAAGTGCCTTTCGGACAAAACAACAGAACAAAACCCAAAGAAACAAACAAGAACAAAAACACAAATTAAAACAAAAACTCCTTTTCCTTGTTGGAAAAAATAAACAAAGCACATTCGATATATGAGGTTGAACAATTAATTTCTCAAACTCATCCTAGCAAAAGTGCTACATACCTCAGTGATGAACATCACTAGTCACCTTCCAGGTACTCCCCTTGGGAGTCATGCCCCGACCCCAACGCCCAGTCCACCCTTCAAAGCAGTTTTGGAACTCCTCTTCCTGAATGGCCATCACAGCTGTCGTCGTGCGCAAAATCTGACAGTTAAGTTCGCGAACTTGCCACTGTGCGCATACGTTGGCAGCACTGTACAAACAACTCAGTAAGGTGTCATAACCTTGCCAAGGTTATGTGCTGCCAACATAAACAAATGGTGGCAAGTTCATGAACTTAATTGACATCAGATTTTGGGTACGACGACAGCTCTGATGGCCATTCCAGAAAAAGAGTTCCAAAACTGCTCTGAAGTGGGGGGAACAGGCGCTGGCATTGGTGCTAGCTTCCCAAGGGGAGAACTTCGAAGGAGACCGCAGTGATATTCAGCAGTGAGGGATGTAGCACTTTTTCTAGGATGAGTTCACGAAATTAATGGTCCAACCTCATGAAAGGTCTTGGCTATGGGGCAAGAGGCACTTCTGTCAAACACTGTTGGTGCGCCCCACCTGCAGCTCACGTGACCTATCCAGGCTCGGAGTGACATAGTGCACAGACTCTCAATCAAAGTGGTACAAACTGCTTCTTTGAAAAAAGATGTTTATTAAACAATTTTAATTGTCATAAAATGACTAAAATGGGTTTTAAAAATTAAGGCTCTTCTCTTTCTGTGGATTGCCAGAACAATGTAAAAATAACATCAATCAACCCTGCTGAACGCTTTGCTCCTAAAGTTAAATTTCATAGATTCCTAAACATTTTATGATTAAGATAAAAAATTGGACTATAAATGACAATTAATGGCCATCCTTACTGAACACATACTCTGATCAGGTGTACAATATTCTAATTGAGTAGTTAGGCAAAAATAATCCAGTTAAAGCAGAAATTTTAATTTTAGCAGTTTAAGTCATTGTTTCCCCATACTGTCATGATTTTCCTAAAATTGAAATAGTCTAATACAGGAACGCTAACCTTGGGACTCTATATGCTCCCAGGAGGGTGACTGACTTGGCTGGCAATTAGCTTGATTATATTTTTTTAAACATTCTAAGGTGAATTATCAAATGATTCAGAATTACATGGCATGCAGTATCCAAAATTATGGCTCTGATGCATTTAGATTTACATTTAGAATAAGAAGTGTCATTCACATTCATTGTACACCCCACCCCTCCCGCAAGAAAAACAAGTCTACCTAGTCGACTTCTAGGTCCGGTGCAGCATTAAGGGTTAAAACTTACCACTTTACCAGGCCTTCCCCATGTGCAAATAAATCCCTCCTGACAAGCAGTGACTATACAGTCTTCAAGAAAAATTAACACAGTCAGCCTTTCGTGTGCTATCTTTTTACAGATGAGCGGCTCTAACAAGGGGACTTCTTCCATTCGGGGACACAGGGGCGTCCCCAGAGTTTTAGCTGGGTCCGTCCTGGTTTTAGTAACGAGATTCAGTTTGTCGCTGCTCTTGCTGGAAATGTGTCCCATGCTGTGGTTCCGCTTGTGGTCCTTCTCATGGTGCCTGTCCTTCCGGTCGTGTAGGGAGAGTGTCGCGAATTTGCTGACCCCAGAAGCGATGGCCCCGTCCGCGACGCTGCTCTTGCTGCCGGCGTTGGAGCCGGTGGAATGAGGGAGGCTGTTGGACCGCGGCAGGGGAGGGGGCGCGGAGTTGCCGGGTGTCGTGACACTGTTCCCAGTGCTTCCGGCAGGAGGACTCGTGGCGTTCATGACATTTGTGTGTGTCCTTGCTCTTGAGAGGGGTTGGTGAGGGAACAGAATGTCTTCCGTGAGGTCCCACAGGCAGAGCTGCGTGTCCTGGCCCACCGAGCCAAAGCGGTAGGTGACGCTGACCGGGCGGCTCTCTGTGGAGTTCCGTTTGGAGAGCCTGGACTGGGTGCTGTTGGCTCGGTCTCTGCCAAAATGCAGAAGGTCCTGGAAGTCCTCATCACTGCCACTAAACTCCATAGGGTCGCTTTCCTCCACACTAGTGGTATAGGGATCAAATGCCACCACACTGACCCAGGATTTGTGCCCATGGCCCCTCGCGATCACTCGGCAGTCGACAAAGGACCAGACGGTCACCAGGTCGTCCTCGCCGCCCGTCACAATGTACTTGCCGTCGGGGCTCCAGCACACGCACAGCAAGCCTCCAAAGTAGCTTTTCATGGTGCCGTGCAGCTCCACCGAGTCGAAGCTGAACACCCGCAGGAACCCATCCTGGCTCACGCACGCCAAGAACTTGCCATCTGGGGAGAAAGCAAACTCGTTGAGGGCCCCCTCGCCCACCGTCCACTTAAGCAGAGGGTTCCTCGTGGATTTGCTCTTGCAAGTGTGCACGGCAAAGCTGTCCCCCTGCTTCAGGAGCTGGTAGTGGGGGGCTGTGGTGCCACAAGTGTGCTCCACGTTATACAAGTACATGCTCCCACTCGAATGGGCTACTAGGAAAAGGCTTTCCGAACCGGGAACCCATCTGACACAGGTTACGCGTGACTTGTCTATTAGTCTCTGTGAAGACAAAGGAGAACAAGTTAGCGCGGTGGAGGAGCTTAAAGGTCTACTTTCCAGCAAGAAAATGTGCGTGCTGCTCGGTGAGGAGGGCAGAGTCCATCCAGGCTCTGCACTTGCTCTCTGGGGTCACAGGCCAGTGAGGAGCCTTCGGGCTGCGTGCAGGAGTGCCTTCTAGAATGGCACCTGGGTGTCAGGCCACTGGCTTTCACTGAGGGAGTCATTCAGCAGACACTGCACCAGGTGCTAGGACAGCCCTCGGTTCTTGTCATTTCTTATGCTATGATTCACAGCAGCTACACGCAACCTCCTCTTTGTGAGGACCCCAGGGGAGCCCCACTGTCCTCACGGCCAGGAGCATGATGCTTCCTGAGTCCTCTGAGTCTTACTATCACTGTAAGTCACGTGGGACCCCACCTGCCCTCTGCTTTGGCTGCTCCTAGACAGGGGTCGCTGTGCGGCCTCCACAGCAGCACAAAGGACTTCCCCACAGGCGTCCCGGGCCCCACGCGGTCCCCAGCACTGCGACCCCTCCCTCAGGCTCGCTGTCCGGTGTGCACCTTCATGAGCAACTCCTCCCAGCCTTCTCGGAACAATGCGATGGTTAAAGACAACCAGAAGATTAACTCAGGAGTCTGGACCCGTCACTGCCACTCCACTGCTCACTTCTGGTCCGCTGACTACTATTTCTCTATCAGGCACAGATCAGGAGTCTCGCCTTTAAAACCAAAAGAACAAAAGGCCAAAAATAAAACCCACCCGAAGGCACCAGCGCCTTCCCTGCCACAGTGTGTGCCGCAGGCCACAGGCACAGCAGCTTCCATGTGGTGGCCCTCTCCAGGCTGCCTGGTCCCCAAATCACATCACCAGAAACCATCCAGAAGTCCCCCAGTTCTTCACAGACGCTCCTACTCCCAAAACCTTTTGCTGCCACCCTGGAGCCCAGCAGAAGCCTGGCGAGCAAAGCACCCAACGGGCTGGGGTTCCCCAAACCTGGCCAAGAAGCAGGTGCCTCTGCTTCATTGGCTTTATGCCCTGTTTGTGCTGCATTTTCACAGAAAACCACAGAAAATGAAAAACAGTCTTTTCAAAGAGAGATTAAGGAACCATGAGAATTGCTGCAGAGAGTCAGACCCCAGAAGCCAAGTGGCCAACAAATCCCAGAGGGGACAGGAGGTCCCTCAATAGCAGGTGTCACTGCTTGTGGCTCTGCAGTATCACAGTGGCCCTCTTAAATCAATGAAGACCAGGCCAGCCAGCCTTTTCATGTCCTGCCTTTCCCCAGCTTACCTGGTGATTGACCCCACAAGGCACCCAACCTGCACCAGTACTGACCACTGGCGAGCCTAGTGCTGCTCTGGCAGGGGTTCCACTAGCTTGCCATTTCTCACAGAAGATGTCACAGAGGCAACTTGCAAAGCTAGATCAGGGCTTGTGTTCTGGGGGGGTCCAATCCCCAACCCATCAGACCTTGCTGTAACCACCAAGCCCAGGCTGCCCCAGCGTTCCTGACCCCATAAAGGTGAGAGGCCTGCTGTCCAGTGTTTAAGAGTTGCCACAGCTCAGCCCCCATCAGTGGCCTTGTCAGGCAGCTCCAAAAGCTAACGCGGGCTAGGCAGCCGGACCGTGGTCCTCATTCCAGCACTGTGCTCTCAACTCCTGCACCTCACGTGTCACCACAGCCAGGTCACAGCTCAATTTCCCAGGCTCTCTCCACTGTCACTCCACCATATGTGGGAAACTTTAAGGACATAAACACCTCTAGCACTATGGTTAGGAGAAACTTTTATTTTTGGCTTAAAGAAACACAACAAAAATAAATCCATTAGAACTTGGAGTTCTAACACTGTGAAGTAAAAACAGCATTGCTCTGTAACTGTGAGGCATGAGATGGTAACTCCAGTACCATCACTAAACTAAATGTTACTGGGATGACCAAACCCCTTCTGGACTGTACTCCATATTAAGAAGGTGCATCAAGACTGCTGAGCAGATATGTGGCTGTACCTTACGGGTAAAATCCCACACCCATATTCTGCGCCCTGTGGGGCACTGCAAACACTACAGTCACATGCCACCATGTGAAGTGGGCACACCAGTTTAAGCAACTGCAAACCCGCAACACAGAAGTACCATGGATCCAACCCCATGGAAAGAGTTTCTCACATGTTCTACACCATTGTGTGCTAGGGCACAGGGACAACGCACACCTCATCTGGGGTATCTGAGTCTCATCCATGTCTGGGGCACATGGTAGCGGGATCAGGACAGCAGTACTAACTTCCAATCCGAGGACCTACTGTGCATGCCAGGCACCAGGCAAGAGGCACTGCACATGTGCTCTTCAATCCTCACAATCACCCCGCACGGTGAGCTGTTATTTTTGTGACTAGATAGCACATTTCATAATCCATTTAAGGTGCACAGTGGAAAGCCTCACTCATACCCCTTTCCTCCATCCCAGACCCCCTGCCCCCAGCCACTGCTAGCAGCTTCTGTGTATCTCTCCAGAGTGTCTTCCTGCATAGACAAGGACATGAATGTCCCCACCATCCTTCTCTCCTACCAACGAGCACAAGGTGTGCTGTCTGCACCTCTCTACTCTCATTCAGTAATTCATCTTGTACATCTGTCTGTACTGAGACAAACACAGCTTCCTCATTCTCTTCCAAAGCTGCAGAGTATTCCATTATTCAAACAGACTGCAGTTTACTGTAAAGTCCCCAAATGACAGGCACTCGGCAATAAATAACCCACACATGCAGCAGTTTGTACATGTATGAGTATCACTTGCAGGATAAATTCCCAGTGGAACAGCTGGGTCAAAAGGTATATGTACTTAGAACTTTTAGAGATACCGCCAGATCATCTCCCACGGAGGATGTAACAACTTCTATTCCCATCAGCAATGTAAGTAAGAGTGTGTGTTTCCCCAGGAAGGCGGGCATTATTACCGCACTGGCCATCAGGAAACAGAGGCTCAGAGAGGTCGTGAACTTGTCCTGAGTCCCATCTACTCACCCTTTCAGCTACTCACTCACGTGTTTGTGTGCAGTTGGCTCCCATTTCCAAGGAGGCAACCAAACGAATACTGAAAACAACTAAAAAAACAGTTCCGCTGTTGCTGACAACGTGTACTATGTTGTTAGGCCTGCGATGGTTTCTGGTTGTGTCTGTACTGAACATGTACAGACTTTTTCTCGTCATTATTCCCTGAACAACACAGCATTTAAAATATATTGGGCCTTACGAGTAATCTAGGGATGATTTAAAGTATTAATACGTGGAGGATGTGTGTAGGTCATGTGCCAATATGATGCCACTTCATAAACCCGTGGGCTTCAGTCTTGAGGGGCATCCTGGGACCCGTCCCCCACAGACACTGAGGGACTCCTGCAATCAGGTATCCGTCATTCATCCACCCACCATCCTCCCTGAATGATACCAGAGTCCAGGCACAGATACAGCACTGAGTCAAACAGACAAGCGACCCTTTCCTGCCTGGGACTGACATGCAAATGGGATGACAGACAGTGACATTTATAAGATCGGATGGTGATGAATGCCATGGGGAACAAGCTAATCAGGGACAGGGGACAAAGTGCTGGCAGGAGCGGGCTGTGTGACTTGAACCTCAGACAGGAAGGCCTACAAACGCCTTCCCCGGGGAGTGAGGGCCAGCTGCGCAGACTAGAGGGTGGTCGACAGGCCGAGAGGCTGCGGGGAAACGTGACTCACACAGGGAGTACTGCCGCTGAGGCGAGCAGACCAAGGACCAGACAGACACTGCCGAGGCAGAAGGGACCAGTGCAGGGACCTGACTGGGTGAGGGAAAGTGTGCCTGTCCTGGCGAGTGCACCTGAGCAGGGGCAGGACCTCAGGCCTGCAACCATGAGCTGGGACTCAGGGCCATCACGCCCCAGGCCAAGGGGCTTGGGCTGTGAATGTAAAGACCTGTGCTGCCCATCCCAGGGCCCCAGGCAAATGAAGTGTGACCTGTGCTGTGAGCATGACATACACACTGGATTCTGAAGACTAGAAACTTATGGGAACTAGCTCCCTGATAATTTTTATACTGATTACACTGTATGTTGTAATAACATTTTGGACACACTGGATAAAATAAAATCTTTGCATCGGCCACGAGGGGATCTTAAAAGGCCACTGAGGCCCGCAGTACTGCTCCTGGAAAAACCCTACGTGCTGCTGCAGGCAGTGGGGCACCGAAGGATTCTAACAGGGGAAGTGACAGAATAATGTGAAATCCTCCAGCAGTCAATACAGAAGGGAAGGGGTGGTGGTGGAACCAATGAGGAGCTATGACAATTGTCTGTGGACAAAAGTCTTAAACTTGACGGGTGGCAGGTTGGGCTATTTCACATGGATTAGGCAGCAAGGGTGGGGTGGGGTGGGGGTGACAAAGAGGGTGTATCAGGGTCCCTTGGTTTTAGCCCGAGCGACTGGGAAAACATAGCAGGAAAGACTGGGAGGTGGGTGACCAGCTGGGAAAAACCCAAGTGTACTCATCTATAAGTAAGCAGCTAATGAAAATGACCAGGAAGACAAGGAAGTCAGCTGTGAACATCCCAACACCTCCCAGGAAGAAGGTGTATATAGCAAGGAAGAGGAGAGAGTATGAAACTGGAAAAACCCTACGTGTAAGGAACAGGACAGAAGCAAAAGGAAAAGCAGAGAAACAAGAGTAAGGAGCTGGTGCCAAGTGCCCATGACAGGCCAGGAGCTGCGCTCTGGACATCAGGGGACAGGGTGCTTGAGGTCGTCTTTTCACAGACCAGGAAGTGAGGCTCGGAGAGAGGAAGTACTTCGGGCAGGCAGAGGCTTCCTTAGACAAGCACAGGGAAGCAAGTCTGAAGGATCAGGAAGAGAGGGTATTCCAGGAGAAGGAAGCTGGACAGGAGCAGCCAGAGCAAGCGTGGACAGGCAGAGGTGAGGATCCTCGGCGGGAAGAAGATGATGAAGGCTGAGTCCTGCTCCTCCAACCGAGGAGGAGCAAGGCAGCCAGGGCTGGTGGAGGCGGCGGCGAAGACAGTCTGTGAGGTCGCCTGCCACAGCCATGGGGCTTTCCGTTACAGATTAGACTCAAATTCCAAAACATCCAAGGTTTTTTTAAATAATCACTTTCATAAAAATTAAAACCAAAATCTGAGTATCTATATGCCATTTCTGTATGTGAAGACAGACATACCCTGGAGGGGACGCCCTTAGCCACGTCTCTCCTCCCGGGTATTCACCACCCACCAAGAGCCAAAAAAACCAAAACGAACAACAATAACAAAACAATGGCCCTGTTTCCAGCACTTGATCCAGTGAGAATCAAACACACAGCCAAACTACCATCATCAATGGCATCAACAGACAAGCATTTCTAACTACGCTAAACTAGTGAAAAGGAAGCAAGACTAAAACTCAATCTGCACCCATGTTAAAGCATCAATTCTACAACAGACCTTTCTTAAACACTTGGTTTTTCACTTTCTTTGACTACCATCAACTTGACAAGCAGGAAAAAGTTATTTTGGGGGACTCGGTATGCGTTTTAAAATGCAGATACTAACTTATAACAAAAATACTAAAACAAACAACTCAAAAAACCACAGCAGCTGCTGGAAAAGCTGTCATGGAGCCACAGGCAAACGAGGCAGCAGGGCTCTGGTTACGTAATTGCATTTAAGTAAGGCGGGCAGCTTCCCTGGGATTTACTAGGAAAGGGTGGTTCCAAGCCTTGTAAAAGAGGATCAGATGTCTTTTTTGTCAAGTTTAAAACTTTAAGGAGTAGATCATTATGTGCTCATCTCCTTCCTTTGGCCAAAAAAAGCAACAACAGAAATAAAGCTAACGAAATGCACAGAACCCATCTTCTGTTAGAGAACTGGACAGAACATAGCAAAGCTGGGTCCCACTCTACCCTCCCTCTACTCCTGGGGTCACCCTGCAGCTGGTGGGATTAGAGAAGCCACAGCCTTGCACTACGACAAGGTCCAGGAATCAGGGCCCCTCCTGTGTCCTTCAGCTGGACTTGATCTCAATGCCACAGGGAGACTGGAGCCTCCCTGTGTGTGGGCCTGGCCTCCTGCCTATGAAAAGGAGGGAAGTCAGACAGCCAAGTCTCATTACAGGTCAGTAATGAGAGAAGCCAAGATGAGAAGTTCTTTTCAATTTTACATCTTACCCCACGATCAAAACACACTTGAAAATCCTCTGAAGTTACTATTCTATGGCTACAACTCTGAAATAATCAGAATTTGTAAAAAGACGAGCAAGGCTGAGTTCATCATCATACTCAATTCCCACACAAAAATTTCCATCTATCTTAGATCTCATGTGGATTTCTGGAATTTACAATTCCATGCCATCCACCTGTCCAAACGTACTGTATTTTCATGTACTAGGCACCTCTTGAAAGGAGGGAAAGGTCAGTATAATCAGAACCATTACTAGTGGGGCATGTGTGTACGCACGTGTATGTGATGGTGGCACACACCACACAGTTGGCGTTAAGCAGCCCCCGGACTCAGCCTCGCACACATGTACGCTCTGCCTGGGGCGCCCTGTTCTTACTTGTCCTGAAAATCGCTTCCATTTCTCCTTCGAAACTGCCAGGACCTCAGCTCCCAAGAAGCTGCTCCTTCCATCCCCAGGCTGAAGGAGTCCTCTCTGTCTCCCCTCCACCTGGAACTGGGCTCTCCAGGCCCTCAGCTAACGTGCCCTCCTCACCACACAGGCAAGTGTTTTCCTGACCCACTCCCTGCTGAGGGACAGGTGAAGGACCAGGCCCACACCAGCTCAGGACGGTTCATGTGGGATCCCCAGGCATTCGGCCCAGAGGGCCCCTGTTCTCAGCCACTGGGCCGCAACGCACAGCCACAGCAGACTGCACCACGCCCTCTGGACACAGGACAGTGAGACGGCCAGAATCTTGGCATACAATCAGGGGAAGTCCAGATGTGTTTCTTGCTCTTACTATACTTTTCCACAGACTTCCTCTCAGTCTCAGGGATGTGGTTACCACGTATATGCTGATAATCACGAACTTGCACCACTAGTTTTGAGCTCCAGGTCTATGTATTCAACCACCTACCAGCCTGCCAAGTTTACCAAATACAGAAGGGAAAACAGTGACCTTTCCCTCCACCCCCGACACCTGCCCCTTCCCCAGTTCTACCTAGTGGAGTCAAGGTGACAGCCAGAAACCCAAAATTTGTTCCTAACCTCTCTCCAGTCCTTTCTCCAAGCAGCAGCCAGGATCAATCTGATCACCCTGTGCTCCTGCTTCCTTCTATGGGATCCCACGGCTCATGGGAGGACACAGCCCTGGGCCAGACCCTGAGTGGCACAGTTCCCTGGGTCATGACCCCACTCCCCAGCCTTCAGCAGCTCCCCTTTCAGCAGGAGCCTCCTCACTTGCTGGCCTCCCTTTCATGCAGGCTCAGCTGAACTACCCCCTCGAGAGAAGGGCTCCTGCTTCTCTCTCAGGCCCACTGTCTCCTCTTACATCACCAGTTGCCATCTGCTGTGTGTGTGAGTGTGATTGTGAGTGTAGGCGGGGTGCTACTGTTTACAACCCTCTCCCCTCTCTCTGAGGGGGTAACAGCAGGGCAGGGGTTAGCTGCCATGGCAGACCCAGTGCCAGGCACATGGTAGGTAATCAAGGTCTGTTAAGTGAACGAAAAAATGGCCACAACTCTAGTTCAAGCCCTCAGCTCTCACCTGGACAGTTACTAGAGTCTCCTCACTGGTCTTGCTACCTTCATTCTCTCTTTCTTCATTCCAATCCACCTTCCACAAGTGCTGATAAGAGTTCTAAAAAAACACATTTGATCCTGTCACTCTCTTGAGTAAAAGCCCAAAGGTTCCCCCATAGCCTCCAGGGTCAGATCCAAGTATGTCAGCATGTCCTGAAGAGCTCTCACATCCTCTGACTCCAGACACCTGAGGCCGTGCCTGCGGTTTGGCCACACTGGCTCCATGCTGCTTCTACACACACCAGGCTCTGTTCTCTGGCTCTGAAGGCCTGTGTTGTCCTCCTCCAACTCTTACGTGTCCTTCAAGACCCAGACAACACATGTTACTTTCTGGAAGCCTTCTCGGACTTCTTCCACTGAGCTTCACTTTTGTTTTTATTTTATGATACTTGATACATACTGAGGAATGCATGTGGCACATATCTATCCATAACACTGTGGTCACACATGCCCCAGTACTGTGTGTGTCCATCTTACTGAACTGTAGGAAGACAGGGACCTGGTCATCTTGCAGGCAAATGTGGTGGGGCTGACAGTCTGTAGCTGGTAAGAGACTCCAGCTCTAAGATTAACTCCGAGCTCCAACTCTATCAGTCTGTACCTGATTTGGACAAGTCATTTACCTCCTCTTTGACAATTTCCTCATCTGTAAAATGGCAACAGTCACACACCATCCCAGGCAGAGGGAATAGGTAACATTATGAAGCCTCTCACTCTCATATGAACGCAAAGCACAGCACGACAACCGCGTCCACCCCAACTCCTAGCGCATTCTGAGAAACACACCTCTGATACCCCTTGCTTTTAGAAACCCTAACCAAAATCTGATGAAAATGTCATCCACAAGGACAAAGAATTTTCTTACCGCAAAGGGCAATCAATTTTTAGCCTCAAGCTGTAGATGCCAACTTGGCACGACACTGTACACAGTCCTCACTTTTTGAGCAGCTGTTTTTCAAATAAAAGTAGAAAGAGTGTGTGATAACTCATGCTTCCATCACTAAGAGCACGGAAGCTCTCCAGTCTGCAACGACCAAATGGGCAGAGGCAGGGACGGGTCTGGCTGACGTGTCTGTGTGCCCTCAGGACCCCGGGACTCCAGGGACTCGTGTGTGGTCTCTGGCCTCTGCCCTCCCACTGATGACACACAAAGCCTTCTTGTTCTTTAAGTGGCATTCTGTGCCATCCTCAGCCAGAGCTGCCTCTTGACCTTGTTTACAAACAGCCCTTCACATGGTTCCCATCCTTTCCCCCTCAATGACATGCCTCTACCTCACAACAAGCAAAACCCCACAATGAGTCCAAATTCACCATTTCTATTAATAGTGCAGAGAAGGTTGGTTTTGTGGCTCCACTCAGCCCCACCAGAAAAAGAAAGAAAGAAAAAAAATCATCTGGTTACCTTAAAAGTCACTTCTTCAGATGATAGTAATATCTAGGTAAATAATTTTCTGCTTAAGATTTTTTGAATGAAAAAAATGGGATTGAATACTTTTCCTCTACAACTTATCAATTCAGATGGCATGTTCTGCTTCCAGTCAACCTGGATGAAACTAGAGAGGAGATGGCATGGTTCCAAAGATTTCACCCGGGAGTTCCCTGGTGGTATAGTGCTAGGCTTCAGCGCTCTGAACACAGCAGCCTGGGTTCGATTCCCAGCCAGGGAACTACCAAAATAACAAAATCAAAAACAAAAACGGAAAAGATTTCACCAAATCCATGGGCAATGGCAAACAGGAGCACCGTGGATGGAGGCTGGAAATGCAAAGGCAATATAAACCATAAAGATGCATAAGATTCATAAATTTAACTGCAATTTGTCAAGCTGAATGTCCTTTTCGAAATTCTTTCTTAAAAGCCAGGATCGATGATGTGTATCTGTTTCAAGTTAATGATGTTAAAATCATGCAACAGTGCAAAACCCAATTTAAAAACGAAAACAATGCAAAACCACTTGTCCTTCCTGAGAGAGGGGTCCCACATGACTGACCCTTGTCACATAAGCATTGAGATCCCAAACAGAGTGGAATGGGGGGCCTCTAACTCAGCAAGCCTAATCTTTCCCATTGGATAGGGAGAAAGGAGAACATCACATTTCCAACAGCAGGTCTTGGGGCTGAAAAGCCCCTCCAATAGCTTTAACAAATATCATCTACTTGGCAACTTCTACTGGCCACGTTTAACAGTCCTGATGTGTTCCTGAACAGACAGCTCAGAATCTGAGGCTCTTCCAGAAGCAAACTGAAGATCCTAGAAACCCCAGTACATACTACAACACTGGCAAAAGCTATGTCATGTGATCCAATTTTAAGTGTGAGGATTTCTAACTATGTCAAAGGCGATTTCACAAATATTTTTAAGAGCAAGAGAATTAACTCCTTTAGCCAAATGCCTGTCAAACACACATACAAAAGCTTTAACTATAATTTAAGCAGCCCAAGGAAATGTCATCAAGTTCTTTATCTGCATGAAATTTTCTGGTGATGTGAACAGTCTGGAATTCTATGCTTTCTTATTTAAATTGTAAATATCAAGTTATAGTCTCATCCCTATCTCCATTATAAAAATTTTAAAGCACCTGATATAAATACTCGAGCATGTTTCATAAAAAACACACAAAACAGTTACCCCACAGAAGAACAGGTACAAGTCAACCAGTTAATTCACCACTTTCAAATGTGGGTACTACTAGGGAGGACAGCTGAGAGGATGAGAGATGGGCTTCCCCTCCGTAAGGACGTGTAAATTCTCATAGGGGTTCTTAACGGCTAAGACAGGGTGCTACTTACTTCCTCATTAAATAGTTTGCTAGTTTCTTTTTTGATTGGGTCTATAAGCTGGACTTGGCCTGCGGAAAAGCCCACTAGAAGAGAGACACTTTCTGCAGTGGCTGTTAGGTGGTTGAAGTCATGACAAGTAGGCTGTGTTCCTTTGTATATCCTTTTATCTATTGGTTTACTCAAGTCAGCAGCCTGGAGGAGAAAGAGAAAAATACATACGGTAAACAGCACATTGAGATGAGAAATCTAAGTTATACTACTTTATACTCCAATATGAAGTTCAATCTTAAAAACAAAGGTATTTTTTCAGATTTTAGCATTTTATGAAAGCACTTTCACATACCTTAGCCAATTTGGTATTGTCAGACTATCCATTATATGTTTATAACGGCTACTTTTACAACTTATTCTTCTTAAAATATATTTAACAAAGACTCTTGGTCTTTAGGAGGAAAAATCCTTGAGATACTAAATTCAGTGTTTGCAAAATGCACTCCAAGCATTTTCTAACTGGGTACCTCTAACCACATAAAAGCTCAGCTTTCAAATGTATCTATAACACCTAAATGCTCATTGGTGAGTTACCTGTAGCCCAGTGGTTCTCAAAGTGTGGTCCCCAGACCAGCAGTGGCAGCAGCAGCATCACCTGGAAACTCAGAAATGCAAATTCTCAAGCCCCACCCCAGACCAACGAATCCAAAGAAAGTAGCGGGGTGGACCCAGCGAGCTGGAGTTTAAAAAGCCATCCTTCCTTCCGGGTGACTCTGAAGCCCCCTGGGGTTTGAGAACCACTGCTGTCCAATTGTAGGCAGGTACTCCCACTGGGGTATGATCCCTCCCTCTTCTGCATTCACTTTCAGGTAACTTTCACCTACTGGGCCCACACACATTCAAGTGCGGTACCTACAACATCTTCATCTTTACAGTGAACCTCCAAAGCAGGCAACAGTTCTCCACTTTACAGATAAGAAAACAACTTTAGGGAAGTTAAATAACTCAGCCAAGGTCACCATACCTACCTAGTACGTGGTAGGGCTGTACTGGGAACCCAGGTCTGTTTGAATATGAAGAGGACAGGGAGAAAACATACACCCACACCCACACATACCCCAAAGTTAAAAAAAAATCCCTCTGACATGGGCGAAACGTGATTTTTCAATGTGCCTCCCTTCTTCTAGAAGAGAAATCTTTTATCGTGAGACATGTTCTGTGACTGTAATCCAATACGCTGGGCTGTTACTGTTGAAATAAAGGAAAGCCACCTCCTCCCACTCTTGCTGGAAAATTGCACGTGGAGACAACTAACATGCGCCGTCCTGGGGCTCACAACTCTCCCTCGTTCAGAGCTGCCCACCCCTGAGTAGTTTCTAAAGATGTTTTCCTTCCAAAAGGGCCTGTGACATTGTACCGACTATGCTAACGTTTGACTTTTCAGATAACAAATATAAATACTGAGTAGAAAAGAGGATGTCAAAATCACAAGCATCTTTAAGCAAACTCAAAACCCAAGCATTTGGCAGTCCGGACCTGAGTGGCCCCAGTCACTGTGAGAGCTTAGGGCTCAGGAAAGAAAATTCAGGCCATGGGGACACTCTCCCAACATCACTTCAGGTAAAGTAGAGATGACTATCTGTTCCACCAACCTCATGGGATGGTCTGGAGGATGAAATAAGAGAATACATGGCTGTCCAGAAAAATCTAGCCATTAATGCCTCTATTTTTTCATATTACATGGCTGGATACTTTCTGGACAGCCCTCGCATACACGAAAGAAACTTGAAAAGTGTAATATAAAGCATGATGTAAAACAAAAGGCAGTCCTGACTTGGAGCAAGGAGAAAAGGGGCCCAGGGGAGGAAGCATCATGAGAGAATCAGGGGGCTCCACAGAGGTGGAGGGCAAGTGCAGAGGCTAGAGAGGAGGCCTCTGGCAGGAGGCTCCCAGGCTGGGCCCTCCAGGCAGGGCAAGAGCATTCTAGGCTAAGGGAACAACATAACAAACCATCTCAGAGCAAGGAAGATAGCAGCAAAAGTAAAAGAGCTCAACATAAAAAATCAAATTTGAAATATGAACAAATTAAATTATTACATGATCTCTATATCAGCACATATTAATATAACTCGAGAGGTTTTTTTTGTTTGCTTAGGGAACTTTCTCCTAAAAAATACACCCCAAATTATGCACCAAAATATAAAATCAATTCAAGAGCAAGCCAAAAATTAACAGAGAAAACATACTAATTTAAGTTAAATGAGCAAAGGAATATATTATGTTGGTACAAAAGTAACTGTGGTTTTTGCATTGTTGAAATTTGCCATTTGACACTGGAATACATTCTTATATAAATGTGGTTATGTTATACATCATTTTAATGTGCATTTCTCACTTTGTTTTTCTGCTAATGACTTATGACTTGCTGTTTATTTTATATTTATTTTAGACTATGGAAATTATGTTAGACAAAAAGCAAATTCGAGTGATTGTCTTATTTGTGTTCCAAATGGGTCATAAAGCAGCGGAGACAACTCACAACATCAACAATGCATGTGGCCCAGGAATTGCTAATGAACGAACATACAATGCAGTGGTGGTTCAAGAAGTTTTGCAAAGGAGACAAGAGCCTTGAAGATGAGGAGCATAGTGGCCGGCCATCGGAAGTTGACAAGGACAATTGAGAGTAATCATCGAAGCTGATCCTCTTACAACTACACGAGAAGTTGCTGAGGAACTCAACATCGACCATTCTACTGTGGTTTGGCATTTGAAGCAAAATGGAAAGATGAAGAAGTTCTATAAGGAGTGCCTGGTGAGCTGACTAGGAACAAAAAAAATCGTCGTTTTGAAGTGTCATCTTCTCTTATCCTACTCAACAACGAACCATTTCTCAATCAGATTGTGACATGTGACAAAAAGTGGATTTTACATGACAACCAGCAAAAACAAGCTCAGTGGTTGTCGCTGGTTGTTGTATAAGCACTTCCCAAAGCCAAACTTGCACCACAAAAAGGTCACAGTCACTGTTTGGTGGTCTGCTGCCAGTCTGATCCACTGCAGCTTTCTGAATCGCGGCGAAACCATTACATCTGAGAAGCACATCGATGAGATGTCCCAAAAACTGCAAAGCCTACAGCCAGCATCTGTCAACAGAAAGCGCCCAGTTCTTTTCCACAACAACGCCTGACTGCACAACCAACACTTCAAAAGTTCAACGAATTGGGCTACGAAGTTTTGCCTCATCCTCCACATTCACCTGATCTCTCGCCAACCGACTATTACTTCTTCAAATACCTCGACAACTTTTTGCAGGGAAAACGCTTTCACAACCAGCAGGATGCAGAAAATGCTTTCAGAGAGTATGTCGAATCCTGAAGCACAGACTTTTAAGTTATAGGAATAAACAAACTTATTTCTCATTGGCAAAAATGTGTTGGCTGTAATAGTTCCTATTTCAATTAATAAAGATATGTTTGAGCCTAGTTATAATGATTTAAAATGCAGGATCCGAAACCACAATTACTTTTACACCAACCTAATACAATGGTTCTCGGAAACAACAAGGGAAGTAAAAGCACCTATTTTTCCAAGTACTGCTTGCTACCAGTCTGAACATAAGGACCCCTTACAATAACTGCGTTAGCCTCAAGTTCTTGGTATATTTATTTTATATCCCCGTCTCCTAATAAGGAACTTTACTGAAAAGGTGTCATCTATAGATCATATGTGAAGAAACACCTTAAGTATTTTAAGTGCCAATTGAAAGATTTTTACTTTTAAATCATGTAAATATTCCAAAAACATCCTGTTTACTAATTTGCTTAACAAATTTTCTTCCTAGATCACTGTTCTCAAAGTGTACCAGTCCATGAACAGTTTAACAGTCTGCAGTCAAAACATTAAATTTAGAAATCGAGAATAAGCTTTAGAAACTTCCACAGCAGTTTGAAAAATTTTAAGTTTGTTGAATATAGTAATAAAAAATTAGTTTGCAATTGCAACACACGGATATGTACAGTAGAACTATATACCTGGAACCTATGTAATTTTTACTAACCAATGTTACCCAAATAAATTTAACAATAAAAAAAAAATTTTGTTTGCATTCCGTGTGTCTTCTTCAGTTTCTTTTCCTAATAATTCTTTCTTTTATTTTACAAAAGTTATCAGTCCAGACAGACTGGAAATCTTTTTTTTTTTTTTAATTCATTTTTATTGTTAGACTTATTGGGGTGACATCTGTTAGCAAGGATTACATAGGTTTCAGGCTTACAGTTCTACAGTGCATTGTCAACTTGTTGTATAATAAGTTCACCACCTAATGTGACAGACTGGAAATCTTAAAATCTGATCCTTCAGCACCAGTGGGAGAAGCACTATCCTAGGAGGCACAGAAGCAGAACCAGGCCCAAGGAACAGAGACTCTCACTTACCTAAGTCACTCCTCTCTCCCCAACCCCCAATGGCATTGAATGTACTACAACAGCAAAAAACCTGGCCAGGCAGCATGTCACCTACACTCAGCAAGAATTTCTGTGCAGCCTGAAGTGACTGCTACGTGTGTGCCTACAAGAAATTATACTTCTGAGAAAACCAGGGACTCCACCACTGGAGCCCAACCCTAGCACAGTCATCTCCGATTCATCTTAAAATCTCTTCTACAGCCAATCACTAGGTTCTGTCTCCCTTTCCACAGATGGGTTGCTGCCCATTTCCTCGTCCTCTTCCTTTTTCAGGGGTAGGTATGCCCACATGCACTCTGAACTCACACACCTTTCTAGGAGTGTTAATAATCCCCCAGGCCAGCCATTCCTCCTCCCCACAGGGTCAGCAGCCCCACAGACAGCTGCCAGGCAGATGCAGTCTGGTAAGAGAAAGAGTCCAGGCTTTAGAACCAGGCAGATACAGGGTCAAGCCTTGCCTTCCCTCTTGGTAGCAAGGTGACCTTGTGCAAGGTGCCCCTTTCCTCTCCCTGAGCCACAGAGGACAAAGCCCCCAACTCCCCTGGAGGATGGTGGTGAGGCCAGCAGATAATGGATAGAAAGCGCAGAGTACACAGAGGCACTCAAAAGGCAGGGATCATTATTAATTCATTCCTGTCACATCCTACTTCGGGTCAAATGGCTTCCTGATTTCCATCACATCAGAGCATCATGACGTACCTAGCGGTTCTGCCTTCTGTGATTCAGCCTCCTCCATCCTCCCTAACAGCAACACCAATTTCCATCCGTGGAACACTTTCTATGTGCCTGGAACTTTATATTCATCATCTCATATAATGTCACCCCTCAAAGCCAGCATTAATACTACCCACATTTTACAGGTGAGGACCTGGGGAGGAACCCAGGGGTCAAGGGCCTGTGCTCGGCATCCCCACAGTCCTGTCCTCCACCCTTTGCTTGCCCTCCACATGGTCCTGAGTCTGATGCAGGGAGGTAGCCCTCTTTCCTGGCTTTATTAGGTCACCCTCTTCATTGGGACAGTCTCCTTTGTCCCTGTTCCCAGGAATTTGATGCATCAGTTCAAGCCCACCACTTTCAGAAGCATTTTCCCAGCTACAGTTCCCTGGCCTGGCTCCTTTATCTCAATTCTCAAGTACTTAATTATTCGTTCCACAAAATTTAGTACTTAATCACTCACACAATTACACTGTTTTATGTCTGTTATCATCAATTATAATAAAATTACAGTTATGATAAAAAATTACAATAAAAACTCCTTCAAGGAGCAGAATGTCTTTATTAAAAAAACAAAATTAGCTTTTGTTTTTCAGCATTCTAGTGGATTATGCAGAGATGGGTTTCAGACACCTCGGGATTTTTTTTAATGCTTGTGCATCCTGATTATTGCCAATTATCTAAACTGTCAAGTATGAATTTATAGAAAACCAATTTATTAAAATGTCATACTAATTTTAAGAATTAGATCTCACTGTCCTGAACCAGGAGATGTACAAGAACATTCATAGCAACATAATTACTCTAGACTGGAGACAGCCAAAAAAAAAATAATAATAATAAATAAATCATATTTGCTTATTCAGCCCGGTAGAGTATCCAGTGTCACCAATGCTCAGTATCTCTTGAGAAACCGCAATTGTTTCAAATTTTTTCAATGGTAAGATTAAATTTTATTGATATGCTCATTAGTTTCTGCATAAGGAGTTATTGAGTACAAACAGTTTGTCAGTATGTCATTCTCAGTTTCACAGAAAAATTTTAAATGATGTTAAAGTCCTACTACAGAAACAGGATGAGTTACCAAAATCCTAAATCAGTAACTACAGACCTTAAATTGTCATGTTTCTCTTTTCGGGCCCTTACAATCCCTGGAAGTCCTTTTCTGATGAATACTGGTGAAAATACGCGTCAGCTGGTCAGTGCAGCATGGCGCTAACAGCACTGACCTTTCCAGCATCACAAAGATCTGCAGAGGAAAGTCTCCTGCTCAGCTCACACCTCCCCCCAGAGCCCGCCTGGCCTGCAGGCAAAGTTGCTGGTCCACAGGACTGCAAAAGAGGGCCTGGAACTGGCAAGGGGCTAGGCCCCCAAAGGGAAAGGGCTGCCACGGGCCCAGGGGGCCTGCTCAAATCAAAAGGGCCCTGGTGCCCTGTTACAGCTACGAGAGGAGGTATGTGGGCCTATGAAACCCTCTTCGTGGGAATCTGCTACTTGGTGGTCCTGAGGACCCAGAGCATTTGATGTAATACGGAAACCACCCCAGAAAGACCTCTTTTGAAAAAGTGAGGGAGTTCCCTGGTGGTGTAGTGGCTTAAGGCTTTGGCGCTGGCGCTGTCAGTGCTGCGGCCTGGGTTCGTTTCCCAATCAGGGAGCTACCCACATACAAAAAAAAAAAAAAAAAAAAAGTGCATGCCAGATTGTGATATATGGGGTAAATGTAGGTGGTAAAAGTGGGCTTTATTTCCCCTAAATTTCACGTCCTCCTTCCTCATTCGAGAATCACCCCAGAAAGCACCAGTCCCACACAATCTGCCAGTAACCAGCATATCTACCAGCTGCCAAATACCCAACCCAGAACAGAAGCTCACCCGTCTACACCAGAAATCACTCTCTTCCTCTGAAGGCCTTCTCCCAAGCTTTAAGCCTGTCACCTCAGTCAGACGCCCTGTATGGCACCCCCCTACTCAAATGACAGCCTCAGTGCCCTTATCCGCCCAGCCCTCCCAGTTCCCACCCAGCCTAGGTCAGCCTTCCTGGCTCGCTCGGCACCAGGCTCCTTCTACCATCTCTACCCACATTCAGTCCACCCCACAGCCTTTGCCAGCCTGATCTTCACGAAACCTTGGATCACTCTCACACGTGAACCCCCCTCAGTGCGCGAGGCACAACATAACCAGGGCTGAGCTCCCCAGCCTGGCACCCACAGGCCTTCCCAATATGGGCCCCATCTCCCTCTCTGCACACACGGTACCCTGTGGGCACTGGCTCTCAGCTGCCTGTGCCCTTCACACCTCCTGCCCTTTCACTTAGAATGCCTACCCGACCCCTCCCCGCAGGAACCACACTAATTCTGCTCACAAGTCACTTCCTCCAGTCTTACCTCTGGGAGGCATTCTTTCCCTTCGCTTACCACTACGCACCACATGCATCAGCTGTGAAGTGTTAACTGTATCCCACAGATGTCAAAGTCCAGCTCCTCTTCAAAAGGACAAAAAAGTCAGGAGGTGCTGAGTCACCGACTGCCTGGGCGGATTGATGGGAAGCAGCCCGAGCGGCCCCAGTGCACCAGGTCTCCCACAGCCACTGAAAACCAGGGGAGGATGGCGTGCTTTCTACTGCCACTCCTCTGTCCGCACCCCAGACAACCAGCACAGGAGCCTAAAGTAAATGAGGGATCACTTCCCAGGGCCACAAGGGATCACCTCCTCAGAAAGAAGGGAACCTCAGAGTCCCACCTGAAGGTGCGGGATCCCAAGCAAGCCACATCACGAGGACCGCTCCACAGTGTTTCTCAGGGGACTCACACTGGGGTTTCCAGTGCCCAGGAGGACATGAGCCTACAGTCTGGGACTGGACCACACCTAGCTGACCATCCCGGCTGAAACCTGGGCAAACATAAGAGCCTTCCAAGTCACAGGTGGAATGAAATGACACCAATCACTCAGAGCTGCGATACGTGAATTTGTGAACAAAGTTTAATGTACTAGTCAATCAAAATTCTCTTCCACATAGTGGAAAATAACCTGGCTCTAATTACAAAAATACGAAACAGTGACTTTCAAACACCTCACTGCCCACACTTCCCATACAGATCAGAAGTTTAACATGCAGGTAACCTCAGCTATAAGGCACTGCACAGGTTCTAGTGTCCAGCCAAGGAGCCTTTGAAGCAGAAACAAAATGAGGCTAATCTGTGAAACACCCACACACAGTCCATCCTTCTCAGCTCAATAGTTATATTCCAAATACCTGCAAAACTGGCATTAACAGTATTTAAAGAATATAACACTTATTTTTTAAAAAAAGACACCAGAGGTGTTAAGTCATCAAGTTTGGGATCACTTATCTCAGTAGGAAAAAAATGTCAATCAACTTTACAGTGTCAGTGTTTGAAAAGGACAGAAATTTACCTGTTGTAGGCCTGGCACATAGAAGGTATCATTAAATATCTCCCATAGAAGTGAAACAATTATGGAAAGAACAGTTTAAGAACCAGAAGAGACCAACAGCCAGGAATATATAACAAAATATAATCCTTCTACTGATCAAAATCCTAACTAACAACTAAGGCCATTGTGGTGTCATTTATGAGAAAGCAAGCTCCATTAGCAAATACCAGTAAGTCACTTAAGGTTTACAAAGCAGCTTCACACATCAGTTCTTTTGATCCCATCACAAACCTGTGCCATAAGCACTTTCGCCACTCCCATTTTATAAAAGGGTGACAGAATCAGCTGGTGAGAGAAAGCAGAGGTGCCAGGCTCTCTCCAGCCCCATGCTGCAGAACCACGCCAGGTTGCTATTAGAAGAAGCCGTCACATCTCAGGTAGCACCCTAGTTCTACGTCCTATTGCTGTGTGACTCCATGTTCCTATGCGGAAGTGAGAATCAAATATTCCAGCTTTGCTGCATTTGGCCCAGACTCCAGACCTACCTTCTCAATACATACACCTCACAGCACTGTTAATTAAAATGGAGTAGTACACCCAATGCCCAAGCACAGTGCTTGGCATTTAAAAGGCACTTGAGAAAAGTTAGTTCCCTTCCTTTAAACTTATATTTCTCCTTCTGAATACATAAGGATTCTATAATACATAACAACTCCCATTATTCATTAATACTTACAAAGAAGTATCAACAAGGAAAACAGGAAAATTTCTTTCTATCCTAAAATTCCTGAAGACAGCAGCACACCCCAAGTTTAGGGCATGATTTCCTTCCAATACAGTTTTCCAAAACAAGAGAGAGCCTTCCCTTTTCCTCCTTCATTCTCAAACACATCAGCACACACTCACGCGTGCTTTGGCACCCCAGACCCATTCCCTCACTAAAAACAAAGCGTCAGGGTGTTGCCATGCTTCTAAGGGGCAAGCCCACCACTCACATTCCAGAACTCCTCTCAGGGCACAGCAGCAGCTGGCACAGTGGCAGCAAGGCCGTGGTAACTGAGGCGGGGACTCCGTGAAGGGAGCGAGAGAGAAAGACAAAGAGCCAGACAGCCTCAGAACACAGGCAAATCATGAAACGTACAGTGTGAAGGGAGCACCTTTCCATCATTCCACAACAGGAAGACATGCAGTTACAAAATGCCCCACATGCGTTCAGTGAAATTTTTACAGCCAGTTTGTGGAAATGCTTGCTGTTCACCAAAGAAAAGACTCTTGCAGGAGCTGGGGAGGCTCCTGTTTTGGGGACGGGGCAGGGCGGGGCAACCACCTGAAGGGAGCAGGGCTTTGGTTTTTAGAAGCACCTTCTTCCTGGTCCAGCATCGTCAGTCAAGTGTCTGCTGAAATAACAGGCTTCTGTTGTTACCCATTAGGATGTAAAATCTACTCCTCTTCCCTTGGAGTACTTTCTAAAAAATGAACTTAGCTGCTAAAAGGCAACATCTTTGCCATTTCTTCCTTCTCCCAGGTTGCACTCCACGTTCGGGTGAAGTCTCTTATCAAAACAAAAAATGCTACCATGGCTGTTGTGGTGCTTCGTTTAGGTTAATGAAATACTGATTTCTTCACTAAAGAGAAACTATGAGTAAACATCAGGCAAATTCGACTTGTACACATTCTAACACCAGATCTCACAATAAAATGCTGACATATTCAAATGACCTGTTTTTATTAAACCTTTCTTCTAAATATGCATAGAAATAAGCACTCCTATTCTGAAAGAATACCAACATCTCAAATGGAAGAAAAGACAAGATGCTTTCATTTCTGCAAGATCCTCAACTGAAATTCTTACTAAACAATTTTTTAAAAGTTGCTCCTGAATGGGGTGGGGAGTGAGGAATCCTATGACTTTCTGAAAGTGCTACAACACCGGTAAACTAGAGACCACTTGGGACAGGGTGTCTACATGCCGCTTAACTTCTGTACTAATGTTTTCCTGCACTCAGACTATTCAAAAGCTTCTGTTTGGCACAGCACACAGGTAATTTTTAATTTTCTGAATAACATCAGCAAAAGTCTGCGGAAAATCTTCCATTAAGCGAAAAATGCCCTAAATCCCCAATTGTGTAGGTGCTCTGCAATCTTCCAGCCCCATTTCCTCATCCTACAGATAAACTGAGGCCCAGGGAGTGGTGATCTGCCCAAGGTTTCAGAGCCCAGAACTGTGCTTTAACCATACCAAGCTGTCATTACTGTTTTCTCAATCACCCAACTTCAGTTCCAACAATGAACTACTGAATCTGGAACGTGCAAAATTTCCAAAAATGACACTGATGTGTATCAGTATTTTTACATCAAATCACAGCATTTGGAGCCAGTACAGGGCTGTATTTTCAAACAGGGAGCAAGAGAGCAAGCAAGAACATTAACCTTGTCTTACACAATGAAGGGAGATTAGCCACTAAAGCAGGTGGCCAAAACACTGGTTTTGGCCTCTGTAACCCCAATAATCTCTGATCCAGCCAGGCCTCGCTGCAGAAAGTGGCCTCAGATCAGTGACAGTAACAGAGAGCTGACCTTTCCAAATGCTACCGAAGAAAAGCTTTGATTCCTCCTTCATCTCAAATCTCATGGCATCATCAGAACTGCGCACACAGCACTTGTGCTGTTAGTCATTTGTCACGTGTGTCTTACCTCCCCAACTACCTTAACGTTTTTTAGGGCATAACTGTCTTAAAGGTCACCTCAGTTACAGACACTCAAACATTTCTGGTGTTTGTTTTCCGTTTGAGATTTAAAAAGCCCAGTTTGGCACCTGAGCTGTTAGGCACTGGCCTGGCCCTCATAATGCAATAGCAGTCAGTTTCAAAAAGTGGACCAGTAGGACTGGCACATGCAGGAATGTGGAGGGACAGGCCTCACCTACCTCCTGTGGCAGTGTGACCTGGCACAGCCTTCATGCAGGGCACTTTGGCAGCACAGAGCAAAAGCCTCCTTTCCTTTAAACACAAATTCAACTCCTAGGACTCCAGCTTTAGAAAATGTTTTTCAAGTGTGTAAACTGTTTGTAATAGTCAAAAATGCACACTACACATGTCCATCTATAGCAGGCTACAAATATAGTGGGCCAGACACAGGCTACTCATGGAACATGTGAGAAGAAACACAGACAAATCTCAAAAATCACCTTGAGCAAAGGAGTCAGACATAAAAGAGGCATGTACTAAATAATTCTATTTATATAGAGTTCAAAAATACGAAAGCTGATCTGTGATGCTGGAAATGGGGAGTGTGGGAGAGGGGCCACGGGGGCGCCTCTGGGTGGCTAGGAAGGCTGTTTTTACTTTGTGAAAAATTCATAGAGCTTTAAACGTATATACATTGCTGTCTGCATGCCATCTTAAATTTTTTAAAAATTTTAATGAGCAAACATATGTATAAAGACAGTCAACTTAGTTTCGTAACAAAACTTTATATCCTCTGTGTTTCAAGAAGGAAACAGGTAAATACATCATGCAGCCATTTAAAATGAAGATATTTACTTAGTAAAGAAGAATGTTGTATGCTATATCATTAAATGAAAAATGTAACAATGAAAAAAGGAATTCTAAAGACAAAAGGAATTACAAAAAAATCTTAAAATTGTATTCACACTGTAATCACATTGTTAGCAATAATAGTGTATTGTTATTTTGAACGTCTTCTAGAATAAGGCAAAAAAAGTTGATAAAAATTCTTATATTAATAAATAAAAAAAATCAACTCTAAAGAATATTTATGAATCTGTCAAAAAAGACTGTTCAAATGTAAATTTTTAAATGTAAAAATGTGGCTTTCTTTCCCCCAAACAGTTCATGTATTATAGAAAAAAAATGCAGAAGATAGGGTGTTCGAGATTCGCTTTAAAATAATGCAGTAAGGATAAGATAACAGATGGAATGAGACTAGACCTACGGAGACAACTGGCGAAGTTGAGAGGCAAGGGTATGGCAGTTCATTATACCACTCTCTCTACTTTTGTATAAGATGGAAACTGCCCATAATTTAAAAAGTATGATTCTGTTTGGGCCATATATTTACTTATATGTATATATTTGCAAAGAAAACAATTTGAAAAATATTCACCAAAATATTAAAAGTAGTTATTAAAGGAAAGGTTGTACTTAGGTAGCAATTTTTTGCCTATCTTAATTTCTAAATTTTCCTCAATATTACTTGTGTAATTTTTTTAAATAGAAAAAGGAAAAAAAAAAACACAGCCAAAAAATACTACTCAAACTATTCCAAAATTATTCTAGTAGCTTAAAAGCATGCCATGGCCTAGCACAGGGTCACAGAAAAATCTGCGACTTGCCAACAGCAAAATACCATAAAAGGAAGCTTACTGCTACATTGAGTAAATGCAGGAGTGGAATGATATATCACCAACAGGTGACGATGTATTTCAAACTGGCCAAATCGTTAAGTTTCAGATAATTAGGACCACTAGAGTCTTACTAATGCTTCTGTGGCACCAGTGATGTCACTCAATAGAATGAGAAAGGACAGGAAAATTCTTTAAAAGAGCCAACCATTCAGGGGACAGATAAGGAGGCCATGGCTGGTTCTATTGTTTCACTCTTCAAATAGTACTACAGTGTTAAGAAGGGGTCACTGTGTGCTCCTAATTTGCTACTGTGACAAAGAGACAACTTATCCCAGAGCCCTCTTTGGGAAATTCAATCTGTTCCAAGTTTACATCCCAATTTGCCTCTAAAGTAGATCTCAAATTGAATCCTCATCTTTCTCACAAGAAATGAACTGAAAATTTATCATCAATCCCAAGTATTTTTTAGAGATCCTAGGAAAACTCAGTCCTTAATCATCCTCAATCCAGAAGAAATACCTAAAAGAGTTACACAGTATCATTTGTCTTTCTGCGTTCAGTAATATTTTAGCATTTAAAAGTTAAAATCTTGAGGCCTGAAATAAAAATATTAGGCTCAAAAGGGATGCTATTGTACTCCTAGTCTCAATGGGGACAGTACTGTATTTTAAATGTAGGTTAGCAGGCCAACCAGCTTGGAACTGAGTAAGAAGCTTCACCGTGAAGGCTGAAATCAACCACAATCCAAAAGTTAACACCTGGCAACAATTGCACATTTGCTTTACTCTAAACACGTATCATTCATTATCTCATATAATAAAACATCATAATTAAAAACTTGTAATTACCAGTTTAAGAAGTTAAATGTAAAACTATCCACAAGGAAGTGAACTAAAGAAGCAACTCATTTCTCAGTGTGAACAATTGTGTAATATGTCTCTATATACAGTGGTCTTATATAGGTAACGATAAGTCTTACATTCGTGGAATCAGACACCAAACAGAGCTGGACAAACAGAGCTGGAGCAGAGCTTAAAAAAAAAAAAAAAGGCACATTTACTCTCAAGATGCTGCAATTTAAGACCAAAGAAGTAAACTACCTAAAACCATACAATCCATTTGCACCGCATCTGAACTTGGAGCTCTGATCTTCTTCCCTATTAAGTGCACTGTACCCAGTAAACTCAGGAAAAGCACTAAGGTAACCAGTAAACTCAGGAAAAGCACAAAGTTCTCATTTCTTTTCATCTGAGGTCTTATTGTTTCTACATCAGACAATAACAACTAGCTGTCAGACTTTAAATTTGTTATTATTTATAACATGAAGTACAGAAGATTTTGCAAAACCTATTAAGCTTATTAGCATAAGCCAAAGAACATCCACTCAGTTGATGCAAAGTTCACAGGTATGCTCCAACTGCCGCAGGCCTTTCTAGGTGGAGAAGGGAACAGGGAGACCAAGTGGGGAGCACAGGAGACCAAGCGGGGAGCACAGAAGACCAAGAGAAGAGCAGGGAGGACCGAGTGGGGAGCACGATGACCAAGAGGGGAGCAGGGAGTTGCTTGCCACTTGAACATTCAAAGCTCTTAAGCTGGTTGTGTGCTGAGCAGCTAAGGCCAAGGCCACTCGCACTGCTCTTTCCAAAGCTCCTGACACCCCTGTAAAAGCTTCCCTCTGCAGCAGAGCCCAATGCCCACTAATAAAATCCTGGCCAGCAGGGATGTCTGCAAACATGAGAGAGATGGCAAAAACAGGCAGGCATATTAAGCAAGACTGCCTAGATATGGACAGCTAAGAAATGCAGGCCAGCAGCTCAGCTTTGTTATGACAAAGGCTGAGGCTCCAAATACCAGCAGGATCCATGAGCAGTGCCTGTGGCTATGAACCCAAAGGCCATCTTCAGGGCGGGGTGGGAAGATCTGGTCTCTCCTCCACAGAGAGCACTGGCAACCAGATTTATATCTCAGTTTAGAGAGACACATAACACAATGCCCCCAAATTTTCTTGTTCACAACAACTACAAGTGCTTGTGCTGTCCTCATAAAGTCCTCGGACTTGAATCGCACACGTGCATGGCAGGTAGGGAGAAGCCATGGCGCACTCAAGAAGTCACAGGAGAAAGGGCAGGGCAGAGAGCCAGCCGGGGCGTTTCCCTATAAGGCGAGGCTGAGAAAGGCATTGTGAGGTGGGTATTCAGAATGGTCCCGTTCCAGAAGGCCACCTGCCTTCATGGCAGGATACACTTCTTCTGCCTGAGTCCCTGGAAAACAAGTCACTTACTTAACCCTTTTAAAAGACCTGAATTATTTCTGTGTGAACTCACATATCACTCCCATCTTCCACACAGGTCCTAATTTGGGAAAACAAAGACACCAAAGAGTGTACCATTTCAAAAGTGAAAGGTGACACATTTTAGGATAGCTCTGGCTAAAAACCTACACTGCACTTTGAGGAGTGGTTAGGAGCAGCCCACGGAGTTAGGAGGCCTGGGTTTCGTGCTGGCTCTGCATTCCCAGTCCTGTGAGCTCTGACAAGTATTTTGCCTTTCCACAAAATGGGAAAATGGGGTACAGCAGTCTCCCTTATCCCTTCACAGTTTCAGTTACCCATGGTCAACCACGGTCTAAAAATATTACATGGAAAATTCCAGAAGTAAATAATTCATAAGTTTTAAACTGCATGCCGTTCTGAGTCGTGTGCTTAAATCTCAAGCCATCCTGCTCTGTCCCAGCTGGCACGTGATTTATCTCTTCGTCCAACGTGTTCATACTGTACTACAGCACAGTAAGATACTTTGAGAAACCACATTCACATAACTTTTATTACAGTATATTATGTGTTTTATTTTATTATAAGATATTGTTGTTAATCTCTTACTGTGCCTAATTTAGAAATTAAACTTTATCATAGGTATGTACGTATAGGAAAAACATAGCACATGGAGGGTTCCACACTACCCACTGTTTCAGGCATCCACTAGGGGTCTCAGAACACATCTCATGTGGATAAGGGGGACAACTCTAATAAAATAGTTTGACCATATACACTGTTGAAGAATTAAGGCACTAAAATGTGTACAGGGAGTTCCCTGGTGGTGTAGTGGCTTAAGGCTTCGTCGCTGGTGCTGTCAGTGCTGCAGCCTGGGTTCAATTCCCAGCCAGGGAACTACCCACATACAAAAAAAAAAAAAAGAAGAATGTTACTGATAAAATGTGTACAGTGGTTAGAACAGTGCCAGCAGAAAGTGCTATGTATTAGCCATTATCATTATTAAAGTAAATAACATCAATTTACATTTGTTAAATGCACTCAAACCAAGAACTATAGGAGTTAGTATAAAAACAAGCATGTGATTCCTAACAGGCACTTAATAAATAAATATATTTTTCTATATAGTTACCTGTCCAAAATGCGTGTGTATAAATATACGTGTGAACTTGGGGGCGTGATTTGAAAGTGAGGAAGGGGTGAGATCAAAGACGTAAAAGGAAGCACACAGAGCCTTCATGACAAGCCTGCTCTCCTCTGGGTCACAGCAGTGCTCAACCTGCTGATACCTGCTCATTTTCATAACACAGCTAGACTAAGGCAAAGCCAGCAAAGTTCTTTTTCCAGCCACTTAAAATTTTACTAAATTCAATGTAGTATAATTTTTTAAAGTTGTGAAACTGATATAAGTTCAGAGGCCAGAGCTGTCTGGTATACCAATTTACACCCAACAAAGGACAAGTTAATTTGAGACAAATACACTAAGTAGCATAAATACCATGATGGCCAGGTATGTGAAACTGTAGAAGCTGGACTATGATCTCAGAGTCTCTTTTACCTCCTACTTCTATGACATACTGTAAGTAAATGAATATTAAGAAAAGGAAATAAAATAGTCCATTTTTATTTTTTAAAAGCTGAAAGGCTGCTTAGTGGAGGGAGTTAAGAATATGACGGGGGAAATGTGGACATTTGCGCAGGACAACCACTGGTTACATGATAGCCACACGTTCGCACGTACTCTCTGGGAACGAGGGTTTACACGAAAGGCAATGTGGAATGCCAGAAAGGACGCCGCCACTTCCCTACTGTGTAGCCCAGTAGGTTGCTTCATCCCTCAGAGCCCCACTCTCTCATCTATATAAAGAAGGAAACACCACTACCTATTTTGCAAAGTTTTTGGGAAGATGAGACAACGTATGTGAAAGCACCTCGTTTAGTGCACAGCGGAGTACATGGTGAATAAATGGGAGTTGTGACGATGTGGCTATTCATACAATCTACAAGTTAAAAAACCAATAAACTTTCATAGAGAGTTTACTGCGAGGCGCGCCTAGATTAGCCCCTGCAAGGCAGTGGCTCTCAAACTTGACGGTATCAGAATCGCCTGGCCAGCCCCACCCCCAGAGTTTGTGACTCAGCTGGTCAAGCATGAGCTACTAGAATCTGCATTTCCGCACATTCAGAGCAGATGCTGGTGCCACTGGTCAAGGATCATGTAAGAGAACCACTGCTGTCAGGGAAGAGGGAAGTAAGAGGGGCTGACAGGTTTTATCAATGTAGGAAGTCACATATTTAGGCAACAGTACAGACAAGGATGTGGGATGGCACTTAAGAGACTGAGTCAAGCACACAGAACAGGTGGCAACAAGGTGTCAGCTTGGCCAGTTAAATATTTTGTGATGTGGGAATATCTCATCACAAAAATGAAGACAAAGAAATTTTGAAGAGTACTAGTAGGCTAACCTGCTTCCTAGGCTAGTGTGGACTTGATGGTTTCAGGAAAAGGAGCCATTACAAATCTTGGGAAAGTTAGCCCCAAGGTAGAATTGACAACTGCAAGCAGAAATGGGACAATAAATAGGTAAGGTCAGGTTAAGTAGCACAGAAATGGTAAAGTAAATACATACATACATACATACATACATACAGGGCGAAAGCAGTGAAGAATCAAAGAATTTTGATTCTCACGCAGGTGACCCCAAAACACCCTCTCTCGCTATAGCCAAGACCCTTAGAAATTTCATTCTGCAAGATGATGGCCCACAAAGAGAGTCTACTAGATATAAGAAATACAGTCACCTGAGAATCAAGGCCCATGAACCTCTCCTATTGATTAACTGGCATTACCAGGCATTAATCAAAAGAGCTAAGAGACCTCAAACATGTATCAAATCAGAGAGGAAAATCTTATTTCTTTAGTTTTATATAATGTACTAAACCTGTTCCCTATGTTTAGAGCATAACATTAATTAGCTTTCATTACACCTTTTATTACTAAACTTATCAATGAAAATTCTATAAAATTTGTTTCAAAACCATACTCACCAGTAAGGTGTATTTCAATCACTGTTTTTAGGTCAACATTGGTACAATAAAGATAACTATGACATACTGAAAAATACCCCAGTCACGGCCCACTGGCTTCCACCACTTAGAGCTCAGCAGAAAACTGCTCACAAATCATTTCCCATATAAGGCATAAGACATCAAGAAATTCTGACTGTTCGCTCTCCATCAAAAAAAAAAAAGGGGGGGGGGCGTTGAAACTCCATCTCACACCTTGTACCAGAATAAACCTCAGCAGCATCAAGAGATATCAAATGTAAACAATGAAACCTCAGAGAAAGAAACCATGAGGATTTTTAAAAATAAAGTTAAGAGGGCTAAGTATGACCCATAGCCATGAGGAAAAATTAGCACTTTTTAAATAAAAAATAAAATAAAATTTCTAGCAAAACCACCATGGGCAAAATTAGAAGTCAATTGACAAATGGAACCAAACGTCTACAACTCAGATCACAGATTAAGGGCTAATACACATACAAGAGAGCTCCCGTAAGTCAATAGAAAAAGAAAAAGGACCAAAATCCTAGCAGAAAAATGGGTACAGAACATGGACAACCATAGAAAACACAAATTACTCTTAAATACATGGAATGATGCTTAACTTATAGTACAAGAAATATGAAACTACAGTGTTACACCATTTTTTCATGTGTCAAATTGACAAGGATCAAATAATAGTACGCTGTGACAGAAGTATGGATTGCCACAACCTGTGCAAAGCAATGTGACTATGTCTATCAAAATTACAAATACACATGTTCTTTAACTCAGCAATTCCACTCATAGGAATTTATTCCTTAGATATACTAGCAACAAAATGATATAAGTACAAGGTTATCTGCAATTAAAAATGGAACTGGAAACAACTTCAATGTCAATTAAAAGGGGAACTATAGGACATTGACACAATGGGATATTGTCCAGCTACTAACAAAATAAAGAAGCTCTTTATAAAAAAGAATAATCCTCAAATATACATTTTATGAAAAGAATAATCCTCAAATATACATTTTATGAAACAAAGCAAAAAGAAGGTGCAAAACAGTGCAGATGCTAAAATTTTGTTAATGGAGGAAAGGTTTTATCTGTGACTTTCCGTGTTAGAACCACAAGCTAAAAAAAAAAAACAAAACAAAAAACCATAAGCTGTCTCTGGAAGTCAACATAAGAACTCAGCACTGGTTACTTCTGAGGAGGGGAGCAGGGTGGCTAAGGGGGCAAGTATCAGACTTTTCATTGCATGTCTTTTGAATTTGAACCATGAGAATTTATTAGTTATTTAAGGAATAAAATATGCCCATGAGAAGTCCTAATACCTATGTCCCAAATGAAGATTTTCTCAGTAAGTTACTTGAGATAAATTCCTTTCACTATTCGCTCAACCAATATTTACTAACTTCTACTCTAGGCACCAAGCATTGTTTAAGCACTGGGGTCTCAGCAACTCAGAGATGTCCCTTCTCTCAGGGACTGCAGGAGGGAAACAGCCAGCAAACAAGTCATCAGTGAATATCAGAAAGTGCTCTAAGGTCTTTGAAGAAACATTAGTCAGAAAAGGGAATCGAGGAACAGACGTGTTAGGGTGAAGGCAGTACCCTTCTGGGGAGGGGTGACAGACAGCTTCTGCAGCAGGATAATTTGGGCAGAGATGTGAAGAAGGGAGGGAGCCAGTCCTGTGACAACCCAGGAAGAGGCCTCTACCTAGTCAGAGGGAACAGCACACACAGTGGCTCTGAGGGAGGAATTGAGGGCAGAACATGCTCGGGGCTCCTTATCGAGGAACTGAAGGAACAGAAGGGAGGCAGTAAAAAGGAGTGTGAGAGCAAACCACTTGGGGGACTTGGGGAGGGGAAGACACCAGAACATAATAGATTTTATTCTAAGAGATATGGAAAGCATTAGACATTTAAGCAGTGGAGAAATATGGTCTGACCAATTTGTTTTGAAGATCACGGGCTGCGATCGGGAGAAGACTGAGAGAAGCCAGGGTAGAAGCGGGGAGCCCACTGGAGCCCACTGGCATGATCCAAATGAGATGGGGTGCTTACTTAAACTGGGGAGGTGGAGGTAGAGGTAGGAGGATCGATCCTGGATAAATGTTAAGGCCAAGCCAACAGGCCTTACTGAAGGACTAGAAGACGACTGAGAAGAAGACAACTCATAGGTGACTCCAAGGTATTTAGCCCAAGCCACTTTCTATAGTGATCTAATAGGTTCATTTAAAAAAAAAAAAAAAAAAAAAAAAATCACACCTTCATGTAAAGCTCAGCTACTCTAAAATATGTAAAACTGGTTATGAGCACCATCCACAAAAGCAATACTTACCCAGATACTAAATTAGGAAGCTGCAGAAAATTTTCAAGTTGAAAAAGAATACATACCTGGGTTCATTCTCTAAATAAATACTTAATGAGCACCTACACACGCCAGGCACAATATTAGGTACTGGGGACCTAAATTATGCTTAAAATATATAACTGAGCACCAGAAAAGGATTGGCAGGAAAAACACCAAAACACTAACAGCAGCTGTGGGAGATGCAATTTTTTTTCTTCCTTTAATTTCCCAAATTTTCTACCATAAACGTACTCTACTTTTAAATTTAAGGGGGAAAAATTTTTACCACTGCCAAAGAAAAATTCCTACACAGCAAACAGTGATTTGAATGATAAGCAGACATCCCTTCTAAGAAAACCTTTTAAACTGACCAGATTTCACAGCTTTCTTTCATCCACCTACCTGTTACCAGTGCTAAGGTAAGAGGCATGTGTGGGAGAAGGGGTAAGAGAGGAATAAGGGAGAGAGAAATGGGGTAGAAATAACAGCTTGCTATTCTTTAAATACATTATCTCAAGATACAGATGAGAAAGGTTAGAGATTGAGTGAGTGTTTGGAATATTTAATCAAATACCAACTACATTCAAAACAATATGCTTACCATAGTAATCTACCCACTATCAACAAACAAATGACAAAGTCACTTATACATTTATCCTCTCATTTCAATATTAATAGCATGCCTATGATGCATCAAAGGTACTGAGCTATACCAGGGAATTCAGCAATGAATAGGACAGATAAAATCAGCAATCTAGTTTAGGGGATGGGGAAAAGAGGGACATTAAATTTCAAATTAAAACTATTTTATTAAGATCATGACATGCTACAGGAGACCTGACTTAGTCTGGGTGGTCAGGGTAAGTGGCCTGGGCAAAAAATGACACATGAGCTAAGATTTGAAGCAGCAGGAATTAAACAGGTGAAGGGATGTGGAGTGGAAGTACTCATACGTTCCAGGCAAAGGAAACAGCACATAAGCACAATCTGTGTCAAGAAGGGTAAGGCTTGTTAGAAGAACTACGAGGAAGCCAGTGAGTGAGGAAGATATAGCAAAGGGAAGAAAGGAGCATGATACAGTAACCAAGGGCCTAGTAAGCCATGTCAATAATTTTGTTTTTAATGTAAAAGCAACAAGAACCACTGAAAGATGTTAAGCCTGGGAGTGACAGTCAGATTCACATTTTTAAGATTACTCTGGCTATCATATGGAAAGTAAATGAGGGGGCACAAGGGCAAAGCAGAACAGAGGGCTGCATGGTACCCAGGTGAGATGAGTGAGGGCAGCCAAAACAGAAGTATTCAAGATCTGCTTTGGAGATAAAATCAATAGGAATTCCTGATAGAGTGAAAGTAGGTAGGGGGAGGGAGAGAGGCCGAGAAGTGTTGCAGAAAATAGTGAAAGAGAAAACATTTAAGAGGACTAAAAAGACACCCAGAAAACAAAAACTACATAAGTTGAAAATAAGGGATAGAAAGACAGTTCATGCAAACACTGACAAAAATAAACTGATTTTCCAATCCTCAAAATAGAACTTATGGCAAAAACAGAGATAATGAAAAGTATAGTATACTAACACAAAGAACTATCTACAAAGATTAACAATTCTGAATTTACAGCAAAAAGTGATAATGTGAAGAACATTAAAAACTTGATCAAATGCCAACAGAGATGTTATCCTGAGCCTAAAAAAAGTCTCATCACATTTCAAATACTGATATTTAAAAAGCATATTCTACGACCATATAATGCAAATAAGTTGTTCAAGAACAAAATTAAACACTGTGAATAGAAACTAAAAAATGCCTGCTCAGAAATTCAAGGGTTAAAGAGGGACTAAAAATGAAAATAGGGGGTTCCCTGGTTGTGTAGTGGCTAGGCTCCGGTGCTCCAATACCGTGCAACCTGGGTTTGATTCCCAGCCAGGGAACTACCGCCCCCCACCCCACCCAAAAAAAGACAAAAAGAAAATAACAAAATATTTAGATATTAATGACAACGATATTTCCACATATCTAACATATGGGAGACTGTTAAATCAATACTTAAGAGGAGATTCTACAGCCTTGAGCAGTACATATTTAAAAAGGCTGAAAACCTGTTTTCAATTCAGGGAGTAAACCTAAAGAAAACAGAAAGGAAATAAAGATAACAACAGGTATGAACAAAACACACACACAAAAAAACAAGAGCCGATTCTTTGAAACAGAATTTTAATTGACAAGGCAGTTCAAGAAAAAAGTTAAGAGGGATTCCCTGGTGGTATAGTGGCCAGGCTTCCGTGCTCTCACCGCTGCGGCCTGGGCTCAATTCCCCACCAGGGAACCGGAAAAAAAAAAAAAAAAGTTAAAATACAAATGAATGAAGCTCAAGCTGGTGGCTGAGCGCAGCAGCCAAGAGGAGCAGAGACCTGAGTACCCCAAAGGCTCGGATGCAGATCACAGCTCTGCAGAGGAGAGCCACAGCTCACCCCAGTGATGCCCATGTCTATGATCACAGACAGATGGTTCAGATAGCAAAAGGCAACAGAAGCAGGGAAAGGAACTGGCCAAAGTCACTATCAAGAAGGAAGTAACAAGGATGTAGCTTTGCTGGAGCACATGTAGTATAAGCTTCAATCATAACAAACTGGAAAAGGCACAAACAAGCAATTTTAGGAAGAAAAGATATAGATACAGTAAAGACTTACTGGGAGTCAGAAAAGGGAACAGGCCTGAGTCATAAGGAAATCCAGTAAAGACTAGGGAGAGTAGCAGGAACTGGCAAAGTGGGAAGTAACGAATAGCTGGGAGGTGTGGGCCAGAGAGGTAGCAAGTGAGGTTAGAGTGTCATGAGGAGTGTTTCCACAAAGAGAGGATGGTTAGCACTGTCAGATGCTGCTGAGAGGTCAAGGAGGTTGTGCGCCTCATGGTGTCCAATGGATGTGGGGGAAGTACCCAGTATCCTGGGGAGATTAAAGCAGTGGGAGCCAAGGTCACATCAAGCAGTAGGACAACTGTTTCTATGTGAATCAGCAATTTTGGAGCTGACACCATTTAAACTGATGATACGACCCAGAGTACCATGGAAGAAAATCCCTGGGGGTGGACATGGAAGCCAAGAGAGCAAGGAGCCAAGGTGCTTGAGGGGTCATGCAAGATGATGACGGAACTTCAGGGGAAAGCAAGGCTGTGAGGTAGGGACCACAGTCCTCAGTGAGCAGAGGCAGCCAGGAAGTCGTTATGCGGTTGTGCAGGAGAAAGAGAAAGGGGGCTTGACTCTAAGGGCAGAGGTGCCCAAGGGATGCCAGGGGAGTGGAACAGGCCTGGGGCGGGGCTCAGTGAAGTTCTTCCAGCTCACCTGAGCCCCACTCTTTGAGCTCTCTGGGACACACAAGCCACCACATCAGGGAAAGCCCTGAACATAACATCCACCATTCTGTAATTAGCTGAGCTAATATTGCTCTCAGTCTTGCTAGCTACATGTACACCTGTTCCAAAATCCAGAAGGGGGAAAAAAGAGCAATGTAAGTTGCACAATTCTGATAATTAAATGGAAATAGTAAGGAGGGGTTGGAAGGGACAATGTGAGCACTTCCTTCCAGCACACCAGGGTGAGGACAATGTAGCTTCCAAACAAAACCAGCTCCCAGCAATCATGACGCTAGACACAGCCTCCTCCTGTGGTAGTCCAGAACTCTAAACAGCACAAGATCTGAGGATTGAATAATTCTAAGAGCCTCTCAAGCAATGCAAAATGGGCTGGCAAGCCTACCTCTATAAGCTTTGGTAATCAACATTGACTAGTTTGGGCTTATGACAGGAATTCTGAAAGATTACTTTACTCAAGTAATCTTTACACGTTTGCTGCTGGACTTTATGTGAAATGGAACTGTGTGTCTATTACCAATGTAAGACCCTCAGTGTAGTGCACACCTCTTAGTTGCCTACCCACTACCTACGTGCAGATCAGTTCTCCTGTCTGGTACCTACTCACGCAGCAGCCCCAGAATGGGCTCCAGAGCAGTCATGGTACCAGATAATCCAACCCCCTTGCTGAATGTGGGGGTCAGCCAGTGCACAATTCCTTGGCCACAGGAACGACAAGCTAGTAATCCAATCTGGGGCAAGGAATCAAAGAGATTTGCTGAGGGTGATGTGAAACAACCTTCATTATTCTTCTGAGAAAGTCCCAGGAAGAGCTATTCATTCTCATCCTGGATACTGGCTTGCATTCTGGCTCATGTGGTACAGAAACATGAAGCCTAGAACCTCTACCACCATTCTGAGAACCTGAACCAGGCTGGCACACGGTGGAAAGCAAAACGAAGAGAACCTCAGCAAAAGAGCTGGTACCCTAATCACACCATGCCTGAAGCCCACATTACCTCTGGAATTCTCAACAGTATAACCTGGGGCATCCCCTTTAAAGTTTAAACTAGTTTGAATTAGGTTTCCTGTTACGTGCAAACCAAAACATCCCTAACATTACAGTACATTCAAGATATGCTAAACCCTAAAACTACTAGTAAATCACCATCCACCAGCTCCTTTTGCAACACATTCCAATGTTCATCTCTTGCTTTCAGAGAAGTCTTTGTTAAACCTAATTCTAACATTAAAATGTAAATCTTTCCCCTGTTATTTAAACCTTGGAGAGTGGGAACTGATCAACACCTAAATATAAAACTGTGCCTCAAAATTATCTATAAAAGTTTATAAAAGAAAATTTATAAATTTCACTACAAAAATAAGAAAATTCTTCATGGCAGAAATGAACACACACACACACACACACACACACACACACACACACCCCCTAAGCAAAGTTACAGGACAGATGACAAACTGGAAGGAAAAAAAAAAATCTGTAATTCATTATCACAAAGGGTTAATTTCCCTAATACATAAAGAACTCCTTAAAAAAAAAATCAAGCTATCCAACAATTTAATAAGAAAATGGACAAGGAATATAAAAGACAGTTCAGAGAAAGAAATACATTTCACTCTTTAATATACAGAAAAATGCTCAACTTCTTTCGTTACAAGGGAAAAACAAATTACACTAATTTCTCATCTATCAAATCAAATGCAGAAGTTTGACACCACTCCTGGTGAAGGCTGTGGTGAGCCAGGCTTCCCTCAAGTCAGAGAACAAATTAGTACAGCCCCTCCCTGCAGAGGGCGATTTGATGAGATCTATCAAAACTATGTATGACCCAGGAGGACCCCTTCTGGAACTATATCCTATAGATATACCTGTCTCTGTGCAAAACGATATACATGCAAAGTTATTTACTGCAGCATTATTTGTATTTTTAAAAAGGATTAACAATCAAGAGTCATCTGGTTAAATAAATAGATACATCCACAGTATGAACATAAAGCAATTATAAGAAAGCATAAAGAAGCTCTCCACTTACTAATACAGAGATCTCCACTACATATCATTAAGCAGAAAAAAACAAACAGGCAAAATACCACACACAGTTAGCTCCTCAATTCCTTCAAATCCCTGCTCGAATGTCATCTTATTTTTATAACAGAAGGATGAGTCAAAAACAAATAAGATGATTAGAAGAAGAGAGAGGGAACTGAAGGGGAGGACAGAAATGGAAGCTAGACCTCTCTGAATCATTTTAGTTAGAGGCTGGAACCATATAAATGTCTTACATAATTAAAACACAAAATTAAACTTATATTTTTAACATATTTATTGAGGTATAAATGATCAACAAAGAACTGCACACATTACAGGTATATGAGGGCTGTCCAGAAAAACATCCAGCCATAATGCCTCTATTCTTCATACTGCATGGCTGGATACTTTCCAGACAGCCCTTGCACGTTTGATGAGTTCAGACATATCCAAACACCTGTGATACCATCACCTCAGTCAGGTAACAGACATGTCCAACACCTCCCAAAGTTTCCTTGTGTCCCTTTGTTTTTTTGTTTTGTGGTAAGAACACTTAACATAAGATCTGCTCTAAGCAATTTTGATGTACACAACACCATATTGTTAACTACAGGCATTGTGTTGTACAGCAGGTCTCTAAAAAGTAATTCATCTAGCATAACTGAAACTTACACAAAATTAAATTTAAAAACAATCCCTGTTGTCCTAAAATTGGATTATGGTACTAGCTGCGCAAATTGGTAGACTTACTAAAAATCATAGAACTGTACACCTAAAAGATGGCAGGAAGGTACAATAACTAACTGGCATACATCTGAAGAGGCAGGGAAAGAATCGGGGAGAAAGCGGGTCAAGAGCACTGCCTCCCCAACTTCGTGCACACAGGCATCACCTGGGGACCTCCCTGAGAATGCAGATTTTGATGTAGTAAGCCTGGTAGGGCTAAATTGTGCCCTTCCAACAGGCTCCCAGGTGATGATGCTGATGTTGCTGGTCTCTGGACCAGGCTCTGAGAGTCCAGACAACGTCAGGAGCTTTGCTCTGAAAAGCAGCTGAGAAATGGGGCAGTAGCTGTCCAAGGCAAAGACCCATAGGGAGTGAATAGGGGTCAGACAGAGTTCCCCGCTTCTTCAAGAGGAAGGAAATTATACGTTTGCTGTAGGATGAGATTTAGCCATGGTTAGAGCTGGGAGTGAGGGCATGGGAGGGGGGGGTGAGGGGGTGAATGATTAAACACAGCTTTGAAGACAGGAGTGTGCTGCAGAGAGTGGCAGTGTGGCTAATTTCATTGAGAAATGAAGTGATGAGGGTCCAGTGAGAGGTGCTGTTGATACAATCATCATAACTTGAGTCCTGAAAAAGGGAAATACACCTGGAATCCTAAAGGAGGACAGATAACACTAATGTAGTACATTATCTCAGTAGTACTCCCCAAAAAATACATTAAAATTTTTTAATCATGCTAAGAGTTCTGGAAGCTAGGCTATAGCCAACATTTAAATGATTACCACAAAGGAAGACAGTTCTATCCTCCCATGTCTTGCACAAGTTTTAACCCTCACAGTGCAACTCAAAACTCTCAGAAGGAGCCAACACCACATCCTCAGGCCTAGGGCTTCTAGTTCTCCTGGTTTAAAATCCTTTCCCGCTTCAGCCCACCCACCCACCAGAATTCAGTTCAAATGCCACCTTGTTAAAGTCCCTCTAAGTTCCCAATGCAATTAAGACAACATTGCACTGTAATCCTCTACTATCAGAACCACGTGGAATACTGAACCTTGTAGAGTAGATCTTGTATTCCTCCCTCTAGTAAGGGCAGCAACAGGCAAAAGAACGCTCAGGGATAAAAAGAAAAGAAGTACATGGCATGGTCAACTTCGAATTCTAGATAATCAACTGCTGAATTAAAAAAAGCCACTGCAGGTACCACAACGACCTCTTCATGGAGCTAAAAGTCGTGCTTCAACGGATGAGAGGAACCCGTGACTCTCCCTACACTCAATCACACAGATACTAAAGAGAGGGAGCCAGACTTAACCTACATCAGGGCACTTATGCTTGCTGTGCCACGGATTCCTTCACACAGGAGTATTTAATGTTTTTCAATACAAATGATTACAAAGGACATCAATTAAAATACAGTTCACTATATTTAACAAATTTAGGATTTTAGAGTTCTTTTTCTCTAAGCTGTAGTAGCAGACCCATGAACTATTTGTAACTTCCAAATAGTGATGAGTGTGATGATATGTGATACAACTGTTAACAACCATAATGTGATATGCAAACATCTATGAGCTTTATTGGTGATTAAAGTGACAGGACTGTTATACTGTGATTTGCTGCCCATATTCACAATTGCAGGACATGTTAAAATTCAATTAAAGGTTGTAAAATAAAGACATAAAATATTTTTTCCTATCTAGGTTGACATGCCCCTCAAATACTATTCAGATTAAGAAGCCCTAATAAGTGAATATTGTCTAAAATAGCAGACACCATCTGCACGTCTCACCAGTAAATTGCAGGCGCTTTAGGCCAAGAACTATGTCTTATTTGCCTTTGGGTCTACAGGTCCTATAAATGTTAGTTGAATGACTAGCCATTTATTACTCCACTGGACTGTGAACTCCTTTGATGGCAAAGATTCTGTCTCCACAACAAGATAGCAGGCACTCAACAAATCTTGACGGAATCAATGAGTGTGTGAATGAATATCTCGTCTCCTTAGTTAGATGATAATCTCCTCAAGGTCAGGGATTAAATCTAGTTAGTATACTGCTTTTCACACAAAACCACTCAAATAATTATTAAATGAAACAGTAGGACAAGACAGAGCCTCTGAAATGAAGATCAAAGTAAGGGAAGAGGATGAGCAGCTATACTAGTTCTGCGATAACAGGGGGAAAAAGCAAAGTACAATAGTGAACAGGTTGTGAACCAACCAGGGGAAAAACAGGCCAGGTCACAGGGATAATCTACGATGTGGTTACTTGAGATTATGTGAAAATATTCCTATTTTAACTTTTAAAATGTAACACAGATTGATTTGTCATGTTTTTAGTACAATATACCCTACTTTTCAAAAATCCATATTACAAAATAGAATTAACAGTGCAGGAATTCCCTGGTGGTGTAGTGGCTAGGCTTCCGCATTGTCAACGCTGCGACCTGGGTTCGATTCCCAGCAAGGGAACTACCCACATTAAAAAAAAAAAAAAAAAAAAAAAAAAATACAAGCTCCTTACAGACTGGAAATGTCTTAATTCACCTTCACAGTATCCACAATAGACAGCGATACCTTGTACCTAACAGTTCTGCAATAAGCACTTGCATGAGGATTACTTTTTTAAAGCCAGACAGCAAGACATACCTTGTACTCTATTATAAAAAATACATGCCAAATGTAAAGACTCTAAACTTTGGAGGATAAGGTAACTTGTCACTGATATTCTCAGACAATTTTAAAACTGTCCTGAAAATGTTTATCGAGTAATTTCTATTTCTGATGTCTACTCTTAAATAACCAAATAGGGTCACATTTCATATTTCTACACAAACTAATCTCACTGAAATATAAATAAAATTGTTCTCTAAGACATCAAATACCAGACTAAAATAATCTTCATTTATTTTTAAAACAAGGTTCTTTAGGCATATAGCCAAACTAGTCAGTGACAAAATCCACTTTGTTTTGATTCCTGCTCAGGTTTTCTACCAGAGCACAATAAATACTTAAATACATTTAAGTTACTAGATGAACTCAATGAAAATAAATATAGGTGACAAGTTTCTGAAGAGCAGAGACTTTGTCTACACCCAGCATCTAGAAAAGTAACTCATATCTGATAGGCATGCCCCATAAATACCTGCTGAAAGAATGACATTCATGACTATCTCATGGATTTCACTGACATATATATCTGGGAAATACTTGCCATTACTCATGTCCACCCATAGAGTCTTTCAAGATCTCACCACTATCCTCTGCTTCAAGGTCAAAAAAACCAAAGTATCATATGACAGTTTCTCAAGCCTACTGTAAGTGATAAATTAAGATGCTTTCACCTCAGTTATAACATTCTACACTCAAATAACTAAAGCTTTATTAGTATTTTAGAAGTCATTAAGTAGCCCTCAATAGGGAAAAAAGTACAGATTTCCACTCAGTTCCACATGTGCCCACTAAATTAAGCACAAAATTTCTCAAAGTAATTTAATATAAAAAGTTCTAGATTTTTAAGCTGCTTTCTAACTATAAATGGGGAGCAGAGAGATATGAAAATTACAAATGGGGAGAAAGTTGTGAACATGACCTTCTCTGGAGCAGTCCAGTATCTAAAACTAGTCTGGAAAAAAACCTTTAAAAGGCATCTAGTTCACCCTCCCACATAAAGCATGAATTCCTCAGTCACCAACAGGTGGTCGAGCAGTCTCTGCCGAAGAGACATTTTCCATACAGAATACGCATTCTCTCCCAAGCCAACTCATCACCCTCCTAGATAACTCTGGCTCTAAAAATATTGTAGGTGGTATTAACCGACTCTTCTTCGGGCCCCAACTTCATCTCAGCTTGGTGAGCACAAAGCTTTTTGCAGCATACAAATCTAGAATCACAGTGTATTCAACTCGCTTTCACAAACACTCTACTCTTCCCAATTCCCATTCAAGAAGGCAACTGAATCCAAGACATGAAGATATCTTCCCGATAGAAAGATAAATTTATTTTTATTTAAATGTTATTGAGCACAGAATCACACAATTTTAAGAGCTGAAAAGACCTTGGAAAGTCATCTAATTCAACTTCTCACTTATTGTAGGAATTGTTTCAATAGCACCCTGGGCAGTACATTTGTGGCCTGGATGGGGAGGGGCAGGGAGTAAGGCTCTTTGACCTGAATGTCAAGTAATTCTGAGGACTTGAGGTTATAAAAAGTAATTTGTGGGGGGTTCCCCCGTGGTGGAATGGCTAAGTTTCAGCGCTCTCACTGCCACCGTCTGGGTTCACTTTCTGGTCAGGGAACCAATCAAAAAAAAAAAAAAATAGTCATTTGCTAGTACACAGATCTGGTAGGTAGCATGGTTTGAAAGAAGTAGATCAAAAGTAATCTGCACCATTTGGTTCCTTTCGATCACTTCACTGTCTCTTGCTACATAATTTCCCAGTTGTGAGAAAGCTAAATTTGTAACCTGTTATACTAACAATAATTTTAAAAGTCTTTAAAAAGATGTGAGCTACTAAAAATACCTGTTACTTTTGGGCCCAAAATTGAGTAGGTTTTTCAGTTTCTAAGATCTTTTTAAAGTATGACATGGATGGACATGGTTGCTTTTATTCAGTCATTTAACTCAACAAACAGTAAGGGCCTACTCTCTGTTGTACACTCCACTGGGCACTAGGAAGACAGAAAAGCAGAAAAGACATGGCCCCTATCCTAAGGGAGCTTTGTTTATAGAAGAGACAGTCACCCAGAGAATTACAAATTTTAAAAAGTGCTAAAAGGCCAAGTACAGGATGCTATGAGAACATGCAATAGAGAAACAACCGACCCAGACTGGGAATTCAAAGGAGGATTTGCTGGAAAATGATGTTTCAGCTGAGATCCGAATGGTGGCCATTTACATTTACGTAAAAACAGGTCTCCATAAAATCAAAGGGTGAGTCCAACAATCCCAGCTACCTTTGGCATCTTTATCTGAAAACAAAGCAAAGTGTGGTATAAAGAGGCTTGAAAGCTAGTAGCTGAAAGTCCTGTGGGGGGAGGGGCAGGGTCTTACTCATCCCTGGATACCCTACATCTACCTTGCCTTGTATAATTATTATCATAGTCACTCAAATCTTTGCTAAAATGATTTGTGTGAGTACAAATCAATGTTCATATTATCTCTAGTTAAGCAAAATAAATTCATAAAACTACATCTCCTTACACAACAAACTCCATTCAGAACTTCAATTGTGAAAAGAAGCTCTCATCTACCTTACAGGATTGCTACCAAGATTCCATGAGATAATATATGCAAAATGCTGGGGTAAATTCTGAAATGCCTGGAGCATATGGCATCGTGTAACCAAAAGGCTTGATCAGTCAGTCTCTTCTTATTAAGACAGTTCTTTACATACAGTTGTACTTCATTTTCCTTACCACGAGAAAACACTGTAACGCAGGTTTGCACACACTCTCTAGCCCTGGTATTCTCTGAGGTGGTGAGACTATATAAACTCTGAGGTCTCGTCTAGCTAGAAACTGACCTGTCAATGTTTTAAAAGGGCCAAGATTATATTCCTCAGCGTAGATGTTAGACTTCCTCCTCATCTCCTCTATTCCCTTACAACTTCATACTTTCTTTCAGGAATGGCAATACATGGTTCACGGTTTAAGTTTTTTAAGAGGCCTGTTATCAAACATTTTATGTGAAGATTTAAGATGAATTCATCCAAATTCGATCTTCTAATGATCTGAAAAATTATTGTAAAAATTTATTTCCCCCAAAGAAAAGCTGAAAAAAATTGTTTACATGACCAACTGTCAAAAACAGATTTATAATATCTAACCCCAAAAAGTAAATTGTGGTCCTGATTAAGGAAAATTATCTGCTCTGTTTTAAAATCAGAGTCACAAAAACAATCACTTATACTCAGAAATGATAAATGCAAATTCATTCATGGGAAAAAAAATTTTTAATTACCAAGTACAATGACTAGAAAAGAGTTGAAATGTTCACCATGTAATGCAAATGTATCTATATTACCACATGAAAATGAAATTTTACCAATATATTAAAATGATCAAATAAATTATGCAACTAAAGGCATAATGTCTTGTTCAAAATAATTTTTTGGTGTAATTTTGAAACACTCCCCTAGTTTTATCCTTCACTGATAGTGTCCCACTAAAAAAGCACACTATTGTGATACTTTTAGGCAAGGGGTTGGTTTTTATGATATAAACCAGGGCTGCCAGATCCAGATAAGGTTTGCTACTGGAATGCTCCAGAAATAATATATTTTCAAAGAAAACTCGTTTTAAAAATGGTGGTGCCTACACTACAAATTGCTACTGAATTTAGTTTTTAAGTACTTTTTTATTGTTATATAAATAAAATTTAATAACTTAAAATTCTAAACTTATTTCCAGAGAAAAAGCCAATCCTATCAGTCCTAATACGAGTGTCAAGATAGCAGCTTCCTATTTGACATTTTCTCTTAATGTCTATTTTAACTATATTTTACATCTATTGTTTGAGGGCTTTAAAGTTCATTACAGTCATTATATTATAAATTACAACATGTGTACTGCAACATTTCTCTTTTTAAAGATGTGTAGATAAAAGTTAAATAACTCATCCAAGGTCACCCAACAAGTTAGTGACAAAGTTGAGAGGACTAAAACTTCAGCTCCAAGACTCATGACTTCATTTTCCCAATTCCAAAAGAGAAAACAAAAGTCAACAGATATACTTTCAGTAACTTATAATAGCATACCTTAAAGACACTGGGACATTTATCACAAACACTAACAAAAAAGATTCACCTTGAACAAATGAGACAACTTGCAACATGTAGATACCACTCACATTCCCTGGTTCTTTTATCCAAGCAAAAACATACTGTTCTGGCTATATTAAATCTTAGAGAATGTTCACTCTTCCGTTCATAAATTCATGTTACCACCTTTTCCCACACACCTACGTCTATGGGGTGCATTCATTTCCTCACTTTTCCAAGACTCAAGTCAAAGACCACATATCTCAAAGGCAGTTCTCAATAACAAAGTTATGCTGCCATAAAAGAAAAGCTCTATAAGTTGCTTCTTTTAAAGAGATATTTTTAAAGGATGATTACATGGTTCACAGAATTCCTGTTAAGTCGCCCGCCAAGAATGGTTCTTAAAGTAGCTTTTAAGGCACAGCCCTCCCTGCTTGGGACATAGTCTGACTTGTTGGACAAGACTGATCTGGGCACGCTCAACAGAACCCTTATGAACCAGCTTAGTTCATTGAAAACATCATTTCGACCTCGCAATTGCAGTCATCAACCCTCCATACTATACGGACAAGATGACCCTCTTTAACAACCTCTCAGAAGTTTCCCTCGGCGGAGACAGTGACAGCAGTCCGCCCTCAGCTGTTTTTGTAAACAGAAAGTGTTTACACCAGGAGAGGCTCCCAGGAAGTGTCAGTGCGGCAGCAGGTGGAGCAGCCCTTCGTGCCGAGCAGGTCCTTTCTGACCTAGCCTCAAGTCCTCCGCTTCCCAGCCCGGGTTCCGCCTTACAGCCTTCCCAAGCTGCCCGTTCTCTAACCCAGAGCGAGACTCAGTCCTCCCGGGAGGCGAGCAATCGAAGCAGACCAGACGGCCACCCCACCTCTTCCGGGGACTCGCAGGCCCGCTCCCTGGCCGTGTCAGAGCCTGACGGACCCTGGCAGAGGAGAGGCGGCTGGCCCCTCCTGGGGCCTCTGAGATGGAACCCCGCACCCCACGGTCGCTATCCACCGCCCCCATCCCTTCGAAACGCCACCGCCACCATCCGGCTCACTCCTGAACCCCCCCTCCCTCAGGAGCACCCCAGTGGAGTTACCGGCCCACTCAAAAGTAAGAGCGACGGCCACCCCTATCGGTCACCCTGGCCCCCGCTGTCACCGCCCTGCTCCCGGCCTCTGCCCAAGACGCCGGCGGGCCCCGGTGACGCCCGGGTCGGTACCTTGCGGACCCCCTTGTAGATATAGAAGTAGAGCTCCCGGCCCACATTGAAGCAGAGGCGGTCGCCGTTGCCAGACTGGTCGTTGAGGTTTACGAAGGAGACGCGGACAGGGTTGGATCCCTGCGAGTTGAAGGGCACCCGGTTCGGCCGGCTGTACTCCGAGTGCGGCAGCAGCTTGTACAGACCTTCCCGGGTGGTGAATTGAGTCTTAATCTCGTTCATCTCCTTCCCTCCTCCCTCCGCCGCCATCTTGGAAAGCAGCGTTCATCCTGCCCTAAGTGCCCGGATCACGTCCACCGCGCAGGCGCCGACCTGGGCTCTCGCTCTCCCTCCGCCTCTTCCTCCTGGCCCCTCCCACCCGCCAGCCCGCCCAGCGGAGGCCGGCCGAGGGGGAAGGGGCGGGCGTGTTTACGGCCTGACTGCGCAGGCGTGCTCACCTGGCGCGCTCCTCGCGGCGGGGCGTCAGCAGGCTCCTCCCCTGGGCGCGGCCTGGGGCGGCCAAGCTGGGGCGCAGGTGAGGCCGGCTCCGCCCGCGGACGGGCTAGTCATTCGGTCTCTTCTGCCTCCTGGGAGTGACAGAACTGGTGAAGTAAAACCGCGGTCGGCATTGCTGAATTGAGCTCAGGACAGCCTCCTCAGCTGCCCGCGGCCCTGCCCTGGGGGTCCCCGGGACCCAGAGGAACGGAGGAAGAGCACCGCCTCGGCCGCTGCCCACTTCGGAGTCAGCACGTAGGGGTACCGTGAGCAGAGCCCCAATGTTCTTCCTTCGTCAGGGTGCAGGAGCCCGATCCCTCTGCCCTGGGGCCTCTCCTCGGCCACCCCGCACGACCGTCGGGATCCCCTCTGCACCTCCCTAAGTCAGTTTCCGAAAAGGAGCCGAAACTCCGTAGTTTTCCGCTTCACCTTTGTTTTTTAGGCGGGGTGGAGGGAGAAGCGTGTATATATGTGTGTGTCTATGTATATCCCTATCCGTCACCCTAGGCCCTGTGCACATATACATATATACACAGCATATGTGTTTGCAAACCAAATATCTGAATGCCCGTGTAGTGAGAATTGGCTAATTTTAAGAAAAGTAGGTTGTGTTTAAGTTTGTCTCCACTAAGTGTTTAAAGAAAGAGGGGAGGGGAAGAGAATGGCTTTGGGAACCAGGGCCTGAATCTAAGCAGGATTCACTTCTCTAGCTCAATCGTTTATTAAGAGCCTTAATAAAATTGAGATCATTGATTTTAAAGACTCGAATCGGCAAAATTGTTTACTAGGCATACTTGTGTGCATATATAGTACTATGTCTGTGTATAGGAGAGCTGTCCGGGAAAAATCCAGCCATAAATGCCTCTTTTTCATATTACATGGCTTGAGCAAATGAGACAACTTGACAGGTGTTGAAGATGAAACAATTACCAGTTTAAACCTGGGTTTTTTAGTATGTTGCATTGGAGTAAGAAAGTTTCTAATAGAATTGGGGGAGGGGAGGATACACCAAGAATGAACTGAGTTCAGTCATAGCTGGAAGGTCATAAAAGGGTGGAGGGAGGGCAGTTCTAAAGAAAGAGGAGTCTAAATTATAAACATGTACCACAGGAGGTACCCTGGTGGTCTAGTGGCAACGTGTTGGTGCTCTCACTGTCATGGCCTGAGTTTGCCTCCTGGTCAGGGAACCAAAAAAATGTACTACAAAGCAAGTAGATGCCGTGGGAACTCTGCCAATGATGCAGTAATGCATCTGACACTAACACCCCTTATCCTTCGTACGTGTTGGCAAAAAGGCACTCTAGAATCAAAACCTACTTAATTAATAGATCCCTAATTATTTAAAAGTTTTTATTATCTTGATGTTATCTGCATCTACGTAAAAGTCATATATTTCTCAGAAGTCTTTTTAAATACCAGGATGTCACCATGGATTTATCCCAATTTTCTATAACTGTTATTTTACATTGAAAATGTGTACTTACAAATGATCACCCCTTGGATAGTGGCATCCTGAATCATCTAAAAACAAGTCAGCTGTGTTCCCTTGTTATCAAGGAGAAAAAAAGCATAGTAATACTTTTTGGAGAAAAAAATAACTCAGCAAGCAAATTAAAATGAAATTTTATTAGCCCTCAATTAACCACAACTTTCAATTACCCATAATACCGGTATGCCTCAAGCATTCTATTAAAGTTTTATTCTTTGTAAATTCAACATATTTTATTGTGTTTGCAATAATAACAGGCTGTTTACTTTGTCTTATCCAAAGACCTTGAATAATCTGTATTCTTTTTTTTTTTTTTTTGGTATGTGGGTAGCTCCCTGACTGGGAATCAAACCCAGGCCGCAGCGTTGACAGCACCAGCGCCAAAGCCTTAAGCCACTACACCACCAGGGAACTCCCTGAATAATCTGTATTCTTAATACTTTTTCTCTTGCAGTTCCCCGCCCCCCCCCCCACTCAGGATTCAATAAATAAGCCTGAATTCATATAACTGGACCTGATGTGAAGCTCATTTCTGATTCTCAGTTGCAAACCAGGCATTTCTAATTGGATTTGTGCCTCAAATTTATTCTCTAAACCTTATTGGTTCCCTTTCCTGTTCTTCAAATTTAAATCATTATAAAATGGCTTTATGAATGATTTCCTTAATTTTTTACTTTTTCTCTCAACTTTCCTCCTATAAACAACTTCCATTAATTTTCTTAAAATGCTACTTTAGACATTACATTCTCTTGCTCCAAAACTTCCAGTGACTTGACAATATTCATATTATTTAAGTCATACATACACCCCAAGCAGTTTTCAACCTGTTGTTTAAGTATTGCATAAATCCTGCATTTCAGTCCAACCATTCTGCTGTTACCCATAGCTCTCTTTTGCTTGAAAGTTCTTTCCTTGGCTTTCCTTTCATAGCTTGTTCTTCAAGAACTAGCTTCCCATCTTCACTAAGCCTTTCCCAAGCCCTGAGTGATAAAACCATATTTGAAACTGAGGATTCTCAATTCAGAATTCATGGCTGCCTTTATTGTGTTTGAACTTCTTGTAATTTTATTCCAAATTGTGTGTACATATTCATTATATCATCTGAGTCTACAGCTTTCATCAGATCTTTAGAGTTGTGACTGCCTTCCCCCGCAAGTTTAAAAATTACCTCTCTGAACTTGTGCGGCACTTATCTGAGCTTTTATTTGTCAATGTGTGATATTCCAAAATGTTATCTTCTTTTGGTATTTATCAGCATATGCTAATTGTCTTATATTGATATTTATCTTTTAGTATGTACATACTGCCTTTCAACCGGAGTATATGCACACTCGAGGATGTGAGGGACCTCGTTAAAACTGTCTGTATCCTGAAATATTTGAGTGCTCACTCTTGTTCTAGCCTTTGGGGTGCATCAATGAACAGAAATCCCTCACTCATGGAGTTTATATTCTTGCAAGGAGAAGACTGAGGATAAACAATAACCACAATTAACTGACCAGTGATTGTGCTAGGGAAGGAAGTAGAGCAAGGTCAGGGGATTGAGAGTGTGTTGGGTGGTTTGCAGTTTAAATTATGGTGGTCAAGATGAGCCCCCTGAGGAGACATTTCAGCAAAGAGTTGAAAGAGGTGAGGGAGTGGGCCGGGGGAAGATCTGGGGAAAGAGCCCACCAAGCAGAGGAAAAAGCCATGGCCACACCCCCAAGGCAGCAGTGTGCCCAGCACAGTCAAGGACCAGGGAGTCGGCCAGTGTGGCTGGAGCGGGAGCAGGGAAGCCACTGCAGGACTTAGGGGTCCATTTGTTTGCTGGTTCCAGAGTAGACTGTGGGCAGCAAGCATGGAGGGAGGCCACTTCAGAGGCTATCTGTTGTAGTCCAGGCCAAAGGCAGTGGACTACGGTGGCAGCAGATGAGCCTGGGAGACATGAGGGAATCCCAGATATACTCTGAAGGTAATGCCAATAGGATCTCCCAGTAGATCAGACGGGGCTTATGGGAGAAATGGAGTCAGAAGTGACTCCAAAGTGGGCAGAAGGAACTGGAGGACAGGAAGGCCACTTTTAACTGAGAGGAGAAGGGTGGAACAGAGCAGGGTTGCCAGGAGGATCAGGAGTTCAGTATGGATATGCTGGGTATGAGCTGTTGGTTAGGTAGGTAGAGGAAGGAAATGTACAGGAGGCAGTTGAATAATCAAGTCTGGAGGGAACGCTGAGCTGCCCACAGGTGTTTGGCAGTCAGTAACTGACAGATGGTGTTTAAATCCTGGATACCGTCACCCAGGGAGTGAGTATGAACAGTGGGACGACCCAGGAGGCTGGGGACAAGAACATACCCTTCTTTTTGCAACTTAATACATAAAGAGTATTCCCCTTCAGTCACTTACTGTGTTTCAGATGCAGAGATCAGTCCATGAAGATGATAAAAAGCATGTTTGTTTTTTAACCGTTGAGGAGAATGAGTTTGCCACGGAGACCTGCTAAAGAGAAGCAGGCATAGATGGGCATCTTTCGGAACCATGTCTGAAATCTTTCCTGACTCACTATGTGAAGTAACCAGTCTCTCAGATTTATCTTGGTGGATGAGCTTGTTCTATTATTGCATTATGATTTGGTACTTCCTTATAAGACCATTATGGGACTTGAAACCAAATTTGGAAAACATCCTCTAGCACAGTGTGCTTAATACAGCACTCCTACTTTCTCCCTCAAATTTGCAGAATGGTAAGGCTGATGCACCATCAGAATTGCTAAACATCTTAATCCTTCTTATATAATCAATAGGTGAATACAATACTTAATATTTCACTCATATCATGAACGGTAAGTATTTCTTGAAGATCTGTTAAGATCTCCAAACACAGCACATCTTGTGAGAGCCTCCTGTGTGGGCATCGTGCTAAGTGTTTACCCATGCTCTCATTTCCACACAGCCGTATAGAGAAGCCACTGTCCTCTCCTGACAAATGAGAACACTAAGTGTTGGAGTAATGAAATGACTTGTCTAAGTTACAACCCCAGAGCAGAAAGAAAATTTGAATTCAAGTCTCAAAAGAAAAACATCCTGGTGTAGAATTTTTACTTATTTTTAAGCTATGTATTATTGAAAAGGGAAGAATAGTAATTCAAGTAAAGCAAAATTTTCTTTTAATTCAAAGGTTTTGTTTTAAAACTCAAAACTAGGAAAGACAACCCATAGAATGGGAGAAAATATTTACAAATCATATATCTGATAAGGTACTTACATGTAGAGTATATAAAGAATTCCTACAACTCAAAAAACAAACAACCTAATTTTAAAATGGGCAAAGGATCTAAATAGACATTTGTCCAAAGAAGATACGCAAATGGCCAACAGGCACATGAAAAGATGCTCAACATAATTGTCATCAGAGAAATGCAAATAAAAAACAGAATGAGATGCCACTTTATCCCCACTAGCATGGCTATCATCAAAAAGACAGATAATAACAAGTGGTGAATATGTGAAGAAATTCAAACCCTCAGATGCTGCTCGTTGGAATGTTAAACCGTGCAGCCACTTTGCCAGATCGCCTGGCATTCCTCAGATGTTTAAACAGTTACTATATGACCCAGCAATTCTACTCTTAAGTATACACCCAGGAGAAGTGAAAACATGTCCACACAAAAGCTTACATGTGAATGTTCACTGCAGCATTAGCCATAATAGCCAAAAAGTAGAAACATACTTAATGTCCATTACCCAATGATTGGATAAACAAAATGTGGTATATCCATACAACAGAATATTATTCAGCCCTAAAAATGAAGTACTGATGGATGCTACAACATGGATAAACCTTGAAAACATGTGAAATGAAAGAAGGCAGATACAAAAGGCTACATGTATAATTTCATTTACATAGAAATTCAAGAACAGGCAGATCTGTAGAGACAGAAAATAGGCTAGTGGTTGCCAGGAGATGGTAGGGTGAGGGGTAAGGAGTGACTGCTGATGGGTAAAGAGTTTCATTTTTGGGTTATGAAAATGTTCTGATACTGATTGTGTGGATAGTTGCACAATTCTGAATATACTGAATTATTTTAAAACTACTAAATTACACACTTTAAATGGGTGATTCTATGTGCTGTTAAATCAAAACTAGAGCAAATTCTATGTAGTGCCCAATTGATCTCTCAAACATCTACTAAACTATTGGGAATAAATATTAATAAGTTGCTTAGACTTGCCGAGGAAATGGAACTGTTAGGTATGGTTTTGGCCTCGGGGTGTCATGAAGAAATTACTGAGACACTGAGGGCTGAGAACCAGTCTTGGAATCTTTGCCATAAGGCATGAACCTCCCTCAGTTTCCAAGTTCTCCCTGCATTTGTATCTCCACCTGAACCCTTTCTTAGGTTTTTCTTCCAGGATCAAAGGAAGAGGTATCTCTTGTTTTCTAAATGAATTTTTCCACCGTGCTCTCATCATAAGTTCCTTGGCTCCTCCAAGACACTGTGCTTCCACCGTGGTTCACCATGGCTGCTGGGCAAACTCCCACGCTGCACTGCCTCCCAGCCTCCGCCCATGCTGTGCAGACAAGCGAGCAAGGAGCAGAAGCAGCAGAGACGGGGCCATGGCCAGTTCTGCCTGAGAGTGTGGCAGTTGCGCTGGTGGTTGTCAAAAGAACTGCTCTCCAACTAACAGCAGAACACCATTATCTACCGATTAATTGCCGCATCTCCTAGGTCCCAGCCTTAAAAGACACAGCTGTCTCCCACACCTTAATATAAATACAACTTGGTGTGTGCTGTTTTAATTGTTTTAGACTCTTAAGAATAAATAATGAAAGAAAAAATCTAGGAAGAAAATGAGAGTCACTTGTCACAAGGCTATGACATTCCGTCACTCACAGACACAGAACCAGAGTATTCTTAGAACTGCCCCCTAATTAGGACATCCCTTTTCATAGGCAGAACTTGTGCTAGCTTTATTTTTCATTGCTAACCTCCCAGTTATTGGCCCAATGACAGCCTGTTCAAGCAGGCCAATAAATATTCTGGGTTTTTTCTCTTCAGAGATTAGGGCAAGGACATTCAAGCTTAATAACCTCAATAACAATTTCTCACATGTTCTATCTGAGCACCTTAAACAGGAAAGAGAAAAGGAGATTGAAAGAAAGAGTCGGCTGGCTGCGGTAGAGCTGAGTGACTTCTAGCCGTAGGCATCTGTGAGGTAGTGTCTGGGGGCCTGTGAGAGGAGGTAAGTTCTAGGAGTTACTGTTTGGAAAAGTAAACAAAAAAAACACACAGTTTATCCTATTAAAAGGACCTAGCCTAGGACAGGGTAGGGAGTGCTCTTGAAGATTATCTTAATGGAGAATGTTTTACTGCCAGGGTTAGGCTCTGAGTTCCCTGAAGGAGGAAGGATTCTCCTTGCTACTTAGATTTAGAAGAATCTCCTTGTATATCATGAAGCACGTAGGAAACACTCAGCACACCCTGAACTGAATTTCTGGTTTTGTCCTTTTCCATCTTCCTCATATTTTTATGTTTTTTCTCTCTTTTTCTTCCTGGTGCTTTCCTTTCTACATGCTCCCTTACTGACCTGTAGTACATGTAGTTCCTCATACCTGTCACACCTGTGCCTCTGTACTTTTGCATAATAAGCTAGAGTCCCTTTTCCCCTCTGTTCATTGGAGGGGATAGAATGCTGCCTCATCCTTAAACTGTCACGCAAAGTCACCTCTGCCTGGTGTAGTCTTAACTCTGCCTGTTCATCCCTCAGGTTTCAACATCAAGGCTGCTTTCTCGGGCTTCCCCTGACACCCCACATCTAAATGATGTCACTTGCCACAGTGTCTAATAATGTATTCATTATATATTCACACGTATTTATACGTTAACCCCAGTGACTATAAGCTCTTAGGGAACCGGGATCACTGGGGCTGGACCTTCAGTAGGTACTCAGTACAGATCTGCCAAGTGCCTGACTCACCTCCTTGGAGAAACATCCTCTAGCTTTTATTACAGCACTTGGCATTAATACTTAACTTTCTGGCATTGGTTACACTGCTGCCTCATCGCACCAGATTGTTAGTTCCATGTGATTACAGCCCACACATTTGAAAACACCTCGTTCATTCTTGCTTTTCTCATACCTTACCCCTGACCCTGAGGCTAACCTCTGCTTTAGGGTCACATCGCTGTGCTTCCAGAAAGCTCTGCCTCCAGCTTTTGGGGGTTTGGGGGCTCAGCCCCCTTACTTGTATGGACTTGGCTCTCAGATAAGCATTTAGCATGCCCATTGTTCAGTTACTTCCTCAGTTCTAGCTCATTCCAATTCCCTCTCCCCTAGAAAACAAAACACTGTCCTAATCTCTAGGGCCCCATTTCAGTTTTAGTGGGATAGAAATACTGAATTTGCTGGAGAGTTTTTAACAGCACAGGAATTCTCAACTGGATATGTACTGTGGCTCTAGATCTGTTTGTGGGGATAAAGAAAAGATTAAGAATTTGAGCACTGAACAATTTATTTTTCTTTTTAGCGTGTCTTTCTCATATAGAACAATGCTTCATAGGTAATTGGTGCTCAGTAGCTGTTTAGTGGATTGACAGTGTACCAAAAAAAAAGGCATTGAACTCATGGTCCTATTATCTAATACTGTGTTGGAAGTGCTAGCAGTGCAGTTAAGTGAAAGTTCAAAATGAAATTATTGTTTATGACTATGTTAGAAAACCTAAAATGATCAACTGAAAAACTCTAAAGAAACAATAAGATAGCATAATAGGGTAGAAGGTTATAAAATTAATATTCAAATATCATAAATTTTCTCATGTGAAAATAGTAACCAATTTAAATATAATAAAAGAAAATACCACACAATAACAAGATATAGGAATAAACACTGTTGCTGGTACCATCAGTGGGGGAAGGAAGTGGGGGCCTTTACTGCCCTTGCTGCAGTGTGAGTGGCCCCCCTGGGGCTGGACTGCACCATGTCCCTGAATAGTCGACTACTTGAACAATGCTGTAAAACTCTATGAAAAAAACTCCATTAAAATAATTAAAAGACAAGACCTGGTTCTTGAGTAAGAATACTCAGCACCATAAAAATGCCAGTTCTTTCTGAAGCATGTGTAAGCTGAGTGCAATCCAAATCCACACAGTGTCTTCTTAGAACTTCTCGAAATTAGTGGAAAACCAATAGTGTGATAGCTCTTAATATGTGGAACCTAAAAAGAACTGTCCTCAAAAAACCAGAGTGGGGGGTTCCCTGGTTGTGTAGTGCCTAGGCTTCTGCGCTCTCAACGTCGTGGCCTGGGTTCGATTCCCAGCCAGGAAACCACCAAAAAAATGAAAACAAAAGCAAACAAACAAAAAAACCAAAAAACCAGAGTGTAATGGTGGCTACTGGGGACTGGGGCAATAGGGTAGATGTTATCGAAGGATATGTACCTGCAACTGGTAGATAAGTCCCGGAGACCTGATACACAGTACAATGAAAGAACTGTTGTTGTAAACATTAGACCTGCTAAGAGAGTAGATGTTAATTGTTCCCACACTACAAAAATGATAATTATGTGACAGATGTTATTCTAGCTACCACTACAATGGCAATCATATTGTAATATAAATGTATCCAAGAAAAAAATTGTTGAAATCATTTTAAATTTCATTTGGAAGAATAAACATTTAAGGATCACTATGGAAAATTCTGAAAAAGAAAAGTAATGTTGAGGGAGGCCTTGTTTCCCAAATATTGATATGTATTATCAAGCCTCTTTCATTAAGATATAAATGGAACATGGAGTACAGAATTAGACCCCAATATGAATGGACATATGCTAAAGATGGCAGGTTAATTTAAAGTATTGAAACAATTAGCCATATATAATTAAAAAAATAGAGACTCCTACTTTCCTCCTCATTCCAAAATAAATGCCAGATGGATCAAAGATTTAAGTATAAAAACTAACCGTAAGAGTACAAAAAGAAACTACTTGAGAGAATATATTTGTACTTTTGAAATGAAGAAGGCTTTTCTAAACATAACCCAAAACTGAGAAGCCATAGGATATTTTCGTTCTATATCTTGCATGGCACAAAACACTATTTAAAAACATAACTAATTTGGAAAAAATATTTGTAACATATGGCAAGGGAATGACATCCCTAAAAATAAAAATGGTTCTTTAAATCAATTAGAAAGGAAAAATGGTGCACCAGGAAAAGCACAGGCAAAGGACACAAGCAATTAACAAAAGGTGCATTTATCAGACATTTTGTTCATGACTTAGTTTCCTGTCAAGCTGAGGAAGAACTTCCCCACTCCAAGATCCTCAACTTTTCCAATAATGAAAGAAATGCAAATTAAAACAAAAAAATTTCCTATGACATTGAAAATAGCAATTATCAATATAAAATTGATAATACTGTTGCCACAGTTTTTTTGTGTTGGCAAAAGTATTAAACAGGTGTATTTTTATTCCCCACTGATCGGAATATAAATAGCTATTTGGAGGACAACTTGATAATAATTGTCAAAGTATTTACAGTAGTTATGTCATTTGACTCATCAACTCCAATTCTAGGAACCTGCCCTCACAAAGATACAAAGCTCTTATACAGGGATTTTCACTGAAGCGTTGTCCTAAATAGTGAAACATTGGAAGTTGCCTAAATACATGTGAATAAGGAATTAGATAAAGTATGGAAATGCCATATACTGCAACTGTTAAATATATAAACCCATGGAATGCTGTCCAAAATATATTAAACAAAAAAAAAAAAGTTGCAGATGAGTGTATATAATATGGTCCCTATTCTGAAAAGGTAAAACACGTACATACAGGGTTTTTTTAAGAACTGAGTTTGACAACTGAACTTCATTACTTTTTCACTTTAGAAAATAACCTTTCTGAATCTATTTTTTTGTTCCTAAAATTAAAGTATTATATACCTCTTACGTATGTGCAAAGTCTCAATAGACAAAATGTATATAAAAGCTCTTTGTAAATAGAAATACACTATCTAAATATATGGTCATCAAACAAAAGTCATTAAATGTAGATAACTTCCACAATTATCCACATTCTAATAAGGCTATTACATGTATGATTATTCTTTTTGAGCTTGATTTAATCATGTAATGCCTATCTTTTTGGTCTGCATAAGCAATTCTTAAGTTTTTTGTGTGTAACAGACCCCTTTGAAAACCCCATGAAAGCTTTAAATCCCATTTTCCAACCCAAATACATACACATACCAAATTTTACCTAACTTAAGGGTTTCATAAATACTTCCTCAACAAGTTCCATGGACTCCTGCTATAAATTCTAGTCTAAAATATGCATAAAGAAGAAGAAAACAGGGGTTCCCTGGTGGTGTAGTGGCTAGGCTTCAGCACTCTCAATGCCACAGCCTGGGTTCGATTCCCAGCCAGGGAGCGACCCCCACCCCCCAAAAAAGAAGAGGAAAACATTTCGATGCTGTTATGGGTCAAAATTCTAACCCCTGGTACCTGTGAATGTGACCTAATTTGGAAATACGATTTTTGCAAATGTACTCAAATAAACATGACATCTTCAGGGGAAGCCCTCATCCAACATGACCAGAATCCTTATGAGAAGAAAGATACAAAGACTCATAGGGGAAAGCACCCTGTGGGTAAGAGGTAGCCACTGACGTGCAGATGCAAGCAAGGGGACACCCTGGACCACGTGCCACCACCAGGGGCTGGAAAGAGGCAAAGAAGGCATGTCCCCTACAAGTTTCAGAGAGCATGGCTTTGCCTGTACTTTGATTTCAGACTTCTCGCTTCCAGAACTATCAAACAGTAAGTGTCTGTTGTTTTAAGTCACCTTATTTGTGGAACTTTGTTACAGCAGTCCTGAGAAACTAACACAGATGCTGTAGGTGATCAGGTGAATTCTAGATATGAAAAATGTGCACATTGAAAAAAGGTAAAATTATCATTATTTGCAAATGATATTGTTTTCTTGGGAAATGCAAGAGAAAGAACAGAAAAACTCTTACAATAAGAGAATTCAGTAAGGTAGCTAGGTACAAAATTACAGGAGTCTATATTTTTTATATACAAGTCACAACTAGTTAGCACGTATATATGGAAGACTCCATTTACAATAGCTATGAATAAGAAAAAACAGAAATGTACTTAATAAGAACTGCAAGATCATTATGGTAGAAACTTTAAAATGCTACAGAAGGATTCAAAAGAACAACTAAACAAGTGGAAAGGCATACCATGTTCTTAGAAGACTCAATATCATAAAAGTATTAGTTCTTCCTAAATTAATCTATAAATTTAATGTGATTCCATTACATACCAAACCATGTGTAGAAATTAGATGAGGGAGTTCCCTGATGGTGTAGTGGCTTAAGGCTTTGGCGCTGGCGCTGTCAGCGCTGCGGCCTGGGTTCGGTTCCCAGCCAGGGAACTACCCTCATACAAAAAAAAAAAAAAAGAAGAAATTAGATGAGATGATTTCAAAGTTCAAGTAGGAAAAGTAAAAAGAGGAACCTAAAAAGGAAAAATAAATGGAGAATCAGCTCTATCAAATATCAAAAGATATGACAACACTAAAATAAAATGACTTAGTACAGACACATGAATAGATTAACAGAACAAGAATTCTGGAAATAAACCCAAATACACTTTTAAGAATTTTGTATGTTATTTAAAATCTGTAAGTAAAAAATGAATGTTCGGAGTTCCCTGATGGTGTAGTGGCTTAAGGCTTCAGCGTTGGCGCTGTCAGCGCTGTGGCCTGGGTTC
>PVJL010002216.1:0-109126 GCA_004026885.1 Lyroderma lyra | reverse complement strand
TGACACAAGACTCAGAAGCCACAGAAAAAATTGGACCCCATTAGAAAATGCCCCCCACCACAATACTTGTAGACACTGCAGTCCCTACAACTATAATGGCATTTTGGGAAGGGGCCTTGCAGGAATCGCTCCCTCCAGAAAAGAAAAAAGAAAAGAAAAACAAGGAAATGTATGTTTCACAGGCCATTTTTATTCTACTTCTGCTCCCCTGATTCTAACACCCCCAAACTCAGATGTGGAACATGGACTAGGCCCAAAGCCCTGCTCACGGGACCCCAAGGGAAGGGCCTGCACAGTGGAGGCCGGGGTTGCTCCCTCCCATCCAGCTGGCCACATCCTGTCAGAGAAAGCAGAAAGCCCAGCCCACAACCTGTGGGATGGGGGGCCCCTGGCCCTGCTCCCCGACTGTGTGGCCCATGCCGGAAGCTCCCTCCTCCAGTGCCCCTTTCCTGCCTTTATTATATAAATTCTCTGAATCACCTTTGCATAGGAAATAAAAGTGTTTTTAAAAAAATGTTTTCTGATAAACCTCCATAAGCAACACCAACAAACACATAACTGGAAAAAGGAAAGCACTCCTAGAAATCAAAGGAAAACTAAGAATCCAGCGGGCAAAGGATGTGATGAAACACTTAAGGAAACAAATGGAAACACGTCTCTTAACCATGAAAAGATGCTTGGTCTCAAACGTAAGAAAAGTGTGAATTCAAATAGCACTGATAAAATATTTCCCAGCTGGTAACTGTTTACAAGGTATGCGGAAACATACTCTCGTGTATTGCTGCTGCTAGGAGAAATTCACACAAGCTCAATAGTGAAGAACCCGTCCATAACTAATACAAATCTAAAACGTGCATACTTTTGGATCCTGTGTCCTGGAGTGCATTGTACATGTGTCCTTACAAGCCTGGATTCCCCGTTCTAGCAGAAGTCTGAGTTTATTCTCCGGAAAAGGCAAAACAAAGAGCCTGGTCTCACTGGGGTAAATTCAAGGTGTCAGTAGGCTGACCACACGTACTGTTCGAAATGGGACGGTACCGTTGTCTTCGTGGTACCTTCGATCAGCCTACTAGGAAGATGGTGAAAAGATCCCCAGATAACAGTTCTACGTTAGGCAGCCAGTTCACACCAGAGCAGTCAGTCGCCTTCTGCCTTGTAATACCATTTTCTAAGAACAGGCTGCCCTGCTTATCCTGGCCCAGATTCTCACCTGAACTCAGTTCCCAGACCCTGTGCTAATGAGCTTCCTGCCCTCCCTTCCATCCCCAGCCCGAATTAACTGAGAGCATTCATAGAAATATTCTGCTGTGACCTACTCCTGAGAGCAGGAAGTCGGCAGGATGAACTAAGCAGCAGAAAATACAGCAAATCCCACTCGTGTGGAACCTGACCAACCCACTGCAGCCCACCAAATGCTCCCGCTGTGGTGACCCTCGTGTTCGCCAGCATACTTTCACATCCCTGCTGTGGAAGTTTCCCCAAGACCACCCAAGTTTGGCGATGCACCCGGAGGACTCAGAACTCAGCATATATTCATAATTAATAATAAATAGTTGTACTCATGGCTTTGCTTCATTACAGCAAAAGGACACAGCAAAATCAGCAATGGGAGAAGGTGATGGGCAAAGTCTAGAGGAAACCAGGCATGAGCCCAAAGTTGTCCCCTACCGGAGTCATACAGGTCACATCAAATTTGTGACAGCTCATGTGTCAACCAGGAAAGCTCATTAGTATCAGCACCCAGGGTTCTTACAGGAGGCTGGTCATGGCACCCTCTGCCTAGCACACACCAAACTTCCAGGGTCCCAGGAGAAAAGCACGTGTTCAACATAAACCATATTGTTTGCACATCTGGTGCGCAAAGGACCACTCTCATTATACAGGGAGCGGTGGGACCCTCCTGAAAGTCAAGCCCCCAGATGCCAGCCGAGGGCCGACCTTGCAAGACAGAACTTCTCCATTGCCAGCCCTGGCCACCAGGATCCAAGCTGGCAAGCAGCAGCAGCAGCAGCGAAGGCTCTGAACACTTACCCAAGAATGATTTGTGTTACCATTTACATTATTTTGAGTGAAATGTTGCCTCTTTTTAACTTACAGTCATTGTCCTGCCCTCCGTGTTTCAGATGAGAGGCCCCCAACCTGCCCTGCAAGTAGCTCCCACCTACGTCACTGGGCTCAGCCGGCCCAGGTTTGTCAGTAGTTGATTACAGGGGTGCTGCCAAAGGGCTCGCCTGCAAGGAGAGGAGGAGCTTGCACTGACACGCGTGTCACCAATGGCACGCACGTCACCCGTCACTGTGTGTACTGTTGAGTTCAGCTGACTTTTTCATAGCAGGTTTTATCAATGAAGGAAGCATGTGTTGATTGTATCCTGGGGCAAGCAGGCAGGAAACATTTAGTGAATTGGTGACGAGTCCACAAATTGTACCTGGAGCAGCTCTTTCTTTTATGAGATGAATTGGGGTCTTAGGACGTTTGTAAACATCCTCTCGCTTCGCTGTCTGGGTTCAGGACGACTTGAGAGTCACAGGAGTTGGGACAGGTGGGGATGAACCTATTTGCTTTACTACGGAAAAGGTGATTGGGAAGAAGGGTGAACATACACCTGTCCTTAGAGTCCCTCTCACCCACTGTGTCACAGCCTGGGGGACGGTGGCAGGCCCCTCCGTGGGGCAGAGAGCAGGCCAGCCTGCGTGCTCTGTGCAGGGAGGAGATCAGAACAGATCAGTGTGGGGGTGCTCAGCCCTCCTTCCAGACCTCACCAATTGTTTCCTCTATCTGGAGGAAAAGGTGTAAAGTGGGGTGAGAGCCCAAAAGTATTAGGTTAGCCATCATGGGTCCTTACCCTGCAATCCATGACGTCTGACGGTCTGTGAAGTCCCTGAAGTCGTGTGTGTGTGTGTGTGTGTGTGTGTGTGTGTTTTCTAGAGAGTCTGTAGAAAGTGCTGTGGGTACCTTACCCAGATCCCTTTAACCCACTCCGCAGGGCTGCTATGCGTAACTCACGGCTGCCCCCTTCTTTGATGACATTTCCTTAGCTAACAGGAGAAAGTGATTGACATGGGGGTACAAAGGCTGTCCCCTTGCCTCCAGGTGGGACAACTCTACAGTGCAGTCCATGCTCAGGGCAGCCCCTGAGACCAGCTGAGCTAAGGCTTTCCTGCTTGGCTTCCCCTCCCCCCCAGTCTGTGCCCCTCACCCCCTCTCTCCTGGGAGCACTTGCTCCTCAGGCCTCTGGGACAGGAACCGCTGTCTCAAGCTCTGCTTCCAGGGACGTGACCCACTTCAGGGTTCATTAGCTCTCATTGAGCTTGGAAAGTGGTTTAAGACACTGTACTGGGTTGAATGATGGCCCCCCCAAAAAGGTATGTCCACCTCCTGATCCCTGAAACCTACAAATGTCACCTCATTTTGGAAAAAGGCCTTTGCAGATATCATTAAGAATCTCTAGGTGACATCATCCTGATTGACCACGTGGACCCTAAACCCCGTGACAGGTGTTCTTAAAGAGACACAACGAGAGAGACACACACACAGGAAGAGGCCACGTGAAGACGGAGGCAGAGATGAGTGACGCTCCCACCTGCCAAGGACACCTGGAGCCACCAGAAGCTGGAAGCCGGCAGAAAGAACCCTCCCTTGGAGCCCTGGGAGGGAGCAAGTTCCTGACGACACCCCGATGTTGGACTCCTGGCCCCAGATGGTGAGACAGTACGTCTGTTGCTGAAAGCCCCCAGTTTGGGAGCATTCGTTACAGTCGCTCCAGGACTGAGACCTGTAGGTTAAGACTTCCTTCAGTTCTTGAAGCTGAAGTCCTTCCACATGGAAATACGGGGGTGCCCTGAATGGCTATTCCCCTGCCCGACCTGTGTCCCTGTCCCCAGGACCCCTTACAGGGCTGAGCTTACCGGGAGGCATGGCCTGTGCTTTGCTGAAATCACTAGAAATGGCGGCCCTTCTGTCTACGAAGGTGCGAGTGTCTGCCCTCGCTCAGGGCCACCCTCCTTCCTGGGGTCCCCCGAGCAGCCTGTGCATCCCTTCTTTGTTCTTCTGTCTCTAAGAATAGCTTGGAAGACCTTTCTGCGTCCCCGAGGATTTCTGCAAACCGCAGGCGTGTCTTCCCAGCACTGCGCTTCCGCAGTGTGTCCTTTCCCAGGATGCACCGCGATCTCAAACTGCCACTTCCCTCGCTTCGCCTTCCGCCTGAGGACTCGCGATGGCACAGTCAGGACTGCCTTTTAGAGCAGCTCCCTACTTGACGTTAGCTGACAGAACGGACCTTAATTAAATGGTGGCTCGCTTCTGCTCACCGAAAGTCAAAAGCTAACGAAATACTCTGACTGAAGAGAATGTTGATACCCATTGCTGCGAAAATAGCAAAAATCGTCCAGGAGCAATTGGACAGCTGTGGGGGCAGGTGCTTCTAGAAGTCACGAATCATCGATTGGGAGGTCTGTTTCTGAGCAAGGGACTGGAGAAGCCATGGGGTAAACGGCTCAGGTGCCAGGCACCTCGCCCACAGATCTCTCCCTCCTCCACGGGAACCCTATAATAGCTTGCTACAGTCTCCCTGTGCCCATGCTGGTTATCCTCAAATCCCAGTCTCCCCGAGCCACCACTCCACCTGAATACAGACCTCCAGTGGCCTTTCCAGCTGCCTGCTGTCCCCGCAGAACAGGACTGTGCTCCCCATTGCATTCCCTGGCTGTCCAGACCTGCCCTCTCGCACAGCCCCACTCCCCAGACTGCTCCCCACCTTCATGCCGCTGCACACATCCCTCTCCCCGGATGCCCTTCCTCCCCCTCAACCAGCTCTTCCCTGCAGCTCGGCCCAAGTGTCCTATGCCATTGGGAAGCCGCCTCCGGCCCTCACTGTGCTCCCATAACACCCCCGGGCCTGCTTTTATCATTACACTCATGTCAGGATATGCAATCGCCTGTTTTTGTGTCTGCCTCCCCAGCAGTGGAGGGACAGTCCCACCTGGTGCTTCACAGTGTCCCCCGGGCCTCTGGTTGGACACGTGAGTGGGACAGTTGTACTCACCTGTGCTCCTTTCACAGCCCCACGTATATGGCAGTAAAGGTTACACATGGGTCGTTCACGCAGCCACAGAAGGAGAGAATGAGGGAAAAGCAGCAGGAGAGGGACGTGGACCCCACGTTGCACAGTGGCCAGCAGATGGACAGGCAGCAGTGGCCTTTCCTTACTCTTCTCTGTCCTAACAGCCTCCAGCCAGTGTGGGGTTCAGCACATGGCAATTTGGACAAGAGAGGGAGGTACTAATACACTGACTGAAGTGCTGTTATTTGTGGGTAAGGACCCCGCAGTTTATTGGAGGACACCCCTCTACCCCATGTCAGAGTCTCTAGGTCTTTGAAGCTGGTTAGTTTCCCTAGAGAGGAACTTTACAAGTGAGGAAACCGAGGCACACAGGAGTGAAGTAATCGCCCCAAGGTCACATGGCCCGATGACAGAGCAGGGCTTCAAACCCATGGTCAGTAAAGGCACGCAAAGATTACTAGCCTACAACATGCAAATTAAAACCACCATGGGTTACTGCTACACACCCACCAGACTGGGGAAAAAAATCATTTTTGGATATGGCATAGCAAGTGTTAGTGACAGTGTGGGGCGACAGGCACCCATGCTCTGCCGGGAGTGCCAACTGATAACATCGTTTTGAGAACAATTTGGCTACATCTGCTAAAACTGCTAGAATATCCACAGCAGCTTTGTTTGTAATAGCAAAAATCTGGAAATAACCCAAACATTTACTAACTCAGATACACAAATTGCAGTATAGTCATGTGGTAGAATATCAGGCAGCAGGAAGAAAAGGAATAAGCTATAGCTACATACGTCAATATGAATAAATTCCACAAACATAGTATTGACAAAAAATGCCACAGAATACCTGTCATAACCACGTATTTAAGTTCAAGCACGTCCATCACTTAAGGACACACACGCACACCAGCGTTACAGGTCACCTTCCACGCCTCAAGCAGAGCGGCCAGTACACAGCTGCTGATAGGATCCTCACTCTCCAGTGGACAGATCTGCACTGCAGCTCGCGGGCCATGGGCCCGACTCCCCTCACTGCTGCCGTCCTTCACGAAGGGCAGCTCGCCGACTCGTCTGTCTCAAAGGGAAATTTTTTAAATAATTTTATTTACGAATTTAAAAATAAATAGGAATCAGAAGAGATACCATTAATGACAGCAACGCCAAGGCCCCCGTGAGAACTGTGGGGACTGGCTGGGGTTCCAAGGCTGGGTGGTGGGCACTGCGGTCACAGTGAAGTGTGTGGCCTCTGATCCCTAACAGCCCACATGGACCACCTCGGTGTTCACCAGCCCCTTCACGCCCTTGTCAGGTTTAATCCGCTAGGGGTGTTCATTTGGGTAACAAGATGACTGAAGCATAGTGATGGGTGGGTTTACTTACCCCGTGTTTTTAAATGAAATGCCAAGTTGCTGAAAGGGTTCTGAATATATAAGCAACACCTAGTCAGAACACTACACTGCGAGACAGCTAAGAAATTAAAATCGGTTATTACATATCCATTGGCAACTTAACCTTAGTTTAGCATTACGATTTAGCACAACGTATTCATGAGATGCAGTCACTTGAGAAAACATTTACATAATGCTTTCCTGTGCTAACTTTGGAGAAGGTTCAAGGTGTTTGCAATGTGTGGAAGTTTCCAGTCACTCGTTCCCTGCTCACTTGTATTTAATGATGCACTTCTACCCTAGTTGGCCTGCCCTCGAGTGAAAGGATTTAGAACCATGTTATGACAGATGGGACCTGGTCCAACTGTCCCATCCCTACCCCCATTTTCCAGATGAGGAAACAGACTTAAAGAGCAGTAACTTACCCCAAAGTCAGCAGAGGAGGAACACAAGAGGGACAAGGAAGCAGACAGGGCCCCTTGCCAGGGGTGTCAGAGAAGGTGGAGGGTTGATCTGGCTCTTGGAGGAGGAGTGGGCGCTTCAGGCAGGACCAGAGGGGAAAGGCAGGAGTACTTGCAGGGGGTGCTAGGGGCGGGGCGGGGCTGGAAGGCCCGGGAGGAGGGGCAGGACCAGGTGACCAAGGGCCTGGGCAGCCCAGCTCAAGAGCCTATAAGTCAGTCAGCACCAACTATAACGACCCCATTTGTGGCAAAGTGGCCAGATCAGCTTCCCATCAGCTGGTCAACTGGCCACACAGGCAGAGTCCTAAAGTGACAGGCGGCCCCTGACTCAGTTCAGATGGAAAGAAACTGCCAGCTCCTAAGCCAGCCAGGCACATTGTACCTGCTCAGCCACCCCCCACCCCCACCCCCGCCCCCGCCCCAGTTTGTTTCAGACCCAAGTCCCTCCGCCTCGGGCGCGTGTAAGGATCAATAGCCCCTCCACTCCACCCCGGGCCACTCAACTGCCCCACCCCCACCCCTGTGCCACCTGGATATTCCAGGAGAGATCCTAAGGAGACTGAAGAGAGGGCTGGACACACCCACCCCTAACGCTCCATCTTACTACTCAGATGCTCCAAATTTTGCATTTTTACCCTCCGGTCTTGCTTTGTGTGTGGGATTTTGGCAGTGAAACACACACAATTTTAATTGCAAAAAGATTGCCTCCTTTCGTTCCCTTACAGAGACAATTTAATTCCTGCTCAAAGGCTGGAAGCTTTGCCACGAACTTCGCAGGGTGAGACATTAATGGTGGTGATCTAGACTGGCGCTCACGTAATTACCTCTTTCCCAATTCGCCGGTTCAGAAGAAAAGGCGAAATCGCTGCGCACCAAAGCCATTCCCAGATGGAGGCCCCAAACGCAACCAGCCACGGGGCCACTAGATGGCGCCAAAGGCTAAGCACCGCCTCTGTGCCGGAAGGTTCCGACCTGTCCCTGCAAACACCTACCGCAGCTCTTCCATTGGGTCGTTTCCTTCCACCCGGTTTCTTTTTGACGTTGATGAGAAAATAAAAATCGATTCCCACCCAGGGTCGCGGTCTGGGGAACGTGCACGGTCTCCCAGGTCTGCGTGGGTTTCCTCCCACGTACAGGGATGTGCACGCGAAGTGAATGGTGTGTCCATGTTGTCCCAGTGTGAGGGGTGTGGGTGTGAGTGGCTCTGCGATGGAAGGGCGTCCTGCCCTGGGTGGTCCCGCCTTGCGCCCTGAGCTGCCAGGGACAGGCTCCAGTCAACTGTGACTGTGACCCGGAATAACCTTCTCTCGTTTTTTTTCTTCTTTCTTAAATGTCAGTACAGCTCACTTATTTCAGTGTCGAATATTGGAAGTGTTTTGGGGGATTCCCTGGTGGTTTAGAGGCTAAGTTTTGGCACTGTCACCGCCGCAGCCTGGGTTTGCTTCCCGGTCATTGTTTTAGAAGTCTGGTGATGTTTTGTGACTGGAAAAATTCTGTAGGAACCTAATTCTTGTTTGTGTCAATTAGCCTGGGGTACAACTGGTTGTGTTGTATTACAGTACTACGTCGTTTTACTTAAAGTCACATTGCCAAAAGCCTGTCAGTACCTTAAGTCAGGAATGACTGTACTGAGTTATTCATTCCCACCCCCACCCCACCCCCATAGATGGCCTCCTGCCACGGGTCGGCCCTTGAGCCGGGTTTGGGACTGAGAAAGATGAAGTCTAATTTCAATTTGGCCCCATGGGCTAAGTGCTGCAGAGGCACCTAGAGTGAATGTGGCCACTGGAGGTGATTTCCAAGTTGAGCTGAGCCTGGCAGACAAGTGACCTGGAGAAGAGGTGAAGGGTGTCCCAGGTGGAGGGACTGCCCTGAGGTTGCAGGTGCATTTGGGGAGCAACTGAGAGTAGATATGGAAGAGTCTGGAGAGAAGATCAAGGCCGTGAAGTCCTCGAGTTGCTGCCACAGCCTTTGTTCAGTGAATGAATGGAAGGCGCTGTGAAGGACTTCGCCCGAGGGCAGTGGGCCCTGCTGGGCACTACAGGTCATTCCCGCTGCCTCTGCTGGGGAGGAGCTGCGGGAGTGGAGGAGGGGGCGAACAAAACCAGAAACAAAGTGGCAGCATATCCTCGGTGTGCCCCCGGAGGCACACCACCACACTTTTATCTTCTCTTCTTCTTCCCTCCCTCTCAGTTTCTCTGCTATAGTCTTAAATCAGGCCACCTGGTCAGGGCTGGCGGCGCTCAGGCCTCCTCCTTGAGACAGCAGGGCTGGCAGGTGTCTGCAGCCAGCATCCCAGGTCTGAGAGCACTGAGGTCAAGCGTGGACATGGGGAGAAGCCAGGGGCTCTGGGGTCAAATGAACTGGGCAGCAGGGCCCTAGGGTTTGCCACCCAGATAGCGATGGATGGCTTGGTGTCCTGGGAGCTGGCATTTCTGCACTGGGGAGTGGGCAGATGAAAATAGGAGTGCAGGACAGATAAATCCAGTGAGAGCCAGCTGCAGGTGGCCACAATGTGGGGGCTAGAGGGCCTGGATCAGGGAGGGACCCTGAGCTTGGAGAGAACAAAACATTAAAAAAAATCCACCAGAGGCAGCTGACAGAATGTGGGGGCTGAGGGATGAGTCAAAGATGACTCACGAGGTTTGAAGGTGAGTTCAAGGGGAAATGATGGTGCTTCCAGGAAGAAGTTTGAGTTCATGGCCAGGACTGCTGGTTCCTTTTAGGACTGAAGAGCCAACCTGAACTCGTCCCCTTCCTTGTTTGCATGTTTATAGTTTGCACCCCCCACCCCCACCAGAGTGTAAGGTCCTGAAGGTGCTGCCTGAGGTTGCTCCAGCTGTGGGGGGAGAGGCTCTGTGCACACCTGTCACTGCCTGACTCACAGCAGGTGCAGGAGACAGCCTGGGGTTCTGCCAGAGAGAGTAGTGAGGCTGGTAGGGGGACGGGGACAGAGTCCCGCCACCCAGGCACCCCACACTGCATCCCCTTGCAGGCTGGCCTCCTGTGCCCCGAACCCTCGCCTGCCCAGTTCCCAGCTCTCGGATGTCCTGCAGTGTTCAGGGGTGTCTAGCTCCTTTCTGTCCCATCTGTCCCTTCCACCTGGATGCCCCACAGACATTCAGGTCCAACACAGTGACACTGAACCAGTGACCGTAGGATCCTGCTCCCATCTCTACCCACCAGCTCTGCAGGTGCGGGCTCCTTGGGCCTCACTGGTTCCAACTCCATCCACACCGTGGTCAGAGTGGTCGCAGGTCTGACTGACTCCTGGGAAGGTCTCTGATGCCTCCTGAGATCCTTGGGCCACGTATTGAGTCCCCTGACCCAGCACACCTGCCTACCTCTTGCATGGGCTCCACTGGCCACCCCCTGCTCTGTGTCCCCCACCCCACCCGTTACACAGAGGGCATTCTTCAGCCTCCATTTCTTTTTCCACCTCACTTCCTCTCTAGATAGTCCTTCTAGATTTCCCCCTTGGAAACACCATTCCCTCTCCTGGATGTCTTCCCCGCTCACCCCTACCACCACACCAGTGGCTAGCACCCCTCGCTTCTCAGAGAAGCCTCCAGGAGCCCCAACCTGAGCCGTGTCCCCATACCCTCCCAGCACTCATCAGCTTCTAAACCGAGTGTGCCTGTGGCCTTGGCTCCATGCCTGTCTCCACCTTGAGAGCAGACACCCGATTTCTCACCCACCGTGCCCCGGGTCCTGGACACGGGCCCTCAGGAACTAGACATTAAATGAATGGTGCTCATCACACAGAACACCATTTCCTCTATCAAACTGGCCAAACGTTTCTTCCGCCTCGCTCAGTGCTGGTAACACGGGGAGAAGATGGTGGGGGGCGGGGGTTGTTCACCGAGCCCCCCCTGGTGGCTGCACGTGGCAAGCAGATGAGGAAGTGACTTCCAGGAGTAGCCACCAAGCTGGGCCGTGAAGCATGGTTAAAACTTGCCAGGCAGAGAGCACATTTGGTACCAATGTCTCTCCAATTTTATAGCTAAAATGGGGACACTGGTTTGCCTGGCAGAAAACCACTTCAGGACCAACTCTAAAACACTCGCGGCCAGAGAGGGCCGGCTGAGTCACTCACCCTTCAAGCCGCAATTCGCCACTTCTTCTGGGGCCCTGCTCCCAGCCCTCCCCTCCCCTCGCAAGCTGTGAGCCCCATCGGTGGTGTGGTGGCGGCTGCCAGCACAGTCACCCTGTCTCCCCATTCTGTGTGTCCATCCTCTGAGCACTCTTGCTGCGTGTCGGGTGTTAAGGGCTTCCCTGTGATTACTGTAATCACCGCTGCTAGAGGTGAGCAGACTGAAGCACAGAGTAGTTGAGTAGCTTGCCCAAAGTCACACAGCCAGTGATGGCAGGGACAGGGCTCGCAAGGTCACTGCACACTTGTGCTTTGACCGACATCCTCCTCCTCCAAGTTAACTGTGCCTCTTCCCACAGTATGAACCACGAATTTTCCTAACTTGATTTTGAACGTTTCTCCTACATCTCTGCTAAACAATGTCAATTAAAAAAAACAAAACAAAACAGGTTTATGAGGTGTAATTGTCATGCAATAAACTGCACACGTTGAAAGTAGTTTGATAGGTGTCAGCATAGGCATGCACCCGTGAAGCCATCACTGCAAACAAGTCAGGCAACAGATTCATCACCCAAAGTGCCCTCGTGTCCCCTGTATCCCTCCCCCCAGCTCACTCAGCTCAGCTCCACCCCTCAAAGGCAACCTCTGATTTGCTTTCTGTCATAAATTAGTTTGCATTTTCTAAAATGTTATGTAAATGAATGGCACCTTTGACTTAGCCTAATTATTTTGTGTACAGAACATTTATCAAGAGAGACAATATTCAGGACTGCAAAATAAGTCTCAATAAATTTGAAAGAATTCAAATCATGCTAAAATGATATCTGACTGCAGTAGAATTAAATATTAGAAATCAACAACGAAAAGATTATTGGAAAACGTCCAAATATTTGGAAGGTAACACATTCGCAAATTGCCCATGGGTCAAAGAAGAAATCAAAAGGGAAATCAGAAAGTCATTTACTCTAACAAACGTGTATACAAGGTCAGACAATTAATTTTGCAAACTCATCCTAGAAAAAGTGCTACATACCTCGTTGCTGACCGTCACTGCGGTCACCTTCAAAGCACTCCGCTTGGGAAGCTGTGCACCGATGCCAGTGCCTAGTCCACCCTTCAGAGCCATTTTGGAACTCTTTTTCTGGAGTGGCCATCAGAGCTGTCATCATCTCCCAAATCTGACAATGAACTTCGTGAACTGCTTATGTTGGCAGCGCTGTTCAAACAACTTGGTAAGTTATCGAGTTGTCTGTACAGTGCTCCAAAGTAAGTGCACGGTGGCAAGTTTGTAAACTTAATTGTCAGACTCTTACCAAGTTGTTTGTACACAGATGTGACCCTGTCAGTCCTCTCCACACACTCCCCAAATGCTCACGGATACCCCATCACTCCCAGGAGAAAGACAACCCTGACCAGGCCTGTCCACCTGCCCGTTAGTCCTTATTTCCCACAGTGCTCCCTGCCACTCTCCTTTTCAAACACACTCCACGATCCACCCACACAAGGCTGTGCACGTGCTGGGAAGTCCGTGAACTTAATTGGCAGATTTTGGGGATGACGACAGCTCTGATGGCCATTCCAGAAAGAGTTCCAAAATTGCTTTCAAGGGTGGACTAAGCACTGGCCTCGGTGTACAGCTTCCCAAGGGGAGTACTTCGAAGGTGACCTTAGTGACGTTCAGCAACAAGGTACGTAGCACTTTTGCTAGGATGAGTTTGCAAAATTAATGGTCCAACCTCGTATAACAGTGACTGTGTGCCAGACCCTGTTGTGGGCTAGTCCCAAAACCAGAAGTAGTTCATTTAAGCTTCATAGTAACTCCATAAGGAAGATATTTTCATGTCCACTTTACAGAGATGTTGAACCAGAGGCACAGAGAGGGTAAGTGACCTGCCTGGGTCACACAGGGCAGTGGCAGTGCTGGGGTTTGAATCCAAGGTGCCTGGATCGGAAGTCTGTGCTTTGTGTTTCAGCTTAATGGAGGGACACTGAAAGCTTTCAAACAGAGGAGGAAAATGGTCAGCTACCCCTGACAGCAGGGTGGCCGTGGGAGGAGTTCATCAAATACTTAGCAGCGAAGCGAAGCGTGCAGCACTGGCGGTGTATTAGACATGCAGGATTAAGGCAGCAGGAGGAGGCTGGGCAGGAAAGGAAGTGACGTGGGAGTGCAGAGTGGGCCTTGGAGGGTTCCGGGAAGTCCTGAGCACGTGTGGTTCATGCTGACCAGGAGGCGCCGAGTTCTGAGAACCTTTTAATACCAGTGCATCTCAGGGCCTGGTAGGAAGGCAACGTGTGGGTGGGGAGGGGTCGCTAAAGAGAGGGGATGGTGTTCCAGGTGGAAGAACAGCATGTGCACAGCCTTGTGTGGGTGGATCATGGAGTGTGTTTAAAAAGGAGAGTGGCAGGGAGCACTGTGGGAAATAAAGACTAACGGGCAGGTGGACAGGCCTGGTCAGGCGTTGTCTTTCTCCTGGGAGTGATGGGGTATCAGTGAGCATTTGGGGAATGTGTGGAGAGGACTGACAGGGTCACATCTGTGTTCTCAAAGCTGCCCCTGCCTATCGGGTGGAGACAGACCTGAGCAGGTGCAGGAGGCAGTCGTTCAGGTGGCTGTGGAGGTCTCTCAGGTGACCTGAGGGTGACGGACCAGGCAGATATGTAGAGGATGAGAATGGAGAGAAGTGGATGGTTTCAAAAGACACTTAGGAGGCAGAAATGGCAGGACTCATGCCACATCCCCTGGAGGGATGCTTAGGTGAGGGATGCTTGGGGTTCTCTAGCCGTTGGTGGGACCTGGACCCAGGTGGCTCAGCATCCAGGTATGGAGCTAGGAGAGCCCTGGCCTGGTGTCTTCTGTGACCCCTCTGTGCACAGGTACTGTTCCAGGAGCTCCAGCCAAGGCCAGGGAGAGGGGGACGAGCCTGCAGGGGAGGCAGCGCTGCCAGCCACAGCATGGGGATAGTGAGTTGACACAGAGGTCTCAAGGATGACAATGGTGGTTAGTGTGGAATGTTACCCAGAGGTCAGAGGACAGGACCAAAAACGTCCTTGGATTTAGCAACCAAGGCAGGCAGGGGAGAGCTGGAGGACTTGAGGGTCTGGAAGGAGAGACAATAAAGTTGGAGCTTGCTGGGAAACAATGGTTCCCGGGGAGGCCTTAAGGCAAGTTCTCGGGAGGAAGGAGAGGGGTGGTGAAGGCCCCAGAGACTGAAAAGTTCACTGCTGAGGTTTTGAATGGCTCCTCCATAAGAGATCTTAAATCTCCTGGACTAATGCAGAAGCGGGCAGGAAGAAGTGGGCCAGGCCTCCATGTCAGGAGGGCATCTGCTGGGCCTCAGGTGGAGGTGGCCGCGTGGAAACCTGGCAGCATTTATCACTGCTCTCCCTTCCTCCCCATCTCCTTCTGCCCGCAACCCCTCCCCCCAGCCCAGGCCGCAGGGAAAATCCCGGCTGAGAGCATCCCGACACAGCTGGAGTCAGAAATACCTTCAGCCTCTACCCTAGCAAATGCCTTACAACCCCCACCGCGTCGACACGTGGGTGGCAGTTTCCAGCCTATTTTTCCTGTTTCTACGCCAGTTAGGACGCCCCGGGTTGATTTCACACACTGCTAATGGATCTCAAGTCCCAGTCTGAAAACCCCATTTCTGGAAAAGCTGGGTTTCCCTGGAGACAAGGCGGGGTGGGGGGGTGGGGGGGAAGGACTGTTCAGTCAGGTTTGTTTACATCGGAAGGAGCTTCCAGATTGTTCCCGAAGGCTCTAAGTGTAGGGAGGAAGAGGAGGAGCAGTGGGAGGAGTTAAAGACAAAGGAGCTGAAAGTGGGGGAGGGATTACCGGGTAGTGTGGGGTGGCGGGTGTCGGTGCTGTTTACTAACCGTGAAACACTTAGGTTACTGAGTTGGTAAAGTCTAAGGATCCCTCTCCCCCAAGAGGCTTACACCTCTCAGAAGGCATTTTCAAAACATTTTGGGAATTCCCAAGTTAGAAAGTAGCTTTTGGCACAAGCACGCACAACAGCCATGAATGAGATACTTAATATGGATACCTGGAATTATATAAAATCGTGATGATGTAGCCAGGGGCGGACGCATTTATTCACCAAATGCCAGAATTTTGGACTATGGGGTCCTCAAAGTGGGAAGGATGTGGTTTTAGGGAAACCAAAGGCAGGTAGAAATCCCCAAGGGAGTGCGCCTGGGTTTGGAGAAATCGGGACTAGGTACGGGTCCGCTTCAGCATTTGCCCTGATGGACATGGGGTTCTGGGACAGGACCAGCCCTGAAATTGGGGCAGTGGCCTGTGTTTGGGGACCCTCAATTACCCTCTGGGGCTCCAGCTCCCCGTCCCACCTCTGGTGGTGGAGAGGTCTGTGAGGCCCCTAGTCCCTACATGACTTACGACCTCCCGGTGGCGCCCTTCTCATGAAGGCGGAAACCAGGGGCCTGCTTGCTTCCGTAAGCACACGAGCTGGTCACCCCTTGCACTGGTCGTGGGCTGGCCCCGCATAGCGAACTTCGGCAGGCACCTGTTGCCCTAATTCCGGGGACTTAAACCCGCAGTCGCTGCCCCGGGCAAAGATGCTGTCCCGTGGCTACAAGCCGGCCCTGGACCCCCATGGCCGCCCCAGGGTCCCTCAAGCCCCCAGCCGTGGCCTGGAGCCCCTCCCCACTGCCCTCCACCCCTGCACACGGTGAAGGCCTTACACCTAGGCCCGGATGTAGTCGCTGGCACCGGCCCCGTGACGCTGGGGACCCTGGTCCTGAGACCGAGGTGGGACGGGGCGCGAGGAGCGCCCGCAGGTGAATGAGGGTCTGCCTGCTAATTCATGCAGCTAACACACTGCGGGCACATGCACGAATTACAAGTTTACTTTCGCAGACGCCACACAATCGCGACCACGGGCCCTTAATCCCTACTCCCGCGGCCCAAGGGTGCCGTTCTGCCCGCGCGCGGAGCCAGGCCAGGCCCGGGGGCCCCAAAGGCCCCAGACCTTCCCGAGAATTCCGGGCCGCGCCGGCGCACTAAGACAAGCGCAGGGGCGCGCACGCGGCTGTTGGGGGAGGGGCGCACGGACTCAGGGGTGGAGCTAGCGGCGCCCAGGGCGCAGGCGCAAGCGCGCGGCCGCGGCGGCAGTTGGGGAGGGCTCTTCAGGAAGGTTCGGGAGGCTTCTGGAAAAGGCGCCGCGCGCAGGGCGGGCCCGCCTCTATATAAGGGCGGCGCGGGGGCGGCGCGCCAGTTGCTTCTGCGTCCCAGTGCTGCGTTTCTGTCCAGTTCGAGTGGTCCTTTAGCCAAGGTGAGGGGGCGGTTCGGGGGGCCTGTGGGGTGCTGATGGGGACAGGCGGGCGCTGAGCGGCGGGCAACGGCCAGGCCCAAGCCTGTCCGCCCGCGGAGCCGGGAGGCATCCGTGGTTCCCCCAAGGCCTCGGGCCTGCCGTGGCCTTACCCCCACCCGCCCACTCCGGGAATGGGCCGGGGGGAGGGGGCCTTCCGACGCGCTGCAGAATCGACGAGGCGGGCCCGGCGGCAGGACCCTCTTTGCCCGCCCCGGAAGGCCTCTTCCTCCGGGCCGTTTCCCTGCCGAGCCCGCGGCGTGGGGGAGGCGTGGGGGGAGGGTAGCGGGCGCCCGTTACCGGCGGCCCGCGAGGGGCTGACTGGCGCTCGCCGCCGGCCCCTCGGGGCGCGCACACGCTCTTTGACGATCGCGACTCAGAATGAGGTCATCCCTTTGTCGGCCGGCCTCCTGTCTTCGCATTACTCAGTTTGGCGTATTTCTTTAAAAGAAGCTCTAAAAATTCCGGTAGGACGCAGTCGGGTCCTGCAGTGCTGCTGTAGACAGACTGCGGGGTTCACGCTGGCGCCGTGTGCTTTCTAGATGCCTGAGGAAACCCAGACCCAAGACCAGCCCATGGAGGAGGAGGAGGTTGAGACGTTCGCCTTTCAGGCAGAAATTGCCCAGTTGATGTCATTGATAATCAACACTTTCTACTCGAATAAAGAGATCTTTTTGAGGGAGCTTATTTCAAATTCATCAGATGTAAGTCTTCCTCTTAACATTGAATTGAGTTTTGGTTTCAGTATAATTTGGCCGCCTAGGGGCTCTGCTTAACCATAAATATTTTTTGATAATAGGCTCTGGACAAAATCAGATATGAAAGCTTGACAGATCCCAGTAAACTAGACTCTGGGAAAGAGCTGCACATAAACCTCATTCCAAACAAACAGGATCGAACCCTCACTATCGTGGATACTGGAATTGGAATGACCAAGGCAGATCTGATCAATAACCTTGGTACTATTGCCAAGTCTGGGACCAAAGCGTTCATGGAAGCTTTGCAGGCTGGTGCAGATATCTCTATGATTGGCCAGTTTGGTGTTGGGTTTTACTCGGCCTACTTGGTTGCTGAAAAAGTGACAGTGATCACCAAGCATAATGATGATGAGCAGTATGCCTGGGAGTCTTCTGCAGGAGGCTCCTTCACAGTCAGGACTGACACAGGTAGGCACTTGGTAGAATAATTTCCTGGGTGAGTCACTTGTGTGGAGGTGGGTGCTGTAAGCCCTGGATCCCTGCAGATGCTGTGAAACTTGGTGTTCACCATCAAGCCTGTGAGCATGTGACAGTGGGTTCGCATGGCATTGTGGTTACTTATCTTGTGCAAGGCATTTCACTGCTCTGGGACTTCTCCTATCTGCAGTAACAGTAAATCCTGTTGCAGACCTGTTCAGAAAGTGGTAGGGACTGTTGAGAGCTAAGTGGGTGTAATTTTTTTACCTAGGTGTAGCTGGTGAGATTGAAATTGAATGTGTTTTTCTACTTCCCTTTCAGGGGAACCCATGGGTCGTGGAACAAAGGTTGTCCTGCATCTGAAAGAAGACCAGACTGAGTACTTGGAGGAGAGAAGGATAAAGGAGATTGTGAAGAAGCACTCTCAGTTTATCGGCTACCCCATTACACTCTTTGTAAGTTTGTGTGTGTCCTGTGTGTAGATGAGCAGTGAGTGTGAAAACCCTTAGTCTAAGGTCTGACCAGGGAAAGGCCCAAACCCCTTGTTATTGGGGGGACTAGTCTGACATTCGTTCCTACTCTGTCAAGCTGTCAGCTGTCACTGGAGCTGGACATACATCAGTGTTGATAAGCGTCCTGGCTACTTAACGCCTTTCTGCTTCACTGAGTTAGGCTTTGGCTTAATGACGTGCCTGTACATTTAGCTAATGGTTCTAGAATGCGGAGTGACAGGATTCCATGGCTCTTGCAGGTGGAGAAGGAACGGGATAAAGAAGTCAGTGACGACGAGGCCGAAGAAAAGGAAGAGAAAGAGGAAGAGAAGGAAAAAGAGGAGAAAGAGTCTGAGGACAAACCTGAGATAGAAGATGTTGGCTCTGACGAGGAGGAGGAAGAAAAGAAGGACGGTGACAAGAAGAAGAAGAAGAAGATTAAGGAGAAGTACATCGACCAGGAAGAACTGAACAAGACCAAGCCCATTTGGACCAGAAACCCAGACGACATAACGAACGAAGAGTATGGGGAGTTTTACAAGAGCCTGACGAACGATTGGGAGGACCACTTGGCAGTGAAGGTGAGGTGGCTGCTACACAGCCCCCCTTCCCGTCCCTGTCCCACCCCATCCCCCACCTCTGGGCTTCATGCCACATGACTGCACATGGGGCTTGTCCATTGAGTGTTGGTCCATTGGCTGACTTCGTGTGCGTTCTGTTACAGCATTTTTCAGTTGAAGGACAGTTGGAATTCCGAGCCCTCCTTTTTGTCCCAAGACGTGCTCCCTTTGATTTATTTGAAAACAGAAAGAAAAAGAACAACATAAAGTTGTATGTTCGCAGAGTTTTCATCATGGATAACTGTGAGGAGCTGATCCCTGAGTATCTGAGTAAGTACAGTCGGTTCTAAAGAACGACCACTGTTGCCTTAATAGAAATTCACGGCATCAGCTCCAGATTCTGAACTTAAGCAGGGGGAATTGTTCACCTTTGGTTTTATTTGTTGATTTTTTGTCTCTGAAATGAATGAGTGTGTTTGTTACCTTCCCCCCCAGATTTTATCAGAGGTGTTGTGGACTCAGAGGATCTCCCTCTAAATATTTCCCGGGAGATGCTGCAACAAAGCAAAATCTTGAAAGTTATTAGAAAGAACTTGGTTAAAAAATGCTTAGAACTCTTCACTGAACTGGCAGAAGATAAGGAGAACTACAAAAAGTTTTATGAGCAGTTCTCAAAAAATATTAAGGTATAAACACATTGGACTATTCGTAGCCATAATCAAACTGGCTTCTCAAAGTTTAAATTTTTTTTTTTTTTTAATCTAGAAAAAGGTTTTAAAGCTAATGTTATCTTTCAGCTTGGAATACATGAAGACTCTCAAAATCGGAAGAAGCTGTCAGAGCTGTTAAGATACTACACATCAGCTTCTGGTGATGAGATGGTTTCTCTTAAGGATTATTGCACGAGAATGAAGGAGAACCAGAAACACATCTATTATATCACAGGTAATGGACAGTATGTGTTAAAACTATCTTGTAACTTCATAGGACCTAGGAGTGTTCCTCTCCCCATGTGGCACTGGTCATGTATATATGAGTAGGTGTTTGTCCCAGGAGAGAGAGTTCACATGAGCTAGCCCATAGCGGTGCTGCTTAGATATAACTAGATGGGAAACATTAAAAGGAAATGAAACCTTTTCTTGTCAAAGGCCTAATAAGTTTTCTATATCAGGTGAGACCAAGGACCAGGTAGCTAACTCAGCGTTTGTGGAACGGCTTCGCAAGCATGGCCTGGAAGTGATCTACATGATTGAGCCTATTGATGAGTACTGTGTCCAACAGCTGAAGGAGTTTGAGGGGAAGACTTTGGTGTCTGTCACCAAAGAGGGCTTAGAACTTCCAGAAGATGAAGAAGAGAAGAAGAAGCAGGAAGAGAAAAAGACAAAGTTTGAAAACCTCTGTAAAATCATGAAGGACATCTTGGAGAAAAAAGTAGAAAAGGTGTGAATGTTTTATGTCCATTTCCTTATATTGACACTTTAGAAGCAGTCAAGTTATACACAGCCCCTTTCTCCTCATAAGTTATCTCAATTTAGGAATAGAAAACTGGCTTTTCTATTCAGTAATGGATGTAGCTCATAAGATGCTTAAAGACCTCAAGGGGTAGGAAAATGTATAGGAATCAAGTTTTGCATACACCTAAATTTGTAGATACATTGTGTTTTTGATTCACCAGTACCTGATTCCTTATTTCCTTTTACAGTAAAGCTGAAATAGATACTGAGAAGTTAGTCTTTCCAGACCTAGTCATTACTTAATGTTTTGATTATAGGTGGTTGTGTCAAACCGATTGGTGACATCCCCATGCTGCATTGTCACAAGCACATACGGCTGGACAGCAAACATGGAAAGAATCATGAAGGCTCAGGCCCTAAGAGACAACTCAACAATGGGTTACATGGCAGCAAAGAAACACCTGGAGATAAACCCTGACCACTCCATCATCGAGACCTTGAGGCAGAAAGCAGAGGCTGACAAGAACGACAAGTCTGTGAAGGACCTGGTTATTCTGCTCTATGAAACTGCGCTCCTGTCTTCCGGTTTCAGTCTGGAGGACCCCCAGACACACGCCAACCGCATCTACAGGATGATCAAACTCGGTCTCGGTGAGTAAGACTGCTGTCGGTCAGAAAAGGACTTTAGCACGGGGACTGTTGAGGGGCACGAGGGAGTAACGTTCAGCTACTTGAACAGAACTGGATTATCTCAGCTGGCTTTAGGAATGTTATTAAAAGTCACATGTTGAAGGGATAAATAAACATGCCTTCTGTGACTAAGGACTGTAAAAGAAATAGATTCATATACCCTGTAATTGTTCAGGCTTGAAAGTAGTTGTGAGCCAGCAGCATTAGGCTAACTTTGTTGGTTTTGAGAACTTCTAACACATGGGTTTTGTTTCTAAAAGGTATTGATGAAGATGACCCCACTGCTGATGACAGCAGTGCCGCTGTCACTGAGGAGATGCCGCCCCTCGAAGGTGACGATGACACGTCACGCATGGAGGAAGTAGACTGAGCTCCACCTGAAGAATGGCTCGCACACGTGTTGAATACTTAACCTTCATTCCCTCTGATATGTTTTCAAGGATTTTTTTAATTTTTGTTAACATTTTAAGTATCTGTGTGGCATGACAATAGCTAAAGGAAAGATAAGATTTCTTTCTACTTCTGAGTGTATGATACTGTGATACCCTAGGCACTAAAGAAGAGCTAGTTTTTCCTTTCTTGTTTGACGTTACTTATTTTAACTGATGGAAGTTCTGTTTCTTGTAAAATGTTTCTAATTTGATGTTAACTTTGTGGTCTAAAGTATTTAGCTACCAAGCAGATTCATTTGTCACTGAAGTGTTCTGAGATACACTGATGTTTAAAAGAAAAATAGTGGTTAAAACAACTTGAATCTCCTAGTAGCTTTTTAAACTCTCCATCCCTTGTAGTTATTAACTGCATGTACCAGCCTCTAGAAATTAGTATGATAAGCTGAACCAACTTGATGGGGGGTAACATCCACAGAGCTTGTTTTCCAAAGAGAAGTACTGTTTAGAGTAGCAAAATTAAAGGCCTACCAAGGCATGTTGTAAAGCTATTTGAAAGTAACTAGAGCAAGTTTTGTGATGCAAATGTAGTACTCAAGTCACCTTCTGCTTTAAAAGGTTGTGACAAATACAGTTGAATTAAAGAAAAGTTCTGTGAAAATGTCTGTTTTGTGGGGGGGGGGAGACATCTTGTCCAGGAGATTCAAGGGAAAAGGTGCAGCCCTAAGTCTTTAATGTGACCTTCCCAGGTGACACTTGGGTGGCAAGTATGGCTAAATGAGTGTGTGTGTTCTAGACAGAATGGGGCTGTCATACAGTATGAACTGGCTGCATGTTATGGTTCCTAATAAGCGACCATTCTTGGGATTTTCCTGTCCAGACTTTTTTGGTGGCAGATGTAAAGCACATTTTATACTCTAAATATAGCCCATTAATACCTTGGCTTTAGCAATTGTCTCAGCATTCTTCACCAAATCGACTTAGTGCTGGCCCTGGAATCTTGCCTAGTTCTTTTTCTTTATTGAGCCTCAGGCAAGATGTACATGGAGGGGACTGTTGATGTCTATGAGCTGCAGGAACAGGTGAGAGGGTGACCCTAGTCTGGGAGGAAATGTGTAAGGTCCCTTGGGGGGCTGAGGACCAAAATGGCTAAAGTCTGTCCTAAAGACTTTTCCGAGTCTTTAAGACTTGACTACCTTATAAAAAGTGATGGTGACAATGGGAATGGCAGGGAGAGAACAGGGCAAGTCTACACACTGGGGAATGCCAGTGCCCTAGTGTGAACGCTGATTACATTGAAATCCTGATGCAGAATTCTTATGCTCTTACACGTGGAGGGGAATTAAACTGCGGGTTGAGCCCACATTTAACTACTAAGCCCCTGTCTGCTATTCCTGAGATGTGTTGCCAGCTGGGGGGAGTGTGATTCAACTAGCAATTGAATGGCAAGGACAAGGGACGTTTCCATATTGCCCATGTCTTACAAGAATGTTAGACTCCATGCAAATCAACAGCAGCAGGCACTTGGAATCAGCAGGCCAAGGGCCTCTGTATAAATGATCTTCCAACCTAACTGTCCTGAGTTACTTATAGCAAAGAGGCAAGTACTTAGCACACATCTGAAACTCACCAATAACCCCTGTGCTGGGGTGGGACCACCCAGCCCAGTGGGTGAGAAGTTGAGTCAGACACACACGCACTATGCTGGCACTGCCCCCTCCCCGGTGCAGACAATGCTGGAGAGTCCCTCACCTGCTTCAAAACTCACGTGGCTTCACACCCTCTCTGACTGCTCCCACCCTTAGTCTCATCATGCTGAGGAGGGTGATGAGTACTAACAAAGCAAGGCAGTTTTTGACTGAGAAAGATAAACCACCTTCAGATTCCATGGTTGTCTAGGTCACCATTGAGGGATGTGTGAGAATATGTGGATTTAGCCAAGTCAATTCATTCACATAGCCTACTAAATAGAAACAAGTTTTACAAAAGGTTTGGTAAGGCCTGGACACTGAGCTAAATAAACATTGCTGAGGGAAGTTCGGGATCTAGATGACTGGAGACATTCATGGTTAGTGTGAAAAGACTCAGGTGTGCATTCTCAAACGCATGCTAAGTGAAAGAAGCCAGACACACAATACTACAAGTTCATTTACGTAAAATTCTACAAAAGGTGAAACTAGCAAAGCAGGTAAGTGATTGCTGGGAGCTCAGGAGCCCTGGTGGGATTGACTACAGGGGGCATGAGGGGACTTCGGGGAGTGATGAAGTATTCAAAAACCTGAGGTGATGATTACATGGCTGTACACATATATTAAAATCCATCGGGGGAGTTCCCTGATGGTGTAGTGGCTTAAGGCTTAGGCGTTGGCGCTGTCAGCGCTGCAGCCTGGGTTCGATTCCCAGCCAGGGAGCTACCCACATACCAAAAAAAAAAAAAAGCAAAAAAAAAAAAAAAAAAAATCCATCGGGCTTAAAACATACTCTAAATGGGTGAATTTAATGGTGCACTATTAACTAAATAGCAAATGAAAAAAGTGAAGGTACAGAAGTCAGTCTACTGGCATTCAAAAGCGACCCTGAGCAAGTCACTGGGCCTCTGGGCCTCATTACCTCATTTTTAAGTTAGAGGAATACCTTAAGGATTGATTGGCCATTTTCTAGGCAAGTGGACTTAGGTGCCTTGTTAGTAGGTCCTGGGTAACAGACAACTGTTTCCTCCAAAGACTCCTCTGTTTGGGCAGGACTTTTCCTCCCTGTCCTACAAGGTCACCTGACTCAGGTTCACTTTTACCACAGATACTGTTGTGCCGTGTAACCTACAAGCCCCAGTCTAAGCCTCACTGGCTCTAGGAAGTCTTCCTAGACCACTTCCGTCCTTACTCTCCTTCTTGGTCCTCTGAATGTTCAGTAATTCCTACCAGGCATGTATTTTCTTTTTTTTTCTTTTTTTATTGTATGTGGGTAGTTCCCTGGCTGGGAATCGAACCCAGGCCGCAGCGTTGACAGTGCCAGCGCTGAAGCCTTAAGCCACTACACCATCAGGGAACTCCCACATATTAAGTTTTTATTGAACACAGACCAAAACAGCATCACTGGGAAGGCCGGCAAAGCAAAACTAGGTGATGGCAGGACAGCGCAGGCTGTGAAGGGCCCAGCCGAGCTAAGGAGGGGCTCGCTCTGCTGGCAGGGCAGAGACTAAGGAAGCTCCTGGAAGGGGGTGACTGAATAAGAAGCTGACCTGATTTAAAAAAAGAGGGGAGCGGGAAGCCTCCCCAGGGCGAGGGACATAGGGCGTCACCAGACTGGAGAGCTGGGACGTTTGTCTTGGGAAGGAACACGTGGACAGTGAGTGACGAAAGAGAAAGCTGGAGGGTCAACATCATTATGTGTCCTCTCAGGAGTGGGCTGGGGACTGCTCAGCAACTTAACTATGGCCTGTGCGGAAGGCCCCCTTCTATAATCATGGGGCCTGTGCCCACCATTGAATAATGTCCTCAACACCAGGAATACTGAGGTGGTTTGCTGAGTCAGTTCCACCATCCTGCTCTGTGAAATTTTCTCGTCGTCATGCCAGGTGGCCCCTTACTCCTAGCCCACCCCATCTCATGTCAGACAGGAAAACCAGGGCCATTTGGGCTGAGGGTGGCCAGTAGGAGGGCACAAGCATGCCAACTTCCACTTGGTGGTCTTCCCTGCACCACCCTGGGCTGGGGTCTGAGCATTGGATGAACGTCTGAGGCTCAGTTCTGCTTCCAAACATGGGGTTTGGGAAGAGCCAATAGGACCAGTCCTGAATTTCAAGAATAGACATGTTGCTATGTTCACTTATATATCCCAAATGCTCATAACAGTGCCTGGCACGTGGCAGGACCTCAAATATTTGTGAGTAAATCAGCCTAAGCACTTCAGTTTACAAACATTTTAACTTACAGTCTCTCATTTCTTTTTATTTTCTTAACTTTTACTTTGGAGATTTCCAGAACCTGGTTGGCCTCCCACTGGGCCCCCTGAGGTACGGGTGTCCCAGATCGGAGGTGGGCAACTCCAAACCGACAGAAGCCCCTCTCTCAAGGCCTTGGCGCCCCAGACCTCTGTCACCAGGACTGGTCTTTTGTTTTAAATTGTGGTAAAATATACGTAACATACTATTTGCCATTTTAAGTGTACAGTTCAGTGGCATTAACTACATTCAAAATGTTGTGCAATCACCACCACTATCTATTTTCTTAACTGTTTCATATGGCAAACAGAAATCTACCCATGAAGCACTTACTTTCCTGGGATGGTCTTCACGGCCCGTCCCCCCCACCCCCACCCCAAGCCCCAAGGGGCCAGGTTAAAACCTCCATTGTCTGGCCTCAGTTTACTTGTCACTTTTGTCAGAAAAGCCCCTGCTACACTCTCCACTGTCCTGCAATGTGCATGGTCTGTTGTCCTACCTCCCTGTTCAACCTGCACCTGGCACATATTTGTGGATTTGAATGAATAACTGCCACAAGTAAGTGACATTTTCCCCCTTCTTGTAGGGATGGCAATTAGTTTAAATAATTTTGTATAACTGAGGAAGCTTTGTCCCTTTTCTAAACCTTCCAGACCTGCTCCAACATTTGAAAGTGTGATTACAGATTACTGTTCTATAGGAGGGAACATCCTTCACCTCCCTGGGAAGAACATTCCAGAAAGCAGGACTTTCAGTGAGTCATATTAATAGCACCATCAAAATTGGAACAAAGATTCCATGATGATAAGTGGAGCCAATGAGCTGAGCCTAGTGTCTGCCAAGTGTCCCCATGGAACATACATCATCTCCTTATGAAAGTACTTTAAGGCCTCAACACTGACCAGTGAACGTTCTAGGTACTGGAAATATCCAAAAAGAAACACTGTTGTTTTTTTAAATTCCAGACTAAAATAAAACAACCTAATACATCAGAATGAAAAAGAATGAATAAATCAGCTACCCACTTTTACATCATTGAATGGATGGGACCAATGCCACGCAACTTCCCTCCCTCTATCCCTGACCCGGGCGTTTTGTTGTTGTTGTTGTTTGTTTGTTTGTTTGTTTGTTTTGCTTTTTGGTATGTGGGTAGCTCCCTGACTGGGAATCGAACCCAGGCCGCAGCACTGACAGCGCCAGCGCAGAAGCCTGTCCCGGGCTTTCAGGAGCACCTGCATGTCATCACATCATTTCACTTGGGGCCCTTCATCTATTCCTTACTACAGCTTCGTGACTCAGACATACTCAGGGTACTTGGTACCACGATCAAAGGCACAGGGATTCCCTGGTGGCCTAGTGGTTAGGATTTGGCGCTCTCACCACTGTGGCCAGGGCTCAATTCTCCCTCAGGGAACCCACCAACCAAAAAATAAAATAAAATAAAAAATGGCAGGATGTTCATTCATCACTGTATTGTCAAGTTAAAGTAGGCATCCTGGGGACAGGAAGGAGTAAAATTATCTCTATTTGTAGGTGACATGATCCTGTATGTAGAAAATTGTAAAGGAACACACACATCCCCATTAGAACAAGTTCAGCAAGGTTTCAAGATCACGATCAGTATTCAGAAATCAGTCGTGGGAGCTCCCTGGTGGTGTAGTGGCTTAAGGCTTTGGCGCTGGCGCTGTCAACGCTGCGGCCTGGGTTCGATTCCCAGCCAGGGAACTATCCACATACCAAAAAAAAAAAAAAAAAAAGAAATTAGTCTTATTTCTATATACTAACAATGAACAATCCAAAAATAATATTAAGAAAACAGTTCTATTTTTACAATTACTCATATAGCAAAAAATACTTAGAAATAAACTTAATAAATGCATGACTCACTCTAAAAACTACCGAACGCTGTTTTAAAAAATTAAGGAAGCCCTAATAAATGAAAAGACACCCCATGACCATGATTTGGAAGATGTAATATTGGTAAGCTGGCAATACTCCCCAAACTTCAACACAATCCTCACCAAAATCCCAGCTGGCGTTGCTTTTCAGAAATTGACAAGCCATTTCTAGAATTCACATGGAAATGCAAGGGACCCAGAAGAGCCAAACAATCTCGAAAAAGGACAAAGTTCCTGGTTTCAAAAATTACTACCAAACCAAAAAAAGTGCCTAAGCCGCTAACGTTGGTGGCATCTTTAAAGGGTCAGTTCATTCCAGCACTCACATACATTTTTGAGCAGTCGTGTGTGGGCACCGTCGCGGAGCTTCGCGGTGGAGTCCCTGCGCTCGGAGAAGCGCCCATCCAGCCACGGACGAATCAGCAGGCGGCCGGTCTGGCCTGCTGCGGGCGCGCGGAGGACGCGCTCCTAACCGGGATTTCGGAGGTCAAGGGAGGCTTCCTGGAGGAGGTGCCCAACTGAACCGAAAAAGTTAAGAAAGCCAAAGGTGGGGGCGGGGTGAGGGGTGCACTGGCGGCAGAAGTCAGAGCTTCGGGTTGGTGGGAGGGGAGGGGGCTTGGTACCTTCTAGAATGAGGAGAGCTGGCAGTGGCTGCCGCCGGGCGGTCACGTGAAAGGGCTTGACGTCGTCTCAGGGCACAGGGGAGTCACTCAAGGTTTTGTGGCAAAATTATGTCCTTGGGAACACCTCCTTGGCGACGAGTGCAGCACGACCGGAGCGGCCCAGCGAGAGCAACGACCCCCAGCTTTGCGGAGGCCCTGGGCGGCCGGGCGGCCGCAGGGGCGGAGCCGCACGTGGAGGCCGGACCGAGGCGGGGGCGGGGCTGCGCTGCGGACCAGGAGGGAAACAGCGGGAGACACTGGTTGTTTCCCGGGGCGCGGACCGGGAGCGGGGTCCCGGGCTGCCCAGCCGCGTGCTTCGTTGCCGTGGAGATGTCTGTGACGTCACACAGGTCTGGCCCCCAAGACCTTCCTTCTTGACTCAGGGGTGATCACTCTGGGCGCAAAGTGGACATGCCATTCAGAAGGTGCGTGCAGTAACGGCCTGTGCCCTGTGCACCCCACCCTCGCTTCTCTGAATAGGCATTACCAGGGGCCAGCCTCGCCTGAGCGCCTCCCTGTGGCCCCAATTTGAGTGACAACACCCCTACTTGGAGTCACCCTCACGTCCCAGTTCCTTGCCACGCGGGAGGCTGAATGGGAACTGCTTTTCTGGGAGTCTGGGAAGCTGCTGCCCGGCTCCAGGCTGGGGCAGGTGGGAGCCCGGGTGCGAGGCCAGGCGCGCCCTCCCTGTGCCCGTGCTGCCACCTGCGGTCCCTTTCCGCAGCTGCCATTAAAACCGGTGGGGCCGGGATACGAGGGGGACGGTGCCTCCTCCAGCAAAAAGGGGCAGGAGGCTGCCGGGCCCAGATCCTGTGTGGGGATCCCTGCGCAGTGGAAATGAGGACATTGCCCCCCAAGAGGGTGTGGGGGGTCCCTGCCCTTCAGGAACGGCTCACACCCACTCTCTGTGAGGGGACCCTGCCATGCAGACTGACGTTAGGATGGTGCTCCACCCTCTGGGGCTGGGGTCCCTGCCCAGAAACCCCTGTTTACTTCCCCAGTGGACAAATGGTCCTCCCCAGGGAGTCAGGCCTGCAGGAGATCATGGTATGAGGGGGTTGATGTGGGGGTTCCTTTATTTCCCCCAGGTATGAGGAATTGAGGGGCACCACCCGTTGGCTTCCAACATGGATCGGGTGGCCTGGACCAGCTCTGCCCAGGGTGAGGGTGGGAGGGTGGCCTGGGAGCTGACCCTGCTTTGCCCTCAGACAGCAACCAGCCTGTGCTTGGGCAGTGTGGACCCCTCCAGCTCCCCCAAACCCCCAAGAGAATTCTAGGACACCTGGGAATGAACCTGGGGTTCATAAGCATCTGCATACAAAGCTACACAGTATTTCTCCAAAATATCATTTTAACCTGTGGTTTCCTCTAAAAAAAGTGACTTAAAATAAGAAATAAAGTCCCCGTGGTGGTGTGCTCATGCTTTCTGTGGACTCCTTTGACCTGAATGGGAATTCTTTTCTGGCTGTAGAACTTTGTGATCCAATGGGTTCTGCTACCAGCCCAGGCGCCTTGGAGAGGTCAGTCGACTCACAAACACCAGGTAAAGTGTGAAGGGGCTGCCTCCAAAACGGTTCTTTCCCTTTAAAGCTTGGTTAGCGTTGTCTGGAACGAGAGTTACAATTTTTTATCCTTTTTTCAGGCGGCATAGAGATGGCAGATTGTAAAATGGAAAAAAATATTCCACTGTCATTTCTTTTTAATTTATTATATCTCAGAATAATGGTACGAAAATATGCCTGGTCAAAATAATACCAAGTATTTTTTATTTTTATTTTTTTTGCTTTTTGGTATGTGGGTAGCTCCCTGACTGGGAATCGAACCCAGGCTGCAGCGCTGACAGCGCCAACGCCGAAGCCTTAAGCCACTACACCATCAGGGAACTCCTATACCAAGTATTGTATGATGTCTTATCTTAAAAATCAACACTGGAGGGCGGAAAAAAGAAGAAAAAAACACCCTGTGACTTGTGCACCAAAATACAGAGCTCAGTGTGCCCCCGGCAGAACCAACCTTACTATATAAAGGGGAACATTCTTATTTGGGGGTCCGTTCTTGCTCCATCTGCAGTTAGGAAAAGGGGATCGTGTTTAGTCTCCTGACTTCCCTGATTACCCTTGAGTGTTCCCTGAACACTGACCTGACCTGGGGCCTGGCTGTGGAGACGATGGCGTTGCCCTGGGAGGTGGTTCCCATCAGGACGCCTTCTTGTTAGAAGTGTGTCTGAAGGACACAGAATGTGTGTGGGGTGTATCTTCGAAAACACGGCCCTCTCTGGCTTCCTGGTCCAGGAAAGGTGCTTGGATATTGGAAGGCTGAACCAGATCTTAGTTGCAAGTGGTAGAAAAATAAAAATACAGAACCTAGTTTGCGGCGACATGGCTAAACGCACCAAGAAGGTCGGAATCGTCGGCAAATACAGGACCGGTTATGGCGCCTCCCTCAGGAAAATGGTGAAGAAAACTGAAATCAGCCAGCACGCCAAGTACACCTGCTCTTTCTGTGGCAAAACCAAGATGAAGAGACGAGCTGTGGGACTCTGGCACTGTGGTTCTTGCATGAAAAGAGTAGCTGGTGGTGCCTGGACGTACAACACCACTTCTGCCGTCACAGTAAAGTCCGCCATCAGAAGACTGAAGGAATGGAAAGACCAGTAGAAGCTCCACAATTTGAAACATTGCTAGCCTATAATAAATGGGTTAATTTATGTAACAAAAAAAAATAATAAAAAAATAAAAATAAAAATACAGGATCCCAACAGATGTCACCCCAATAAGTCTAACAATAAAAATGAATTAAAAAAATATACAGGATCCCGTGAAGTGACCAGCTCTTTCGGTACTGCCTGCGTCTCTACTGAAATGAAGCTAATCCTCTTAGAAACCACCTTTGGGGAAGAGGAGTTGAGAAATCTTTCAGAAGGAATTTTTTTTTTGCTTTTTGGTATGTGGATAATTCCCTGACCAGGAATCGAACCCAGGCCGCAGCACTGACAGCGCCAGCGCTGAAGCCCCAAGCCACTACACCATCAGGGAACTCCATCAGAAGGAATTTTATTGCAAGGAAAGGATGTCTGTTCTTGAACTGCTGGTTAATTGTTGGATATTGTTAAGAGAGAACTTTGAAATGTGTTTTTCCCTTTAAAGATAAAATGCAAAATCGAGTTAAGCAGTGATGTCAACATAGAGGCCAACTTTAGAGGTCAGCTGTTCTGAGTTCTGATGCCCTGCCATGCCTCTTCCCGCGGGGGGTGGGAACTGGAGTTCTCTCCCTGAAAAAGAGAGGCAGCCCCCGATGTCTTCCCCACTTTTCCCCAGGGCTTGAGAGTAGACTGGGGTTTGCTAAGCCCATCCTTGTGGATAGACCCTTCGCATCTGCTCTGACCCATTCCTCCAGGCCAGCGTCTCTCCTGGCAGCTAGCTCTCTGCTTCACCTCCACTTTTTCTTTGCAGCTCCTGCTCCTGGCCACTCCCTGATTCCAGGTAGGAACCTTCAGAGGAGGCCCTGGGTGGGCTGGTTGCCAGGGCTGGTCCTCCTGGGCATGGCTCCAGGGGCCTCCGGAGTGGAAAGGGGCTGGGGCAGGGCCACCCCCTCCCTCCCCTGGAGCGGAGGCTGCCCAGTCCCTGGAGTGTTGGAGTGTTTGGGAAGGAAGGTCCTGACCCATCATCTGTCTTTTTCTTCTTCCTGCCTTGTCAGTAGGCATTTAATCTGTATTATTTAAAGTGAGTTGTTTTGTTTTTTTTTTTTTGCTGTTATTCCAGTGTTTTTCTAATGTATTAAACATTCTGTTTACAAAGTAAATTTTTAAAAAGCTTCATTAGGAAAATTTGCCACGTGTTTAACAAATGTCAAATTACTACGATGGTCCTTTGCCAGCTGGTGCCCTTAACCAGCAAGACATGAGAAGACAATGGGGGACTAATGCACCCTCTCGTCTGCCGTTTCCGTTTTGCTGTTGGGCTTTTCATCCTGCTTCATAACCACAGCTGTGGGAAGTTAGGAGTCAGGATGGGCAAGGGGCGGGGCCAGCTGGAGGGGGAGGGGCCAGGGTGGGCAAGGGGCGGGGCCAGGTGGGAGGGCGGGGCTAGGATGGGCAAGCGGGTGGAGCCAAGACGGACGAGGGGCAGAAGCAAGGACTGGCCGGAAGGTGGTTTTCCGCTCCCTAACTTTTCTATTTTAAAACCCGAGGGGGTCCCTGGTGGTGCAGTGGCTAGGCTTCTGCCCTCCCACCGCCATGGCCTGGGCTCGACTGCCCGCCAGGGAACCAACTAAAAAAACAAAAAGGAAACAAACAAAAAACCTCAAGTTTTTTGACACCTGTGAGGTCAGTCTATGAAAATGACTTTTTCCCAGGTGGGGAGGTGGAGTTGGGCTTGTTTCTGTGTTTTTAGTATGTAACAATACCCTCTAAATACAGTCTTTTATATGTGTGATATTCTTTTATATATTTCATACTGCATTCGAAAACTCAAATATAACATTGAAGAATGGTACCTTTAAAAAATGGACCCATACCTCCACCCACACTTTTTTTTTCTTTTTTTATGTGTTCCCTACCAGTTGGGATATTTCTCTCCACATATTGAAAATAATGTCACTTTAAATGATTGGAGTTCTGGTGACTAGAATTGATTTCGTGTCTAGCTTGGTCTTTTGCCCACCTTCGGGGCTTAAACGCTTGACAACGATGCCTCCAGCCCCTTCCTCACAAAAGAAAGTGCTGTGATTGCTGTTGTTAAGTTCAAATGCAAAACAGAATTTTTCAGATCCTGGCATTTTTCTCAGAGTATCAGCCCTGGTGCTCAACAGGTGTATTCCTTTCCTGGAGGTGCCCTAGCAAGTGCCCACAAACAGGGGGCTTTAAACAGCAGACTTACTTTCTCATGTCCCTGGAGGCCTGAAGTCTGAAATCCAGATGTGGGGCTCCCCCCGAGGCTCGGAGGGAGGCCCGGTGCCAGCCCTTGTCCCGCCTCTGGAAGTTGCCGGCACTTCTTCACATCCCTTGGCTTGTGACATCACCCCAGTCTGGCTTCTTTTCACACCACCTTCTCCTGTGTGTGCATGTGTGTGTGTGTGTGTGTGTGTGTGTGTGTTTGTTTCAGATCTCCTTTCTCTTATGAGGACACATATCATTGGATTTAGGGCCCACCCCAAATCCAGGAAGTTCTCATAAGTTACATCTGCAAAGACCCTTTTTCCAAATAAGGTCACAGTTACAGGTTCCAGGGGTCAGGGTGTGGGCATGTGTTTTGCGGCCTCTCCATTCAACTGACAACATAGGGCCTCCTGAGAGAATTTTAGACAAGACCCTCCCATCCAATAAGAAAACGCACTCTGTGGGATGACCTCCACTGCCCTCGGGGAGGGTGACACTCTGATTTAAATGTCACTCTTCCAGTGGCAGAGTACCCTTTGCGTTTTCTTACTCCCTTGGGTGGTGATTTGCATGGGGCGGGCTGTTTAAGTGACACATTTATCGTGGAGTAGCCAATGAAATAATGAACCGGATGGAGAGCAGCATGCTGACCCCCTCATGTGTCACGTCACAGATGCCTCGTCCATTTGCCCATATTACTGACAGGGAAACTGAGGCAGGGAGAAGCTGCATTAGACTTCTGAAGCCACGCAGCCGGGGTGTGGGCCCCGGGAGTCTGGATCCGTTTCTGGGGGAACCATGACTCAGGGCGTCTCAGCAGGCGGTGGAGCCAGACTGCAGAGGAGGGGCGTGTCCTGGGGGAACCATGTGTGTTGGGACGAATTAGGTGCGAGGTGTATGTGGCACATGCGTGGTGCACAGAGGTGTGTGCGGCACATGCGTGGTGCACAGAGGTGTATGCGGCACATGCGTGGTGCACAGAGGTGTATGCGGCACATGCGTGGTGCACAGAGGTGTGTGCGGCACATGCGTGGTGCACAGAGGTGTGTGCGGCACATGCGTGGTGCACAGAGGTGTGTGCGGCACATGCGTGGTGCACACGCTCACCCAGTGAGTCTGTACTGACCACTGACTGCATGCTTAGCACCGTGCCAGGCTGCGGGCACACAGATGTGGACACACAGCTGCGGACGAAGAAGCAAAGAGCCCTGGCGTTGGGGCGTGAGTCCCCTGAAGGGGTGTGCCAATCCTAAGATGGAGGAACAGGGAATGTTGGAGAATGATACGGACAGGGAGAAGCACGCATGGTCTGCGTGTCCACGCACACGAGAAATAGTGGAGCAGGGATCAGGGAGGTGGGAATGTGCCATGAGGGGCCTCTGCAAAGGGCTCATGGAAGGTGGCCTTACTGTGAGGACAGGATGGAGGGGAGGGGCCAGACAGATGGTGGTCATGGGAGGTCCCATGCTCCCAGGATGGGAGGTGGGCCAAGCTGCAGGGGAGGGGAGGCAGGGCTGTGGTGGGCCGGTCCCGCCAGGCTGGGGCTTAGCTGAGGCCGCGGCCCAATTCCTGCGAAGCTGCAGCAGTGTGGCTCTGGGCTGAGGACAGGGCAGGGCTCCACGCGGCAGGTGCCAGTGACAGAGGAGAGTGGCGGCGGGGGGGGGGGCGCAGCTGACTTCTGGACACGTGGAAGGTGGGGTCCTGCTGGCAGATCATCTGGATGTGGGTTTGGAAGAGGGGAAGCAGGGCGATGTGGTGTTTAACCTGAGCAAGACGTGGGGTGTCGCCCTCCTGACCAGCAGTTTGATCTTATGGTAGCCACATTGGGAGAACCTACTGGAGACCCAGGGGGGCCCTGCTGTGAGGTCTAGGGTCGTGAGCTGGGGTCACGGGGGTGCGTGGGTGGAGCCTGGGGCCAGATGACATGTGGCAGCAGAGTGGGACATGTGTACGTGTGTGCACATGTGTGCCTGGACGGATGCTGATGGGCAGTGGGCACATGGGGTCAGAGCTTCTGGAAGGACTTGCTGGAAGGTAAGGTTTTGGTGGCTCTCAGGCAGAGCTGGTGACTTCTAGACTCTTCATTAGGAACATTTCAAACCTACACCAGAAGGGACTTGTGGGACTTCTAGCTTCAAGGACGTGCAGTGCACGGCCACCCGTCTCACTGCCCCACGTGTCTCCCCAAGAGGCAGGGCCGTGTCAGATGTGGCCAAGCCGCCCTCACCGGGCCTGACAGCTCACCTGGACTTGCAGCTCCTCAGGCCGCGGCCTTGGTGGGGCGGCAGCTGCAGCCCCTTGGGGTCGAGGACTTTCAGCGGGAGTCGGAGGGAAGGTGGCTGCAAAGAGGCCAAAGGAGACTGTGTGCAGACAGATGGGGCTCTGCCGGCAGGAAGTGAGGTTCTGTGGGGAGAGGAGGGAGGGCCGGGGCCTCCCCATGGCTGCTTGTCCTTGGCCAGGAGGAGGGTCCATGGGAGGGGCCGGGAAGCACTGCAGAGGTCTGTGGGACAGAGTGACTTCAATGATCGTCTTGATTTCAAAGAACGCTGCAGTAAGGCTGTTTGATGAAAGCTTTCTGCTGTAATTTTCGAGGATGCAGAGGTGCAGGGATGAGGGTAGGCCGAGCAGGAGAGCGAGCATCCTGGGTCGTTTGGAGTTTTTGGTCTGCTTGAGCCACTGCCGGGGCTGGAGGCTGAGACGCCGGTGCCTTGGGGCCCAGGATGCCCCCAGGGTGGCCTCATGTGTGTAAGTGTGGGGGGTGGGGGGTTGTTGGGGGGCACATGGAGAGCACAGCCATGGGCAGGGATTAGAATCAGCTTCTGGCCTCAGCTCTGGGCAGATGCAGAACCTTAGCCTCAGGTTCCCCAGCTGTAAACCTGCTGATACCCACAAGCCATCTACAGGCTTCCAACTGTTCATTGATTGAGATCCTGTCATCAGGCACGTTACTAGACCCTGTGCAGGTGTCCTTCTGGTTACCTGCCCAAACCTCATGCTGGTGAGGATGCGTGGGGGGGGCGCGTGCCCTTTGGCCTGCGACCCCACGTGGAGACATGTCATAGAGCAGGTTTCTGCCTGGGCCATAAGTGCTGAGGGAGTATAAAAGGAGGTGCACAGCAGGCTCCCGGGGGTGCAGGGTGGCCCCCGGGGGTGCAGGGTGGCCCGCGGGGGCTGGGGGCCTCGCAGCTCACTGTGTGCCGATGACTAGCTGCTCCAGCCGTGTGTGTGGAACGGTTGTGGATGAGAGCCCGGGGGAAGGCCATTAACCAGGTGTGGCTGGTCGGGCTGGGCCGAGTGGTGCAGACAGAGGGGTCAGGTTCCCCTACCGACTAGCTCGGATCTCGCTTTATGGTACTTTTGTCTGAACTCACCGAGAGAGAGTGCTGAGTAACACAGGGCGCGCTCCTGCAGGACGCGGGCGCATCCGCACGGACGTGACCGGTGACAGAGGTCTGCTGCCGCCCCACTCCTGAGTGTGGGCCGCAAAGTGACCGCGCCCCAGAGGACAGGAACAAAAGGGAGGGGAAACCCGATGGGCATGACCTCTGCCAGGCGATCAAGGTCACCTCACCTGTGATGCGTCGCGGTGATAGCAGTGGCCTTGATACTCATGGTGAGGGGGTCCCTTCACCTCCGGCTGTTCCCCCAAAAGCAGTAACCCCAGACTCCTGGTTAGGAAAATCCTCAGATAAATCCCAACTGAGGAACATCTTACAAAGTACTCAGTACAGTCAGGGCCATCGAGAACCAGGACAGTATGAGAGACTGTCACCGCCCCGAGGCGCCTCAGGAGACCATGGCAATTGCACGAAACGTGGTTTCTGGATGGGATCCTCGGACAGAAAAGGGGCATTCGGCGAAAACGAATGAAATCTGAGTAAAGGACAGACTTTTGCTCATAAACCGAAACTACAAAAGGTTGCTTTTCGCTGGGACTTTTGTAGCTTTAAAATCCTGACACGTGTTGTGCAGGGCTGGGGGCACGTTCGGGGCCCGTCTGCGTCATCGTGTCTGCGAACCTCTGCTCCGCAGGCCCGAGGACGGGTGTGCTGGGAAGCCCGCCACAGTGCGTGTGCGTGACGTGTGCGTGACGTGTGCGTGACCCCACGCCCTTCCCCACGGGCCCAGAGGACAGCGCGGGACATGCGACTCCGCGGAGGTCTGTAGTGTCTCCTCTTAGTGAGTTCTGTTTTGTTTTTGTTCGTTAGTTTTTAGGACGTTCTCTCTCTGTTCTCTGGGTGTGTGATTTTAAGATTTCTTATGATTTCAACAACCTCAAGCTTCTTAGGAAAAGCTCTCAGAATTTATGTCACCTTGGGAGAGTCAGTTCCCAGCCTGGGCTTCAAAGTCCTCATCTGTTAAAAAACAAAGCGGGGAGGACATTTTGGCTGGATGGTGGTCCCCTCCCTACTCTAACATTCTGGAACTTTCAGTGTTAACGAACATGAGACGTTTCCCCATGAGATTTTGTAAGACAGAGCCTCTCGGTGCAAAGGGGCTTTCCCCACACTGAGTCCTGATTGTGGGCTGTGCTCCCACGCCCCCAGCTGCCTGTGGGGTTTTCTTTTTGCTAAAAATTTGTTTGAAAACTTCCCGTGTTCGTGCAGTGAGACTTCCCGTAAGGTTCACCCCTTTGGGCCCTCAGAGCTGACCTTCGACAAGTGCATCCTGTGGGGCAGTCAGGACAGAACAATCCCACTGCTCCGGAAAGTTCCTCCCGATCTTTTGTGGTCAGCCCCTCCCCCACACTTGTAACCACTGACCTGTGCTTTGTCCCCATGAACTTGGTATTTTTTAGTGAAGTGACACGTCTGCCACGGGCCCACGCCATGGCTGGTCTGAGGCACGGCTGACCCAGCTGCATCAGGGCCGGCTTCCGGGAGAGGCAGGCGAGAGCGCTCCACCGCGTCAAGGTGCTCTCCCTTGTAGGGGACGTGGGGGCGGGGCGGGGGCCCTGTGTGCCGGAGACCAGAGGGCTCTGCCCCACGCTGGCACCACGTGGAAATGTAGCTCAGCGGTGCCTGGTGTCATCCTTGCAGGTCTTCCTCTACCCCCACATTAGGGGCAGTCAGATTCCTGTCCTGTGTGAGTCTGTTTTGATTAAGAAAAAACAGAAGAGCTGCTTTTCCTGCAGCCGGGGTTTAGTGGGGCAGGTTCTAGAACATCCAGTGCCAGCCCAGGGTTCTTAGGGACCCTGAGCCGGCCTGGTGCATTCTGGGCTCAGCTTCTGCCTCATCCAGGGAGGGGTGGGATGGGTGAACCAGTGTCCTCATGGTCTTCCAGTGCTGGGTCCAGAAGCAGTGCCAGGTCAGTGTGTCGGACCGACGAGTCACGTGCCTCCTCTCAGTGTGCTGGGGGTCCATCTCCTGGCATTCCAAGTTCTCCTTTCCCTGTTTGCCTGGGTTTGCATTTTAGTCCCTCCAACCAAACCTCTGAGCGGTCCTGTCTCTGCTCAGTCCTCCCCACCCCACCAGGGCCGCTGCCCTTCGAGGGTCCAGTGTGGCACCTTTGTTCTCTTGCATTTGAACTCTCAGCTGCTGTCTCCCTCGATAGGAAGGGTCAGTCAAGTCCTTTTCTCCCACAGGCCAATCGCAGAAAGAGCCACATGGACTTTGTTGAAGGAATCTGGTGGGAGGTAAGTTATCGAATGAGCCAGAATGAGCCAGGGGCCACCTTCAGGTAGGAATGGCGGGAGCCCTCCCCAAATCCAAGTTTCCAGGGGCCAGTCGAGGACCAGTCTGTGCAGGACTGACCAGGGAGCAGGACAGGGCCGAATGTGTCCTTCACCAGGGACACGGCGCCTTGAAGGGGACGTTGGGAGGGAATGAGCTCAGATCCCTGGTGGTGGGCTGGGTGGTGTGGGCTGAGCCAGCCAGGTCTGCACTGAGCTGAGACACGAGCTTTAAATGACAGGGTTCAGGTTGGGCCCTCTGTGCTGGTGGACCCTCAGACTTTGCGGGTACCATGGGGTACCCGTGGAATGCATTTTTAAAGCTTGATTGGCAAGACCGATCGTGCACAGTTTGCCCCCATCAGTGGCAGAAGCAGTAGCCTGTGCAGATGCCCAGTGTGGTGGCCTGGATCCCACTGCTAGGATCTGGTCACTGGCTCAAATACCTTGTCACCAGTTCTTAGGTCGGTACAATGATGCAGAAGAGACCCCTGGCTGTTCCGCCTACAGCGCCCCCTACCGTTCCCTGGGGGGTGTGACCTGTGACTGGCGGCACATGCTGAAGTCCAGGAGACCTGTTCATCTACAAGACCTTGTCGTAAAAGCTGCCAGTGGGGCCCCCGTGTCCCTGGAGGCCTGTGACGTGGACATGCAGCCTGCAGAGGCCAATAGCCCCAAGGCGCGAGCACTAGTAGCCCGGCTTTCTGGGTCTCCAGAAGATTCGAGAATGATGGAGGAGCCACCCCCGGAGACTGGCAGACACACGCAGGGCAGAGCCAGAGCATCATGGCCGCCCCCCAGACTCTGGAATGAGAGGGACAAGGGGCCCAAACTCAGACTGTCCAAGAGGAAACTGGAACTGGTACTCACAGAGTCTGAAAAAAATAAGAGGAAGAGGCAGCACGCGGCTTAGACCCCGGAGGGATGGGAAAACGGGCGGTGCAGCCGCCGGCCGGAACCGATTGCTCAGCCTGAGCGTGGGCTCTACATGGTGGCTTCTGTGCCAGTCCCCATTTCACTGACTTTTTCACTCCCCAGCAGGGACAGACTGAGTGACCTTCTGGAGTTGGTGTCAGGCTGGGCGGTCAGGCCCCTCTCCGCTGTGGCCACTGTCTGCAGTGCCAATAAAGTGGAATACACCCAGGGACAGGAGCCACTGTCTCTCCTGGTGGGTAGGGCGCTCTCCCCACGAGGGCGCCGGTGGCATGGGCATGGAGCTGGACCCCCTTCCTGCCAGCTCTGCCGGTGAGGACAAGGAGGGATGTGGCCACTGCCTAGCCCGACCCTCCAATTGCAGGGCTAGTGGGGGTCCCAAGGTGGGGGTCCCCCTCAGGCCCATGGACTGAACTCAGTGGAGGTGAGTTGGGTTAGGGTGAGGACAAGGAGGCTGTGACCTGGGTGTTGTCACCTGGCAGCCCTTGATGGGGGAGCTGCAGTTCTGGAGCTGTGGTGGCCTGCCCCCAACCCCCAGGGGGACGAGTATCTCAGCGGGGGATAGTAGCAGAGCTGCTACTGCTCACTGCCCTCCAGGCTGGGCCTCTGGGGCTCACAGGACATGTCCTTCTTCTCATGTTCTGGAACCCCTCACCCCTGGTGGCCTTTCTGTGGACTCCCTGTCATCACCAGGGCCTGGTCCCAGCTTCTCTCAGGTGAGAGCCTACAGCCCTGTCCAGGTTTCCCACTGTAGAAAGGCTACGAGTCCTTACGGATTGGTTCAGAGGAAAACATTTAAAATGAGCCCCAGTATTCAGAACACAGCTTTGGACTGTAATCACGCCACCTAGGGAGCCCTGGTGGAACCTGGGGATGGCTGGAGACTGGCGGCTCCCAGAGGCCCTTGGGGCTGCGGGTGCAGGGCTGGACTGTCCAGCCAAAACTCAGGCAGGCATGGGTCACATGGGGCGGGTGAGTTCCACTGGCCCACCAGCAGGAGGAACAGGTTTGGTCACAGGGCGTGAGGCCTGGACCGGAGGAGCTCCCACACTAAAAGGCTGGGAGGTCACTCGCAGCATGTCCTGCACGAAGGCGACTGGCTGCCAACCCAGGCACTATGGGGCCAAGAGTGGATGGCAGCAGGGATGGACAAGGGTGTCAGCACCTCCTCTGAGGCAGGAGTAGCGCCTGGCCCCCCACGGGAGGTGCTGACCGCTGAGCCAGGATGGGCCGGGCTCTTCTGGCTGTTCCTGTGTCCCCGAGGGGCTCTCAGGGGTCCGCCTGGTGCTCAAGAACCGGGGACCAGCGCTGAGATGGAGGAGGCGGGAGCCGGGTCGTACTTAGTGTTTTATTTCATAAAACAAGCCATGCCGCCTATCGCCTCTCAAAACACGTGCGTGGATCCTTCCGCTGCCGCTTCCACTGTCCCATCGGGCCTTGTCACTCTCCTCCAACCTCGAACCAACGACTTTCCTTTGCCAAGTCCACATCTTCCAGACGTTTTAATAATAAATGTTAAATATGGCAGTTTACCATCACAGAGGGGGCACTAGACAAGGGAAGTTTCACTCTGTGCAGAGGACGGCGACGCCACGCTCGTAGAAGCTGCGAGGGTCTTCCTTGGTGGCAATCTCAAAGTCCACCGTGAAGATGAGGTCTGCACGGGTGAAGTTCAGGTAGACGGGCAAGGTCACCTACGAGGAGAGGCAGAGGGCTTACTGTCTGTTTAGCAGAAGGTGAGACACGTGCCCGTCCGCGGTGTCTCGCTGCCCGCACGGGACAGCACATGCCACTTACCACGCTGGCCTTCTTCTCTGCATTTGTCTGCTTGACCCAGCGCAGCTGTGTTAGTGGGAGGACCGTGGAGATGGCATTGGAGAGCGAGAGCTTGTTGTTGTTGCACGTGGCCCCCTGCAGCTTCAGCCCTGGGAGGAAGACAGCACCATCAGAAGTAGGGATGGCCCCACGGGGCCCCGGCCGCCCAACCTCCTCAAACACCTCTGCAGGGTCATGTCTGAGGACCATCGGGGTGGCCTGCATGTGAGTGTGCTGGGTGCTGGCAGGGACTTCAGACTGTGCAGACCCAGGCCCTCCCCACTCACCTGTGACTCCAAAGCTGCAGGCGTCGAGGGTGGCATTCTGTGAGGTGGTGACATTGACCTCCAGGCACAGCTCCTCCAGGGACCAGCTATTGGCCTGGGCCACGTACTGCCTGGTGGCAGTGATGTACGCTTCGGGCACAAATAGGCCGCCCAGACACACGTGGATGTTCTGTGGAAGCAGCAGCCAGTGAGGGGTAGCCCCACTGTCCTCCCAGGTCAGACCTGGCCTCTGCTCGGTCCCACCAAACCCAGGATAGCTGCCACCCCCCCAACCCAGGTGTCAGGAGCTGCCATCACCACCTTTAGCTCCTTGGCGCCGCCAGATGCCGCCGCCAGCGAGATGTTCTGGAGCTGTTTGATCCTCTCACTGAAGTCGGACACCCACTGAATGACCGTCATGCCCGCGGGCACCGTGTAGTGGGACCAGCTCCGCGGCAAGATCCCTATGGAGGAGGCCCCAGGCAGGCATCAGTGCCAGGACCCCGGGTGATGGGGTGTCCCGAGTGCACCCACATGTCACCTCCTGCTCCACACTCAGTCGAGTGTGACTAAGGGGGTGACCTGGGGGTCACACTCACCCCAGTAACACCACAGCCACCAGCTCCCACTGCTCAGCTCTGCCCGAGTGACTTGGTGTCATGGGTGATTCAGGATCCTGGGGCTGCCCTGTGTCTTACTCATGTCCCCCACTTCTCTGTCCTGCCTCTGCCCCTAAAGATTGCGGGGGGTGCCCTGTGGAGCCTGTGCCGAGCTCCGGCAGCCGCGGGACTTCCCGGCGCACACCTTTCACCAGCTCGTTGATGAGCGTGCGCAGGTAGTTGGTCTGCTTCTTCTTCCCCTCACACACTTGCACGACGTCAGCAAGGTCCTGGCGAACGTCCTGTAGTAACTTTGCGCCCATCTTCACCTCTCTCTCAAAGAACCTGAACAGAGGGTCCTGACGGGGGAGAGCAGTGATGGAAGCGGCGCCAGGGGCCTCGGCCCGCAGCAGCCCCGATGACCCCCGCCTGGCTCAGGTGTGGCCTGCTCTGAGACACGACCTCACAAAGCCCGTGGCCCGTGGGCACAGGGGCAGCCCCGCACCTTGATGTTCTCCACCGTCCGTTTGAGGTGGCTCAGCGTCTGCGGGATGAGGTGCAGCCAGTTGGAGGCGGTGGTGTGCAGCGTCCTCATCCAGGCGGGGCGCCCGTCGGACGTGGAGTCCGTCCTCGCCTTCTTCTCGGTTTCTGCGTAGGCCAGGTCGTCCTCGTCCTCCAGCATCTGCATCTTCAGCATCTTACTGATCACGTCCACGCCTGAGCCGCAGTGACCAGCGGCAGGTGGGGTGGGGGTGGACCGGAGACCAGAGAAGGAGGACTTAGGTGGAAAAGCCACGTAATGAGCGGACCCGTGATGCACCGAGCGGGCACAGAAACTGGCGGGCTGGTCAGGCGAGGAAGCCCACACCGAAGGGAAAGCGCTAACACAAGTCGCACTGCCGGGGCCAGGCCAGCAGCCTGAGCCTGCAAAGACCTATGTGGCATCTGCGGGGATGGGGCTCGGGGGCCATCTGCCTTGTGACCTAGGGACAGCTTCTGGCCGGGACCCTGTGAACTGCGGGTGCCATCCTTGCCTTTGACAGAGCGGCCGCCCAGAGGCTGAAACAAAGGCTCAGCTTTCCTGCAGCCAGGCCCCTGGGGCTCAGACCGCAGGGCCTCGGGCAGCCTGCGTGCCCCCGGGCTACAGTGCCACTCTAGAATGGGACTGGGTATGACATCCCTGGCAGAGTGCTAGCACGACATGGGCGCAGCTAGGAGTCACTAGAGAAGTGAGGGAACATTCACAGGGACCCAGCTATATTAAGACTTACTGCCAGGTACTTTGCAACTCTAAGAAAAAAACGAAATTATTTTCTGAATGTAAGATGAAAAGCTAAATGCCTCTCAGACTTCATTTACAGAAACATCAAGCCTTTTGCCCAGAACTGAGCCTGTATTTCAGGAGACAGACCCACTGGAGCAGATGGGTGACTTTCTGTGCCATCCTGAGGAGGAGGGTCAGGAGCAGCCAGTCCCGGGAGGATAGGTTGGTGGTATAAGGGGGACCGGGCGCGGGACACTCACCCTGGGTGGTGAGGAGGACCCTCTCGGCATTGTTGGGCAGGCCGAGCCAGGAGGGCGTCTGGGTGTCAGGGAGCAGCTCCACCCACTGCACAAACTCCTCTCGCCTGGAAAACAGCACATTGGGAGATGCTGTCACGTGCAACGTTGGAAGGTGCCTGTCACGACCGTGTCGGTCACAGTAGGCAGGCGCATACCTGATGCCGTCTGGCATCTGAATGTCTTTATGCCCGTCGACCTTGCAGGCCAGCTTAAATTCACTGTCGAAACTCTTTGTCGTGAACAGGCGCTCCAGGAAAGTGTTGAGCAGACGCTGGTCAAACTCATTGTCCACTCGCCCGCCATAGATGGACTGGGCCATCAAGGTCTTCAGTGCTGACCACGGGATCTTATCTGGCGAGATGTTCTGTCGTCCCTGGGTGGGGACAGGCAGGTTAATGCCCAGGTCAGGGCCAAGCACAGCCTGGCTGCGTCTGCCGTCTCCTCTGCACACTCGCACCTAACAAGCACCTCCCCACAGCCTGCAGTCTCCCCAGCACGCTCACGTGTGACAGGCGCTTCCCCTCCACACCTGGAGGTCATGCCCAGGGCTGTGCCACCACACAACAGGCAGCCCTCCCCACCGTCTCAGACAAGGCACAGCCCACACCTGCCTTTGCCGTGTCGTCCAGCCATGTGTCAACTGTGTCGCAGGCTGACCGCAGATCAGACTCCCCGAATTCGTACTTCTTGGACCACCCCAGGGGTGCATATCGTAAGCGCTCTTGGATGATGGCATGGAACCAGGCCAGCAGGAAGTACAAGCGAGCACGTTCATTGGGAGACTAGAGGAGGAGAGTTATCAAAATTGAAGCTTTAAAAAGAGCTTTCCACACACTGACACCGAACCACCCTGAACTCCAGGGCTTAGCATGTAGCAAATTAATGGAAATATTAGATATTCAGCCAACAGGAAATTATATAGAAGACACGTTTTTCTTAAAGTGTTGGAAAAGGTGCATCTTGGCACAAAATAAAATATAGTCAACTCGTGAGCAACAAGGTTTGGACCGTGCAGGTCTACTGATACGTGTGTGGGTTTTAGCCCTCTGTACCTCAGGTTTCACACCCATGATAAGAGGGGAAGACTCTGTGTCCGCAGTTACCAAGCTTGTCAAACCTGCGGCCCAGGATGGCTTTGAAGGCAGCCCAACACACATCCATAAACTTTCTTTCTTTTCTTTTTTTTTTCGCTTTTTGGTATGTGGGTAGCTTCCTGACGGGGAATCGAACCCAGGCCGCAGCGCTGACAGTGCCAATGCTGAAGCCTTAAGCCACTACACCATCAGGGAACTCCCACAAACTTTCTTAAAACATTGAGAAAATGATGCACGGAGCCTGTTTTAGCTCACCAGGTATCGTTAGAGTGAGTGACTTTATGTGTGGCCCAGGGAAGCCACAAGGCTGGACATCCCAATCTACGCTACTTTATACAGGGGACTCGAGAAACTGCACAGCGTCCTGGAGCCAATTCCCATGGATACTGAGGGACGACTGTGAAGTTTTGGGGGAGTCAAAAGTTGCCTGGGGATTTTGACCACATGGGGTCAGCACCCCTACCGCCTGCATGGTTCAAGGTCAACTACAGTACTTAAGAGTCCTTCCTCCTGCCCACCAGCCTCTGTCTTTGCTAGGTGCCCAGGAGGGCACTGCTTGGCCTGAGGGCGCCCGTGTTTGGGAGCAGGGGTCCCAGACATCTACTCCAGGATACAAATCTGGGTTCAGGCTTTACTGTATCACTGCTCACTGGGAGCCTAAATGTCACACCCCTGCCACCAACCACCATGTACACGTACCTTCCAAATTGTTCACAGGAAGGAGGGTTTGCCTGCAGGTAAGTAAGATGGCCTGTACAATTAGCCCTGCGGGTGCTTCTGGAAGTGTGGAGACTGCACCTGCATTCAGCGACAAGACTATCTTTTGGGCTAACACAGAACGTGATCTTTACCTTGCATATCCGTGACACAGGGATACTGCTGAATGTCCTCAGCATGTTGGCCTTCACTCCTGGGGGTGGCTCAAACACAAAGATGCGGCCAGCTCGGAGCAGATTCACAGGCACCTAAGAAGGCGCGGTGCTCGTCAGCCCTGTGGGTTTGCTGTGCGTTGTAGCACCCCCTGCCCCCACAGCAGTATCATCCAGTGCCCCACTGGCCACCCACCTTGGGGTTGATCTCCATGGTGAGGAAGAGCCGGAAGCAGGCGTGGGGCTGCAGGGAGTGCAGCTTCTTCTCCAGCTGCATTAGCCAGCCTGGGGCCAGGTGGACGTTCTTCAGCATCACCCACCTGCAGGCACAGTGGAAGCCACAGCCGGCCTTAGTCTCCCGCCTAAGACCCCGGGAGCCAGAGCCTTCTGGATGCATGCAGGCCTACCTGCCTGACTTCACGGCTGTGTTAATGGCCTTATCTGCTTGGTTGAAGCCTTCTGCCGAACCTGGGGCCGAAAGCGCAGTGTCAACACTCAGGCTTGGACACAGCCCATGAGACTTCGGGGGGCGGGGCAGCCCAAGAGATCAGACCCTTACCGATGGCGATTGAAGTGATCTGTGTGTTCTGCTCAGCTGCGAGGTCCTCAACGTGTCCACTGGCGTCATAGCCAGGCACAGAGCACATCAGGACAGGCGTGTTCGGCTTTACCTGCAGATGAAGTCAGAATTCAGGCCAAGCGTTCCAGCACACAGTGTGTATCAGTCAAGAGTGAGGACAGCACCACCCTGGGCTGGCTTCGGAGGACTCCGGGGCCTGGGGAGGCTGTGGTGGGAGTCAGAGGGGCAGGGTGCACCTCTGTGTCCACGATGTGGGTCAGGTCAAGCGGCTGCTCCATGATGGACATGAAGGACTCCCCGAGGTTGGTGGAGACAAACACATGGGCCATGGCCAACAGGCGGTCGGGGCGGAAGGCCTGAATCAGGAGCAGGCGGTGGATGGCTTGCCCGATGGGAGCTGCAACAAGGCCATGCAATGGGACGGGGGTTGGTGACAAGACGGACTCAAGAGCTGTCCCCCTGCCTGGACTGTTCCTGTTCTGAGCCTTTGCTTGGCAAACACTCAGTGTCCAAGACTCAGCTCAAGTGACACTGCCCTGGTCCCCTTGGTTCCCAGCAGAACTGCTGCCGCCTCCTGTGTCCTCAGGGAACCCCCTGGACAAACGTATGACAATACCTACTGGTTCGGTCTCTGTGGGAAGTTACTGATTTTAATGATTCCACTGATACCTTTTCACTGGAGTAGGACAGCAGATGACAATCACCACCAGCCCATCACTGTTGACCTGCAGCTGGGGGCAGAGCTCATCCACCTCTTTAGGGCCTTGGGTACGTGCTCAGAAATAGCCCACTCCCCCCTATGCTGGGCAAGGGCCTTCCCACTGATTTCTCTTTTGGTCTGATGTGAGCATGAGTTGGAACAGGAATTAGGAATTTTTGCTCTCTCACTTATTTAAGCCAATCCTAGAAGTTTTAACACTGAAACACTTCTCACAGGGGCCAGTGGCTGGTTTTGGCAGCGTCCCCTTCCCGAGCAGCAAAGCCCCCCAACACATGGGTCCAGAAGGCAAACAGGGAGGCCTGGTGGGGGTGCTTACTTGCAGGGGTTTCTTCATTCCAGAGGTACGGCACCGTCTGCTCTGGGGAGCTGCTCTCCAGCCAGATGCCGAATTGCTGTGGAGACAACAGTGGGAGCTTTACCATGGCCAGGGCCCATCTCTGTGGGCAGAACATGGGACTGGCATACAGACATCTGACTCACACACACAAACATGAGTGACGTTCCGGGTTTTACATAAACTTCCGCACTGTCAATTCCCTGGGGAAGGAATGTGTAGCAGAGTGCCTACCTCGTCGGCCTGAACCTTTGCGATCAGGTCTTTAAAGGCAGGGAGGCAGCTGAGCCTCACGACTGCTTCGGCCTGCTCCACGGTCAGGCCCCGGATCTGAGGCGTCGAGCCAGCATTCAGCACGATCTCCTTCCCTCTCAGGAAGTGCTGGAACTCGGCATCGTAGGTGGGCTCCCTGTGAAGCGGGCAGCGGGCTAGCTAGGGTCTCTCAGACTCATTTCTACTGCCACTGAAAGAGCAGTGATGACTGAAGGAAAACCAGAACTTATCGTAACGTAAAACGCTCATGGGCCACCTACAAAACGACGGCATCTAGGACAGAGCTGAGGCAGGGAGGCCGGCCTTACCCAATCGTGCCCTTCAGTTTGATTCTGGCCAGCAGCATGGCGAAGGTGATGTGGTCCTGGTGTAGCATGCCTCTGGCCACCCGGTTAAATGCCACCTGGGGACAGAAGCAGGGTACACTGCAGCTCCCGAGGAGCCAGCCCTGTACCCCCTGACCTGGAAATGGCCAAGCGCTGGTACATACCTGGAAGAGGTCCTTTGTTATGATGGACAGGCGCTGTGTGTGGTCCGTGATGCCCTTCAAATTCGGGTTCTCGTACAAGACGTTGTGATAGATGTCTAGGAAGAACTGCAGGGAGTACTGGTACAGGAAGTGTATCTGGAAGGGTAGCGGCAGCTGTGAGCACTACTGGCACTGCAGGGTGAGCCCCTGGCCCCCGCCCCCCACCGGCTGGGCCCCGCCATCACCTGCTTCAGGGACTCCATGGTGAAGTAGATACTGCTGCATGCGGTGGACAGCGGCAGGTACTGCTGGGACACGGTCTCCACTTCCTGCATCACGATGTCAGTCTCCTCGACCTTTCTCGTCACCTCGGCCGCCTCCCTCTTGAGGTTCTCCAGAGTTGTGATGATTGTGTCGTCATCCAGAATGCGTCCTTTCACCTCGTTCAGAGCTTGTAGCAGAGATTTCTCCAGCTGGCGTAAACGCAGCTGAAATTCCCCTTAAGTGATAAAACAGCCAGCGTTTGCTGTAGTTCTTTCCTTCTTCCAGGAAGAAAGCTCTCCGAACAGCCTGACATAAACTGGAAACCTCAAAAGCTCAGCCTCTCTGGCTGCACCCAGAATCCAAAGCCACAGGCCCAGAAACGTACCTTGAAGTTTAAGAAGATCGGAACGTTTTTCGTCCACATCAGGTCTTTCTGCTTTAAGGACTTCATTTAAACACTGGCTTTGTAAACTGCTACGGGTGACTGTGAAGTTGACAAAGGTGACCCGGGAGCAGAGGTCTGGTGGGAACTCAACCTGCCAGAAGGGGTAACAGGACAGTCTGCTTTATTACTTCAACCACAACACCCAATGCCCACACATCTTCACATGAACTGCTGTGCTGCTTACAGTTGGATCGCGGGTGGACAGGAAGATGACAAATGATGGAGACAGGTCTATATCCTGGTCACCGAGGGTAATCAGCACTCGCCCCCCTGTTCGCCGGACCTCCCGGTTCAGTACTGGATTCAAAACTGGATCATAGCTTTCCACATCCTACAGACACACATACGAAGTTCAGTGGTTAGGGTTTCACGGTATTTATGTTCATCCAAGTAAGGGTGTACTGACACCAGCTTCCTCCTCCAGATAAAGACACCTTTCCAGGAGCAGCTGGCTATTTAGACCTGCATGGCCAGCACAGCAGTCACTAGCCACACGTCTATTTCCATGAAAATAACAAGTCCTGCTCCTGAGTCACACTGGTCACATGCTGTTCTCAGCAGCCACACATGTGGCAACCATCCTGGACAGCACAGAATGCAGGACATTTCCATCACCGCAGAAGTTCCAGTGTAGAGTGATGAGATTATTTTTTAACAGAACAATCTCAAAGCTCTATCCTTGCTTTGGTATCAAATGAAGTCTTAAAAGTTAAAAAACAATCACTCCATGTTATGTAATTTACTTTGATTTCACTTCAACCGTGTTTCCAAAACCCAAGTGCAGCCCTAGAGGCACTGGCTCTCGGAAGAACTCAGGTGTGCACGTACCTGCACCAGGAGGGGGTTACCAAACCGCAGGGCGCTCTCCAGGTTCTTCCGGAAGGCGTCATCCAGGAAGCTGGTCCGCGTGATCTTACGGTCCTTGTATTCATTCATAATGAACTCTGTGGCCTGTCCCGAGGGGTCAATGATCAGCGGATACCTGAGGATAAGGTGGAGGGCAGTTGAAGCAGCCAACGGGACGCACAAGGACACAGTGGGCTGAGTCCCTGCAAGGCAGTCAGAGAAGCTGCCCCAACCCTCAGGTTTCCAGATTTCCCAGGAGACCATCGTGACTTAAATGCTCTATGCTAAATCATTTTTCTGAAGAACTTCTGTTAACGAGGAGGTGACTACAACACAGACCGCTGAGCACAGAATGCTCAAATTCCTGGTCTACGTATTACTAACCGCCCTTATGACAACGACCTCCTAGTGGGTATTGAGGTCAATGCAATAGCAGCGCAAGACCAAACAGTTATACAGTCTAAACTGCCAGGGACTATGGTGAATTATACACTTTTTTTTTTTTTTTTTGCTTTTTTTTTGGTATGTGGGTAGCTCCCTGACTGGGGATCAAACCCAGGTCACAGCGCTGACAGCGCCAGCGCCAAAGCCTTAAGCCACTACACCATCAGGGAACTCCCTATACACTTTATTTAACCTCACAATACCCTTCTGAGATAGGTACTGTTCACACCCATACCTACAAATGAGTAAAATGAGGCACCGCAAGGCTACACGAAGTATTCAGGGTCACACGCCAATTAAAAACTTTAAACACATGTGACACACACACATGTACCTACACAAAGTGCAGGAGCTACACAAGGGCCCAAGTTGAGAAGAAACCCCCCACAACCTTTGGTCCCATCTCTGGTCTGTGCGTGTACAGGCTTAGGGGGAGCGCACCCCTGCCCCGGCCTGTTCTCGTTGCTCTCTCTGCTGCAGCCGCCCTCTGCACACAGGCTGTCTCAACAGCCCGGTCTGTTAGGCCACTAGGCCTCCCGGCCTCCCACTGTGGAGACCACACTTGTTTATTCCCCGTCCCTGACAAGGAGCATCTGAGGAATTTCCCATCTTTCGCTGGTTAATATGCCCCAGCCCTGCATAGGCTACCAACAGCTCCATGGTCTCACCAGCTTCCCCTGGTGAGATGTGGAGCCAGTCACGGGACCTGAGGGTTTGTTTGCTCATAAAATCAGGTGACACCTACATCACCTTTGTATCCCTGGGACAGTGGCATACAGCAAAAGTTCAAAGGTTCCGAGACACTGAGATAAGGTTAAAAAGAAATCTGGGAGTAAGTTTAAAAAAGAAAATACCAAGGGTATCTGGGTGTAAGAGCGGTCACAGACCAGGGTGACCCCCGCAGTGTCTAGCCTGTCTCACTGAAGTCAGATTCCATTTCGTACTCTAGCCGGAAACCGGAACGTAGGTACTAATCTCCCCTTTAACTCTACTTCTAGCTGAATGTTTTCAGTTTTAACGTTGTGAGAAGACAGGATCTGTTTGAATGTCCATCCTGACACAACCCTGACAATCACTTTCAAAAAGTTACACCAGGAACGTTCATGGCAAAACCACTCTGACAGTCACGATGGAGGAGTTACAGGAACTGTGCACACCGCACCACCAGACAGACATGCTCGGCCAGCACTGCATGCCACTCCCAATTTCAGTCATCGCTTCAGAGGTGTGTTTTGAAAAACATTAAACTGGGATCACTGCCTGTAAAAACATCTAACCTGAGTGAGAGTAAGCCCTCAGAGCAGGCACGCACCTGTTGAAGCGTTTCAGCATGATTGCATTTTCGGTGCATAGGTCGTCCGCAGGTAGGGAGCTGGCCTGCCAGCGGAGCCGCTCATCGGCATTGGAAAGGTACTCGGTCCTCGCGATGTCTGTGCGGAACTGAGAGGGCAGGGCGGTTAGGTTCCTCTTCCAGTTGTCCGGATAGACAGTGTGAGTTCACCCAACACCGATCTGGCTCACACCTCTGTGCAACTCCCTGCGGACCGTTACCTGGATATTAGCCTGCTGTAAGTGATGGGACCAGGTGGTAAACAGGTTCTGCCGCATCTGCTGGTCAAAGTAACCTGCGTACGCAATAAACGCAGCCGACAAGAGACAGTCCCCAGCGATGGTAGACATCTGGTTTTTGAAAGTTTCACTTGTTTTCTCCCATCGTTCACGTTCAGCAGACAAGCTCTTCAAGAGAGCAGTGCTTCGGTTTACCTGCAAGGAAGACCCACAAGGAATTGTAAAGAAAAGCAGGTCATCCTTCCACATTGTGTGCAGGGCTTTGGGTGGGCTGGAAGTAGAACCCATTCAAGCGGTTCCCACTCCCAAAGGAGATGGGGCCCAGATCACACACAGCCCCAGAACCTATCAGGTGTGAGATGAGTGCAGAATGTCAGCCATGTGCATGCATGAGCAGAGATGGGGCAGGAAGGGTGGGGGTGGGGGGCGGACCGCGGGTGAGGGCTGGCCTGGAAGGAGAGGCACAGGTGGCAGTGCGGACACTGACAAGGAGGCCCTTCATGATGCCACCTAAGCCATCTCTGAAGTGGAGGCTGGAGGGACACACAGGTGTGGAACTGACACGGGGCGGGGGCTCATGGCTCCAGAATGCCCCGGTGGCTCTATCTACAGGCTGCTCAGTAAGTCCGCAAGGCATCGTCAGCAGGACCCTTTCGGACCCTTTCAGAGCCAACTCGCTGAGACAAATGCAGTACGTGTAGCACATTAACGTGTGAATCCCGGCTGCCACCAAACAAGGCCAGGAACATGGCACTGAACTTCAGGGAGTTGGCAGCAAGACAGCAGAGCCCGAGGACGAGCTTACTTTTGCTTCAACGGCGGCCAGGTCAGCCTTGATGGCCTGGGCCTCCGAGATGAGCACGGCGTACTCCTCCTTGTAGCGGGCGATGCTGGCCTCCAGGTCCCGGATCATCTGCTCCACCTCGTTGGCCTTCTGCTGGTTGTCTTTGGCATCATCCTCCAGCTTCTGCAGCTCATTGCGTAGGGGCTCCACTCGCTTCAGCATGTCTGCATAGTTAAGCTGAGCAGAGTAAATGGTCACTGTTATTTAAAGTGACCAGACATGACACTGTTGCCCACAGGAGCTCCTGGCTGAGCAAATTACCTGTGCGATCGCCCACTTCACCATGGGACCACAGGCCAGGGAGGCCCGGTTCACAATTTCGTAATTGTAGCTCGGATTGGACATGTAGTTTTTCTTCATCTTCTCCCTTATGGCGTCACTGCAAGAGGGTTGCATTTTTAAGCATGTGTTAGGCAAAAGTAAAGGAGTGCTTTTAGGAAATCAAAATGGAAAGGCCAGTTCCCACCTGCTGCCCCAGTGACCTCGGAGGATGAGCCATACTGCTCCTTGTTCCAGGTGACAGTGGACACTGCTGCTGAGTGTTCCCCTCCCCCAGCAGGGGAGAGACTTGGGCCAGCTCTGACCACAGCAAGGATTCAGCTTGCAGGGGTTAAGGGATGAGAAAACTAGTGCCAAGAACGTAGGGGCGAAACCTGACCACCCCGAGTGGAAGTGGCCTGCAAAGGCATTTGTGTGATGATCATAGCTGACACTGGCCAAACAGGACAAGGCCAGGATGAAAGGAAAAACCTCTGACACCTGAACAGCTCCCCAGCTCCCGGCAGTCACCTGATCTCCTCCGCAGAGAAGTTCACAATGGTGGGGATGAAGTTCTCCCGCATGATGATGGAACGGATCTGCTTCCAATCCGTCGTGCTCTCCCCGAGCAGCAGGCAGATGGACTCGAGCGCCAGTTTCACGGCGGCCGGGGGATTGGCCATGGAGCGCACCTCCACCAGGTGCTGCTTCTTGATGGACTTCACGGCTGAGGTGGGGTGGGAGGTAGATGGTGGGATGGTGAGAAGGAGCCCAAAGCACAGCCAGACACCCTGGCTCCCATTAGAAACGGGACAACTGTTCAGAAGGTCCAAGCCAACATGAGGTTTTCTGTCGTAAAACTCACTGGAATAGATTAAGCAGCTGATCTTTTAAATGATAATGAAGAATTTCACTGTACTAAGGACAAACTGTGATACGCTGTAAAAAGCAGGATGATACCCTTAAAAATGCCACACAAGTCCTCTCTCGTGCCTTTATCGACAGAAAGATTAAAAAAAGGTTTTTAAATGTAAAAATGATGCAGCTATGGGTTAAGCCTTGTAACTGTGCATTTCACACAGTTCAAACACAGACACAGTTTAGAACCTGCTGGACTGACTGCATGAAGATGTGGAAGTAACAGTTCTTCAAAAATGGCCAGTGCCTTCCATAGCTGGAACGTACAGTTTTTCAGCCTGAACTTTTATTAAAATGCTTTTTAAGTACTGTATTTTTCTATGTGTAAGAAACCCCCATGTCTAAGATGACCCCTACACTTTTGTAACCCAACATTATAAGAAACCCTCACAACCGGTTACTCCCATGTTATAACACGACCCCCAACTTTTGGTCTAACAATTTTAAACAGAAGTATCATCTTATACATAGAAAAATATGGTAATTACTCAGCAGGTGAGAACTAAATTAAATTCTCCTGTAAATCCAACTCTGAATGAAAATCTATAGTTTGGACAGTGCCTTTTAATTCATCTTGTGGTGCAACAGGAAAGCTACACATAATTAGGTTATCTGAAACAAGTCAAATGCTCATGGGCAGAAAGGGAGTGCAAGCTATTGTTAAGCACTATGTGAACTGCCAACAGAAACGGGGGGACAGGTACTGTCTACTTTTTTCTACAGCACCTCACAGGCCCGTGTGGAGTGGAAAAGGAATGAGAGGTGACTGCTATCAACACTTAGATCAGCGACCACTGCTCATGACCAGAACTTGCTCAGAAATGACAGCATGATGGCAACACTGCAAACCACATAGTAGTTGTTGGTGAAATAAACTGAATAATTACCACCAGATTACAAAACACTTATCGATCTAAAGCTCATTTTGTCCATTTTCTACTTGCACGCTGGGGAAAGCACATTAGCTGTACAGGCACGCCGACTTAAGAGATGAAGGTAGTCTTAAGTATTTAGAAAGTGTTGGACATTCACCAATGATGCTTTTGGGAGCGCACAGGCCAGAATCTGAGGGAAGCCACATTCATTCCCCTAACTACAGTCGCGTGGAGGAGAGCGTCCTTCCTGGAAGCCAGACCTCTGACAGCACATACGTACCGTTCTGGGCCTCGATGACAGCGGGCTCCACCTTGTCCAGGTCTTCTTTGACGCTCATCTGTTTGTCTGCAATTACTTCCTGCTGCTTATGCAGCTGTTCCTGAATTTCTTGGCTCATGACCTAGAGAGGACAGGCAGCTCAGCTCTGGGTTAAGCGTGGGTTGACCTGCTGAGTGAGTCCTAGCACAGTACCCCTCAGGCTGCCCCAAATGCCCCCCCCCCCCCCGCAGCCCACCCCAGACAGCACTCCCTCTTCGCACACACTGAAAGCGCCCGGCCCACATGGGTCACACTTCCGAGATAAGAGCAGCACCTTTTTCTTCTCGGCCTCTTGCTGGTCCTTCACCATCTTTTTCAGCTTGTCGTTGGCTGCTGCATTCTTTACCTCCAGCTCTTGGCTCTTTATCCTCAAATCACGACGCAGCTCTTCTACCTAAAGCACAGAAATCACATCAGGAAGACAGAAATGTGAGTAATGACCTGACAGGGGCCCTCACCTCAGGACACTCCCAGGAAAGGCAGCTGATGCCTGTGACGGACCTGGTCAACAGTCTCCTTGATTTTTCTGAGCCCGACGTTCAAGTGCATCTGCTGCTCCTCCAGCTCGCTGCGCTTCTCATGGAATAGGTTGGCGTAATGGTTGATAAAATCCAGATAGTGTCGGGGAGTGATGGCCATGGTTCTGCCTCCTCGCTTGGCCAGCCGAGCGTTAGCCTTTCAGAAAACAAAGATAAAGCTGTCACTCTTCAGGACTTTCTCTGTGGTTTAATCTCAAACACACTCACTGCTTTGCCTGCTAGACCTCAGTGTGACGTGGTGGCATGGACCTCACCCTCACAACTGACAATACTAGTTGGGTCTCACATCTCAAAAGTCCCTTGACCTCTCAGCTTTCTCCTCACATTTTTCCAAGATTAGGAGGTGATTACGGCAAGCTCACAGGGCACTTTACAGGAAAAGGCTCCACAAACTGGTAACCACGTGTTAGTGACGCCTCCTGGGCCTCCTACTGTTTCTTTCCAATGGATACAAAACAAGGGAAGGGCCAGCAGCACAGGCTTCATATTACCAACACGCTAGTCCCCTCTGCTTTAGTACCACGGTTACTTCTGTTTCTCCTGACCTCAAAACGGAACGCACCTGGTGAAGAGTCTGATGAACAAACACACAGCTATTCACGATGGCTTCCCGGTGGGATGGAGGCTGTGGCAGTTTGTCATACACAACTGGCATGTAATCAGGCACGATGTAATTCGGCTTTTCCAGGTCCATTTTACTCGTGAATTCCTTGCCAACTTGATACAGTGCTTCCGTGGACCAGTCCCCAAACCAATTCAGCACACACCTGAGAAGACACCTGTATCTCAGAATGGCTACTGAGAGTGGGCCCACCCCGCCCTGGGAGGAAGCCCGCTGCTGACCCCGAGATGAGTGGAGGCCAGTGTACCTGTTGAAAAGTGCTGGGGATGTGGCTGCACGGTCCTTGAGGCCCTCTGAGGATGGGTTCATGGTGAAGACAACGTGGAGGTTGCGGATGACCTGGCTGGTGAACCACTTGTACAGCTCCTCATGTGAGTCCAGCATTAAGCCCTCCTTCTGGGCCCCCTCTTTACACTGGGTCATCAGGGTGGCATACTCATCTCCTTCGAAGAGACCAGGGACCTAGGAATGAAACACACTATGCCTGACTGGGCCTCGTCACCAATGCCACGTAACGTGCAGCATGTTGCTGACCTACCTCTCCATTGGCCAGAAGCGTGTTCATTCGCTCCAGGAATCCAGAGTCTAGAACATTGGACTCATCCATTATAAATGCGATCTTTTCATTTTTGCAGCCAGAGCGTCTCAGCACCGTCCTCAGATCTTCATCGAAGTCTTCTCCTGTGTACTTTCTGTGGACCTGCAGAAGCATGGCCAGTTAGGTCCACCATCACTCAGGGAGCTCTGTGCACAAGTCCCAAACCCTCGCTCCAGTTAAGAGGCTATAGCCAGACCCACCTTAATCTGGTACACACTCAAGCCATTCATCCAGGCCACAAAACGGGACAGGGTGGTTTTTCCTGCGCCACTGACTCCAATCAGAAGCAAGTGGCCTTGAGGTTGGCGGAATATTCTGAAACATTGTCAGAAAAAACAGAGTTTAAGGCTTGTTCGTTGCACTCCCCCTGACACTCACGTTCTGAACTTCTTCAGGATTTAGTCTTGAATATATTTTAACTTGAATCTGCACTTAGACATTTGTTGAACAGTTGTTATTTGCCAGGTAGGATGCAAAGAGCAACAGAACATGGTCCTGTGCTCAGACACTCAGATACACAAGGGACAGACCCAACTGCAGCAGGAGGTGGGGGGCTGCAACCATGGTGGGTGCAAAATGCAGGGAGGGGTGGAAAGAATTTCTGCTTCACAGGACAGATTAGGACAGTCACGGTGGACTCAGAAGGAAAGAAGAGAGGAGAGGAGTCTCTTGCAGAGAAGGTGGGAGGTGGGGGGAGGGGTCCATCAGGAGAATAGTAAGGGGAGGCCTGGCAGGACTCCCTACAACTAAATTAAGAGCCATGTAAAAAGACGAAAAAAGAAAAAACAAAAAATAAAAATAAAAATAAATTAACAGCAGTGTAGGGGCGAGGCGAGGCTGTAACAACATAAAGCCCACCGGTCAATCCTGAGCACGTGGTCTAACACTTCATTGAACAGGACCAGAGGGACATCTAATTCCTCCTCATAGAAGACTTTCAGCCTGGCTTTGACATAATCCCTTAACTCTTCTTGGTCTACTGGGATGTAATCCTGTAGGAAAAAAGGTGAGACCCAAATTATTAAGAAATTATCTTAGTTATTATACAACAGTCAATTTCCATATACTAAGAAAGTGTTTAAAATGCAAGAAAAGAAAACATCACAACATAGCAACAAAAAATATTAAGTTAGTAGGACTGGATCAAACAACATGACAAATCTTAACAGAGAAAATTGAATTTCACTGAAAGACACCACAGAAGACCTAAACAACTGAAGAGAAATACTATGAACACAGAGGGAAAAAGCACACTGCTGCAGAAGTGTCACTTCCATCCAAATTCCCCCAGAGCATCACTGGCATCCCTGTCAAAACCACAATGGCGGACGGTGGTGCTGGTGCTGGTGCCACTTGACAAGCCAAATCTAAAGGGCCCAAACGGTCATACCTTCCTAAAGCAGAGCCTATCAGACAGACCTGTTACTATAATCAAGGCTGTGTGGTTCTAGTACAGAAAGTGACAGATCAACGGACAGGACAGAGCTCCAAAATAGACCCATGAACACAGGGAAGCCTATATGACAAAGTGACACTGCAGAGTAAAGGGTCCTCCAACCTACAGTGCTGTGACAAGAAATGACCACAGAAAAAACCTGAAAATGGACCTGTAGCTCACTTCATACATACACAAAGTCACTGATGGATCATAAATTTAAACAACGTGTCTTTAAGAATAATTGTCGCTTAAAAGACAATATAAAGAGAGTGAAAAGACAACCACTGGGAGAAGACACTGCCCATAAATGAAGAAAGATTAGTATTCAGAATCTAAAAACTAATAATAGAAAATTCTGGCAACACTGAACAAACCTGCCTTGCTCTTCCTGGCTCCCATGCCTTTGCTTTTGCCAGGCCCTCTGCCTGGTGTGCCCTTCCTGACACTGAAGGTGGCTTTTGACCCTTTCAGACCCAACACAAGTGTCGGCCCTACTGAGCCCTCTCCCAGACTGAGCCATGTCTTCCTGCCTCTCCCCCTGCAGACCGTGAGCTCCGGGAATGAAGCCTCTACCCAGCCCTGCATTGGGAGTGCCCACCGAATGACATTTGCATCCAGACTGTAACTAAAACATCCCTATCTTTTTCAGAGAAAAGGACAACTCATGGCTATTCTGGAAACATCACCTTTGTTTAGTATTTTAGTATATGAAACATTTCCACACAAATTATTCAGCTGCTCCATTTTTAGTGTGAGGCAAGTACAAGCAAAGACTTCTTTCACTGCAAACACACCAAAGTTGTGACTACTGGTTGGAGCCACCACTGCATGGGAGCCACACTGGGACTTCCTACCACAAATTATCAAGGGCCGCAAACACACAGTCCATCGCCATGCTTACAGTCACAGCTTCATTTACAACGTACTTCAAAACAAAGGTATTTTTGGTTAGAAGACAATCCTAACTAACAGGACAAAAAAGAAGGAAGTATTTCCAAGTGCAGTGACTTCGTCACCTTTGACAGCCAGTTGCTGTACAGGATGGGTCGGCCCATCGCCTTCTCCTTGTCTATGTTGGGGAAGTGTTTCAGAGCGACCACGTCGATGTTCTCGTCCGTCCAGCGCCGTTCCTCGTCTCCCACGAGCCTGTTGGAAGGAGAGCAGAGGACGCACTTGAGTCCTGGAGGCCACCAGGTTTGGTGTGTTGTGGGCTACTCCAAGGGCCGGAATCCACCTCTACCAGAAATCTTCCTCTTCTACAAATGGGAAAACCTAAGAATCTGAACTTAAGACAGCTTAAGCGATCCACAATTTCAATATGAAATATAAAGGCCCTCAGAATGATGGCACCACTACATTTAATTACAATAATTTCAAAAATGAAAATCTGATTGCAGTTTCTAGGCTTGCTTAATATAAATGCAAGAAAAAGGTCTGGATTAACCTATTTCCCATTTAGGGAAAAAAAGTGCAGCTCGCTGCCGTGTTCACGTCATTTTACATAAACACACTCTTTGAGGCTGAAACCAATCTGACTGGTTTTCAATGTGAAAATAAAATATAAAAACTGTTCTTGGAGTTATTTCTAAACAGAACTTGTCTCTAATCCTAATGTAACAAACATCTATGATGACAGTATTTAATAATTTTTTTCATGCACAGGAATGCTACATTTTCAAGGATTTGACATTTTCAGCATTCGAGAATTACTATATTTTGTAAATGGAAACACCATTACTAAAAATAGAATGATGTCATTTGTTTCCAAAAACTATCGATATACCAAAGTGATGTGAAAATAATAATAAAAGTGAGATATTTCCTGGCAAACTTTGGGGGTAAGGTTAGAACTGCGAGCTATCTCGGAGTAAACGCTGCATGGGAAATGGGTTAAAAAGGTCAATAATTTTCAAGATTCCTTGAAAGATAAAAAGATTCAACTTTTTACTATGACACTTACTGTGACTCAAACCACAAACTTTCTGTGGTACATGCTGATCTCTACTCAATCATTAGTAATTCTTTCCCTTAAGTACTGGTCACTTATGAGGAAAAGTCAAAACATACAAGGCAAGAGTTGACACAGTGGCCAATAGGTAAAAGAGAAAACCAATGTCCCAGAGACCCAGCTGCAAATCCCTGGGTGACAATCCAGACTGAGGACAAGGAAGGGGAGTAGTGGTTGTGGAGACTATACAACAGGTAGCTGTCAGAAGGCATTTTAATTCATCAGCGAGCTCTATGCTTTGACAAGGTTACCACAGGTAATAACTTGCATGGTACCCACCCTACAGTTAAAGAGGTTAAAGTGCCTGGCCAGAGGCCACATGCTAAGCAGTGGCGAGCAGTTGCAATGACTGTGACCGTGACCCCATCTTATCAGGGTTGGATGCAATCGAGTCCTAGACGTAGGCGGTCCTTGCCACGTTTGCTCCCTCCCATTACCAGCACAGCCTGGATCCCTAACTCAGAGGGTTGTAAGTAGTGGGTATGGGGTTAACTGCATCCTGGGCTTTACCTGTCTTGGAAGAGACGAAGGGCTTCGTGTGCCCAGATCCGAATGAGGCCTTCCACGGGCAGAGTCTCCAGGGGTCGCAGCGCCTCAAAGATGCCTCGCACCCACCTGGTCATTTCACGGGGTGAATAGATATAGTGGGGTTGTGTGTCCTGAGTGAATCTCTCCTGCGGAAATTGGAAAAATGGAAATTACGTGGAAATCTCCTAAGATATGAAAAGTGGTTAAAAGGTCAAGTGCTCTATAACATTTTTGTATTAAAAATAAAGAATCTAACTTCTGGAATATTTAAGGATGAATTAAATACTGAAACCGTACATAGGGACAACTGTCCAGCAAAATTAAATATAAGTTGCTCATTTTATGTTGAAAAAAAAAAAAAATGAAACTACAAAAACTCTTCTGAAAATATTTTTAAAAATCTAAATCCTAAGTTAAAGGAAAACCTTTCTATGCATGATTTCAAAAGCAGAAACAATGAAAAAGATTTACATTGACAACACTGAAAATTCTGAAGGAAAAACTTTTGCAATTACACAAAATTAAAAACAAATAAAATACTGGAAAAAATAATGTACAATGCGACAGGCAGCGCTCATAAAGGCCCATGAGCAGGGTGGACGCATCAATGGAAAAATTGGCGGTTCGCTAACATGACCCCTTGTTAAAGGACTAACAGGAGGAGCTTTCTCAAAGAAATGCAAATGAGAGCCACTTCTGTTCATCCAGTGGGCAAAGACCTTCTCAAATGTTAAAATGTTAACAAGAATAAAGGGAAGGAAGGAGGCTTTGCTGGTGGGAGTATAATGGTCCAGCCCAGAGCAGTCTGGCAGTATAGTCAGACCAATACCACAGGACCACCGGATATGCCTGCTGTACTGCTGAAACGAGTGTGTGTGTCCTTTTAGACACTGGGCACTTCAGTCCCACTTTCATAAAGGAAATTAACCTGTGCACACGTGTGCAGAGGAGGATGGCAATAACTGCATGAAAACCTTCATGGTCGCAGTACGTGGGCAGAGGAGTGAGTGACTAGATGATGGACTTTGTAGAAAGGCTCAGGTCCCCGCAAGGGCTTTCAACAGAGCCCTTCAATGGCTCGAGGGGCAGAGAGCCGTGTACCTGGGACATGGTGTAGAACTCCACCATGGCAGCAGTCAGCGGCTCAGCGTATGTGCGCAGCGATGGGATGAGCCTCAGCATGGCCCGGTTAAAGGTGCCGTAGATCTGTGTCAGGGAGGCGGGTCCTGGGTAATCCACGTATACCACGGGCACGTGACGTAAGAACCTGTGCCAAGACAGCCTGGCTCAGCCCCTTGTGGTGAGGAGCAGTGCGCCCGAGTGCCGCACCCCAGCCTGGGCCCCACCTGAGGCTGCTTCCTCACCCATCCCACAGGCTTCACACCGCAGTCACCTGAGGTCACCCCAAACTGCCCAGGCCTGGGTCTGACACACAACAGTGGGTGTACAACACTCGAAAAAGAACCAGGCAGAGAGGAGAAATGGAGCAGGCTTGTTTTAGCCTCATCCTGACCCTGCAGACAGGCCTGGGATACTTCACTGCTGCCATTTTCCAGTGTTTCCTGTCATTACAGCACAGGGCAAGTAACCCAGGAGGGACCCCAGGACAATCAGTCCTTTGTTACCTTTTTAGAATTAAACCCTGATTTTTGTTGTGCTGCATTTAAAGCCAGCCTGGACCTGGTGTGCTAATAAGCAGGCCAGCGACGTCTGCGGAGCTGTTACCTGTGAGAGAGGGGCTTTCTCCCAGGATCTGTAGGTGGATTACAAGCCCCGACGAATTGGATCCTCTCCAGCTTCACCCAGGTTTGGTCTGAGGTTCGGTAGAAGCCGCCATGCTCCACCATCTGAGGGAAGCAGGAAGGGACACGTTAGGGGCAAATGTGAACAGGAACACTGTGGGGAGAAGGGGGCTCACGCACACCTACTAACCTGTCTGATGAAAGATATGACCCTCTGGGTCCCGTATTTGTCCATGTCTGGCAAGTTGATTTCATCACAGAACAATACCAGCCACTTTCCAAGCTGAACAGGAGCCAGCACGACCCCGTTGGGTGTGCGTCTATACTCGCAGTAGTGGTCGAAAGTCTTCAGCAGGAGCTCTGGGGTTGTAGCACTGGAGAAGTTCAGACCCACAACCTTTAGTGGGGAAGAAACAAGTCAAGTGTCGCAGGGCTGGCCTGTGTCGTGCCACCAGGGCCCGCTGCCTGCCTTCCAGCCCCCTTACCTCCATGTCTGGCAAGGCCCGGAGGGCACTGAAGAGGGTCATGGTCTTGCCGGACCCCGGGGGGCCACACAAGACCAGCGGCTTATGCTCAGCCAGCCAGGTGTACAAGAGGGCTTCATGGCGGACCGTGTCCAGGGTTGGCACAACGACATCAGGGGCTGCCACCTTGTGTGTCTCCACTTCAATCTGAGGTACCTTGGCCTGCCATGGTGACCATTCCCCACTGATGGACACCTACACACAGACGGACAGCGACCAGTCATGCAGGTGTTTCTTCCCTTTCATACAAATCAGAACTTCACAGCTAACCTGCATTCCTTGGACTGTGTAAAACTAAAAAGCTAAAGTGCTTTTATGATGTAGGAGGAGGAAGTCGAGGTGGTTCCAGGGTGACAAACCACCATGGCGAATTAAACCGCCATGGCAAGGGCCAAAGGAGCATGGCGGCACCCCCCCCATGCACTTACTTCATAATCAATGATGGGTATGTTGGGGGCAGCGGGCAGGGGTACGGTTGTGATCCTCCTGATGTATTCGCCCAACTCTGCTCTCATTTTCAGCCGACTGTCTCCGGACAAGGACCAGAGGATGGCATAAACCAGATACCGCTAGTGAAAGAGGAAAGAAGACCTCGTTTTATAAGTCCTAGCAACAACATGACACAAGTATTCACAGCAATGTCTAGACCACGGCCACGAGCCACACCTCTCCTGGCCCTCCCCTGGGTGGCAGGCCCCACCTGCACGTAGCGCTCCAACTGCTCCAGTTGCATGGGGAAGTCGGGGTGGTTGGCGTTGTACTGCGCCACGTTGCGGCAGGCCTGGTGCAACATGGAAAAGAGCGAGCCCAGGCAGCGCAGGCGCGTCAGGTCCATGATGTGCTCCAGCTGGAAGGCGTGCTCCAGAGCCTTGGTGACCAAGCCGTTGGATGTGAAGTATGGCTGCATGATGGTCGCTGCGTCCCTCTGGATCTGCAAGGGGAGCAGACGGTGCTTAGCCACTCATTTCAAAACGCCGAGACCTCCATCTCTTCTAAATGAGGCCTGGAAGATGGGTCACGTGGCCTCTGAGAACAAGCTTTTGGATTAAAAACAACAACAACAAAAAGCGAAGGTCGAAGATTCGATGAGCAATCCCCACCCCTTCATCTCAGTAGCTGTGAAGTCGCCTTTCCTGGCAAACATGGTTCCCACCCCGACTGGAAAAGGGCCGTCTCTCATCGGTGTGCGGGGAGACCAACTGCAGTTCTCTGTGCTTTCCCATGCACATTTGCACTGTGGCAGCTGTGACACTGGGGCTTCCTTGGAGTTGCCTGATCCACGAGCCCCAGGATCCATGGCCACCCACCTGCAGCATTGGGGAGGCAGCCTCCTCGCCCTCATCCTCTTTGCCCTTGCGCCGGCGTTGGGCCTCGTCCTCCCCTTCGTCCAGCGGGATGCTGCGCAGCCTGGCCAGGAAGTTGTTGAAGATCATGTCCGTGCTGAGCACATCCTCACTGAACCAGACCATGCCGCAGCGTGACACCGTGGCCAGGGTGGCATACTTCAAGTCTTGTACTTCAAACATTATTCGCACCTTGAGAGGGAAGAGAAAATATTAAGCAGATTGAATGACATGGGCTTGTAGAAACCTGGGTATTGAAATTCTTTCACCTACTCAGATACTGAAAGGGCGATTTCAAGCTCAATCTAATTTTTCTGCACTCAGTTTAAAGGTAAAAACATCTCCGGTTCACATTATTATAGCACCCACCAGCCCCTTCCACAAGAAACCAGGTGGGAACAATTCATATGGTGGGAGGGGCAGCGAGACCAGGACCAAAGGAGCTCTGGTTGGAGAAGCAACAGCTCCCTGGAAGCGGGGCTGGAAGGGACTCCCCCTGGGCAGAGCTCCAGCTGCAACCCACTCAGTCCTCTCGCCAGTGCCTCAGGGAAGGTGTTTCCACCTGACAGGTGGCTTGGGCAGCTGGCCCAGGTCTCACACCAGCAGATGGTCGGGCCAGTCACACCAGATGCTGACTTGAGCCTTAGCCATAGTACCGACATGCCTCCCAGGAAGATTAGCCTCTTTCTGACAAGTTAGAACCTACTGGACAAGGGGCTGTGAGAAAAGAACGTGACAGGTCAAATCGGGACATGTCCGAGGGGTGCAAATGTATAGACTGGCATGAAGCATCCTAGGCTTGGCTCTCAAGTGATGACACCTGTGAATGCTGATACAAGCTCATGTTCACCAGCTGCTTGAGCCAGACACCTTGACGTCACGCCACACCCCGTTCTTGGCACATGCACCTCTAGTCTGTTAGCACATTCCATCGGCACAAGCTTTAAAGCCACTACTTGGCCACTTCCCACACTTCATTTCCAACCCATCCCCATGGCCGTCTGTGCCTGGGGCACCACTTGGCCTCTTCCACTAACCCCTCAAAAAGCAGCCAGAGGGGTCCCGATAAACAAAGAGGTTGTGTTGCCCTGACCCAGGCTCTCCCATGGCTCCCGACTCACCCAGGGGGCAGCTTCCGTCCTCACGAGGAGCCGCGTAGGCCTGACCAGATCTCCCCATTTCCTCCCCCAGCTCTCTCCACACCAGCCGACTGCCCCTTGCAGTCCTTACGTACACTGCGCATACCAGATCACCCACCTGCAGCCCACCCTTGGCCTGGAATCCCAGAAGCCCCCAGCACTCGTGCCCTCACCCTGCCCCTCTACTTGAACCACCACGTTCCCCTCCTGGCAGGGCAGCCTCCTCCCCTCACCAACCCGCCCCGCTTTCTTCCGCTCCTTTTCTCCTCAGCACCGTCCCCGTTCAGCCTCCCTGCTTGTCCTCCCAGCAGACCACGCGCTCAGGAGAGCAAGGCTCTCATCTATGTTTGTTATTGCTGCACCTTCAGCCTCTGGAATGGGCTGACACAGGACGGCACTCCAAAACTGCGGGTCAAAGACTGACTGCAAACCCATGCCAGGCAGTACGTTCAAGACCTGGAGCAAGTAAGTGCTCATGGCAAGGGGACAGCCCTGAAAGCTCCTATGTCTCAATTCCTCCTGTGCCACTTCCCAGATATTCAGCAACTTCAGAAATCCTAACCACAACCCCACCTTACGGGTGACAGGGAGGCTTAACATTTAGCAGTGGAAAGTTAATAAATCCTATGGAAATATTTCTCAGGAGCCATAGGAACAGAAGAATCTAGCACACAGACTGAGTGACTGAAAAATCTCTACATGACTGCTTACTACCCTGTGGAACCTCATCTCCTGGGCTGTACTTGGTTGGCTAGCCCGTGAACGTCAAGTTAGAATACCGAGGCTTACATTGGGCGGGAGGCTGAGGCGCTCTCCGTTTGGCAGAGTTAGCAGCTTGTTGTCATCCAGCACCGAGTTCAAGTTCTCAACCCACTCAGGGTCCACATCGCCATCAAAGACAATCCACTGACGCTTCTGCAGCTCGCCTCTCACGTTGTCTATGATCCTGGTTTGGGAAGATTTTAGACAGCTGTTCACTAAGCCAGGATTTTAAGATATAAAGTGCTCGCCCTATAAGGGTTTCTTAAGTGAGTTTTTAGTTTTCCCAGCCTCTGGTTGGAAAAAAATCACACATATTAATTATAATAAGCAGAGTACCCAGGTCCTGTGTTCACCAAATGCAAACACTGATCGAAGGGGACATACTTTCTCAGCACATGTGTGAACAGCCCATCTGTCCATTCCCTGGTGTTGGGGTCCAGTGTTCCGTAGAGATGGTCTTTGCTGATGGCCTTGGGGTCAATGATATGGGCCACGCCTTCCACACCCTCCAGTCTCTCCAGTGCCTTTAGGAGAACGCGCCAGGCCATGCTCTTTCCACTTCCCGAGGGCCCCACCATCATCAGGCCGTGGTTAATCTGGGTGATCTGGTAGAGCTGGAGGACCTGTGGACCAAATGTGCCAGCATCACAACCATGCCAAGAGCAGGCAACCATCCAGCCACCTCCCACGTTGCCAAACGAGAAACGTGTGCTATGAATGAAATCCTAAAGGCAATGTTTTCATGGACAGAGTTCTATCAGATGTAATCTCCTCCCGGTGCCCCACAGTCATTATCATGGCGGCCAACAGGACACTTCCAGTTACCTTTTCAACCCACATCCCGCCGACTTCTTCTCCATCTCCGTACGTCAAGTACATTTCCTGACACACTTTCCGCAGCTCCTCTCGAAGTGCGGTCATCTCCCCGCGGTGATACTGGACCCCGGGGAACACGTCCGAAAGCAGGCTGAAGAGCAGTGGAATGTCTTCCGCCACCAACTTTGGCACCATCGTCTCACAGACACTCTGGATCAGGATCTATGTTGGGAAAGGGGGTGAGCTCCGGGGGCCAGGGGCCTGGTCGCCCATGCACTTCTAGAGGAATGTCGTACTACACAGCTATCACAGAACCATGTGACCGAGCCCGTGGCCGTGAGGACTACCAGTGCCCGTGAGTCACAACGGGATTGCTCACGTCATGCCCCAAGTGTCAAGGAGGGGAATCCCGATGGCGCTCAGGGCCTGCGTGGCGGAAAGAACAGCCGCACAAACCTCCTGCTCAGGCAGGTTCTCTGCAATCTCGCCCTCGTCGACGGCCTCGCCTCGCTCTTCTTTTTCCCGCTTGATCTTCTGAATTCTCTCCCTCTTCACGTTCCCTGCGCTCACCAGCACACTCTTCAAAGCTCGGAGACCAAAGTCATAATGACTCTGAGACGAGAGCTGCTCATCACACAGCCTAGAAAAGAAAATGTTTTCTTAAAAAACAAAACAAAACAGTTTGCTTTCAAGCAACAATAATGTCACATGTCGAGAAACCAGAGGACATGCTGAAGAACGTGCCACAATCAGACAAGCGCTAACGGGCACATCTCACATACGCCAGCAACCTGATGATGAGCTCTGATACTCACTTAAAGAACGGGACGATCTTGTTGGCCAGGACCTCCGCCGTGCGGAAGCCCTGCGAGTACAGCATGACCTGGGCTATCAGCTGCCGATCAGGCTTGGTCATGGCCAAGCTCCGGAACAGTTTCTTCAGGTTGTCTGGAAGGTTTGACCTGCCTGCATAGCCAGGGTTCATGGTGATGAAGATGGCCATGTCTGGGCTCACCTTGACCTGTTTGTTTAGCAGCTCACAGGTAATGGGAGCAGAGGCTGAAAATTGGAAGATGGCGTTAAGACGCATGATATTTAAAAAGACTGTTTTAACAATCTGTCTACAATTACAAAGCCCCCACTTCCCCACTGGCCTCACAGCCCCACACCCCGGATGCCCAGGAGCCACTGTGTGGCCTTTCGGTAGGCACTGGCCAGGCAGGTCCACCCCGTGTGGACAGACCCATTTTCACACACCTCACCTACACGACTGTGTGTGACTGTGGAACAGATAAAGTCACCAGGGACAGGAAGCTCACTATTCTAGTTGTGTGGTGGTGTGTCACAACGATAAATGCGGCCCAATGATAGCAGCAGAAATATAAGAGATCAACGCCGTGACACGCTGGCTGGCTTAAAACATGAAATGTACCCTTTCCTGGGATCACGAAAAGCCACCCACAACCTTGCACCACTTGGGGACACAGTGTATTTGCTCTGTAAGAGCACAGAGGTACTACCTTCTTTGCTACTCATTTTGTTTTACTTAGGAGGTACATTGGTAGACAAGTTACTGTTACTGTGAATCAGAGGAAACACTAAAAATCAGAGGGTGCACATAAACTATCCAATATCACACATGGGTGGGGCCAATCCTTAGCACTCCTCCACCTCCTGCCCGGGTTCTCTGTGTGAAATGGCTGCTCCTACTGTGACCAAGAGCTCACTCTCAAAGCCATGTGCAAGAGCACTGGTCCAACATGTGGCCAGGAAAGTTGGGAGCATGGGAGGCCCAGGACTCCTGGCTCGCCAAGGAAAGGTTGCTCAGAGCTGGGGCTGCTCTGGGATGAGGAGGGTGTACTGCCGTGCAGGTTACCAGGGCCTCCCTCGCATCTGCATTCAGTGGGTGCTGGGAGTTCCAGCAAATGCTCGCTCATTTCTAACTGAAGAGGTGGCAGACAGCCACAGCGAACTCCCTCCTCAGACCCCAGTAACCGCAGAGAAGACAGGATGGAGGCCTCACTCTTGTCGTAGTTGGGGTTGGAGTGCTCGCGCAGCGCCTCCTGGATGCACTGGACCTGCTGGGACACGGCTGACAGCATGCGCTCTTCTAGGCGGTTGAACTCATCAAAGCAGCCCCAGGCACCCACCTGGCAAAGCCCCACAAAGATTCGTCCCATCGCCTGAAATGGAAAGCAAGACACTGCAGCCACTTGCCTCAGCACTGACTTCAAGGGGCTCAAACCCTGGCTGGGCGCTGTCTAACCTTGGGCAAGAGCAAGTCTCATCTTGAAACCCAGGTCAGCTCATCTTCGAAGTGGGAATGATACCACCCCCGCAAGGAGGCTGTGAAATCAGATTTACAGGGGAGGCAGGGGGTTGGGGTGGGGTGGGGCCTAGTGCCCACATACAGCAAGTACTTCATAAACAACAGTGATGGTTACCCTACAAATGTATACCTTTCCTCTTGTGCCCAAAATCCTAATGACAAAACCGCTAAGTTTACTCTATCACTTTTGTTGATTAAAATTATCTTTTCCATAACATTTGTTTATTCCCAGGTCCAGGCACTGACCATTTCTTTAACACACTGTCCTTTAAGACAAATGACATGTTACACTAAAGAGATAACTTTGAAATATGAAGCTCAAGTCAAGGTCAAGGCATGTTGGAAACTGCACACACAGAGACACAGGCCAGCAGCTCTGAGAGGTGCTAGCTCAGCATTGCCCACCTGACCCTCACAGACTGAGACTTCAGGCAGCTCCCACATTGTCTCACCTGGAAGTCAAAGGTTTCATCACAGTTGAAAACTAACACAAAGCGTCCAAGCTGATGGCCAAGAGCTTTGACAGACTCGGTCTTCCCAGTCCCAGCAGGCCCTAAGACATGAAGAAAATGACTTGGGAACACAGCCTTAGCTCTAAGAGAACTGTAAGAAGCAATTCATTAAAAAAATCAACATAGATGTAATAAATGCAAAATGTAAAGTTTTTAGAATGCAGTAGCCATGTAATTAAGAATATATTTAAATCATTTACTTGATCCTTAAAAGTTATGTTCGTTGTCAAACTCCACCTGTCTAGGTGTGTGGAGTAACTCACCGAATGGGGACCCACCCAGCCTGGCCTCCAAGGCCTGGGTCATGGTCAAGTAGCATCGGTCAGTGAGGGGTGTCTGAACCAGCTTGTCCTGAACACCCAGGTACTCAAATCCGTAGTTAAACTTGGCATTGGCCATTTGGATGGACAGCTGCTGTAACACATCTGTCTGCTTAGGGTCAAAGTAGAAGCGCATCTGGCTCAGCCACTCGAAGGACTTGCTATTGTCAATCTTGCTCTTGATCAAGGACCTTGTAACATCTCTCTGGTGAACCAGCTCTGTAATCTGAAGAAAGTCACAATGAGTTTGTCACCAACGCAAGCAGTGCAGTGTCTTCAGGGGTGGGGGTGGTGTATGGATTACTTGGCAGACCTAAATGGAGAGCCCTAGTTTTCTCTACTACAAGATGCAAATCCATTTTTAGAAAAGCTATTCACGCAGTGCAATTAAACAGCATCAAGAGATGTGGCAAAGATAAAACCACCTCGAAGAGAAAATTGCAGTGAACACAAACGTGCTGGGAGAGCGGCTGCTCTGTCCTAATAGTCTCACACGCGGGCGCAGAGCCCACTCATAAGGGGCTCTGGCCCAGAGCCTCAGTGAGCTCACCAGCCGACACTGCCCTGGTGGCGATGACAAGAAAGAGCACACAGTTCTGACCAAGGTTGTCACTCCCTTTTGCCCAGGATGTTGCGTAACTTCTGCACTGCACCAAGATTATCTTTCAACAAGAAAAGAGCGAAACACCCACCCAGAGGGCATCCACATCATCTACTTTTCTCTCTAATGCCAATTAGGATATTTCTTGTGTGTGATTTCCCTGCTTGAGTTGAAGGCACAAGGGCCCAGTGGAGAGGAATACGCCGGCACAGGACTAACCAAGTGCTCCAGCTTCCTCCTGCGGAGTGGGGGCTGCTCCATGAGGACTGAGTCGGCCAGCACGTTGAGGGTGACCTCCACGTTGCTGAGCACGGAGTGCAGGGGTGCCGCATCTCCACTGCCACCAATGCTGCTCAGAGCTGTCTCCACATTTTCAGACCAGGCTATCTGTGCTGACAAGACTACAAGCTGTGCCTGAAAGACAAAGGACACAAAAGAGTCATTACAGAGATCGGCAGTACCTTCGCCTTCAGCCCATCCACTTCCTTCTGTATTACCTGATATTTATCAATCCAAGTGATGTAGGTATTTGGGTCAATGGAAGTTGCTTTACCAAAAATCTCAACTTCTGTAACAGACTCAGCCAGAAGCTTAGCCAGAGTGACTCTCATCTCCTTTTCCACCAGCGTGAGCCACTCGTTGATTTTGGGATGTTCAGTAATTGATACAGGAGTCTTAAACATAACCTGAAATATGTAAAATTTAAGAATTAAGATGTGCAACAACGGCAGAGAAGTTTTCAGTTACAAACATAATTTAACTACCTCCTCTCCTTCACGGGATGAGATGCCCAAGACAACAGAGTTATCCTCATTCAGAATGATGCTCGAAACGCCTGCGAACATTTTCTTAAAGTGTTTCTGTAATTTAGCTACATTCTTGCTGTTTCCAATAATTTCAAGCAAATCTTCATCACCCACAAAATAGAACCTAGAGTTAAAACAGCATTCAAGTTGCTAAAATGTTACATGTACATAAATAAGGTGAACCAAGACAAAACTTCAGATTGCAGGACAGTGATATGGATATGGATGGTGGTGGACAACCCCATCCTGAATTCAGATCACATCCAAATTCCCTCCAGCCCTAAGCAAGATGCACACACTTGTTAGTAAGACACTGAAGAGGAAGTCGATAAATTTCATGTCATTCACCTTATTTCCTGAATTCATTTTTTAAAAACCAGTGTGATTTACACTAAGTCAACTACTCAAAAAGAAAGAAGTGCCATTTACACCCTTGCTATCTGAAGTGACCAGTACACAAGCACAAGAGGGAGAGGGCTGGAGACAGCACAACTGAAACAACGCTCTCACCTGGGGAAGGATGACCGCTCCCTTTCCAGGTACTCTCCCAGGGCTTTTTGGATCTTTCCTAGCAGGTCTGCCAATCTCTCCAGAGACCTCTGCACCCCCTGGATGTTGAGAACATCCATGACAAGGGGAGACTTGGAGACTTTTTTCATTAGTGCCAAAAACTCCGTGCTGATACTAGAAATTAAATGAAGCTGAGGTCAGCCCTGTGTGGGGAGTGGCACCCAGCCCATGTCACCATTCGCTCTGTGGCCCCCGCTGGCCCACCTCTGGAACCGCTGGGTCTCCACAGGCAGCAGGTGCTTGATGTCCGCGCTGCCCGTGAAGATGCCTTCCAGGTAGACCCAGCGCCTTTGCACATCAATCCACACGTCGAACAGAGCCATGATGCGGTTCAGCTTGTCCTCCCAGCTCAGGGCATCCTCTTCGAAAACCTAATGGGCAGAAGGAGGAAGAACTCACATTAAACATTCACTCACAGAGCAGACACACCAAAACTCACTCAAAGACCACACCAACATCCGTCAGGTTCCTTGGCTCACATTTTAGGTAACAGACCTCTGGTAACGGTCAGAAGGTACCATAGTGACAGCGGGAGAACGCTCTGATTAGGGAGGGACAGTGTCCCCAGCATTGGTACCTTGTAGTATGGCGAGAGCTTCATGGCAGACACACTGTTGATATGCTCTTTGACCTTGTTGAAGAGGTCGTCCCAGCCACGAATCAGGCGACACTTATTCTGATAGTTCACCAGATCCAACTCGTAAGTATTCCACACTTCTCGTATCTGCAGTAAAACCAGAGAGAGGGCACTCGCAGCTGCTCATGCACCACATGTCACAGGGGCAAAAGGAGTGCAGACAAGGCCCTGTTTTCACAACTCACAGCAATGCCACAGCCCAAAGCAGGACCCTCTTGTTCACCTGCTTCAGAAACTCCTCCAGGGCCATCTCCCCCTGTGCCACGAGCAGCACGTCCTTGACCACAGCCTCATTTTTCTGCAAGTCCACGTCCCAGATCTGGCCAAGCGTCAGCTCTGAGACCACCCAGTTGACATGCAGCCTCTTCATCAGCTGTTTCCAGTGGCGGTCCTTCAGCGCCTCGGACTTTAGCTCTATCACTAGCATGTTGATCTGTGGGGAGAGGAGGCAGGGTCACCGGGCCGCCACATGTCTAGCAGATGGCGGGACTGTAGCACCAGGTCACTTACCTTCAGGTACCCTTTCAGAAGCCTCTGGACAAATTCATAGGATGCATACTGCCGCAATCGTGCAGGGAAGTTTTTCAGCTGATTCAAGAGGCCGTCTAAATTTTGTCGAAGCTGTGAAGAGACACAAGACAATACTGAGTAAGCCAACGGTCCTGTGTTTTAGAAAATAGTTTCAAAAGAAATTGTACATTAGGCTGTATAAATATTGTAAATGACACGCAGGACCGTTATGTGACATTCTGTGAGCCCACAACACGGTTCTTGTTTGCAGCTTTGAAGAACAGCCTGTAACTTAACACACGAAGGTGCACACACACCTGCTTTAACTAGACATACCTTCCGGGGCTGCACTGACACCCACGGCTGCTCCTTCATCTGATCAATCTGCTCCCAGACCTTAGAAAGTTCTGACCAAACACCTTTGAGGTCCTGTAATTCTTCTAAGGCCACCTGTGGTTAAGAATGGGAAGCACATAAACTCTGGAAACAAAAGGCATCTTAGGTGGCTTGGGTCAAGGGCAGAGTTAGGACAAGGGGCCGTACCCCTACCTCCCACACAGGCGGGTCATACCTGGACACGCTCTTCACTGCCACTGAGAAGCCCCGTGTCCGTCAGCTCGAGCGCCTCCTTGGCCTTGGCGCACTTCTCCCTGTCGTCCTTCAGCCTGCCGAACTTCCCTTCGTATATGGTGAGAGCCTGAAGCGCCTCCTCAGGGCGAAGGTTGCCCTGAAAGCATTAAAGCACAGAGAACTGCAGTGTTTGGTCGGTCTCGGGACACACGCACCCCACGGAGAAGAGGTGGAGGGAGCCCGCTGGGAGTCTGCAAAGCTGTGCGGCCTTGAACAGGTCTACATATGTGAGTGTTCAACAAGACACACACTTCTGTTGTATGGGCGTTACTGAATGTTACTTTTCCTTCTATATTTGACATAAATAAAAACGGTAAGAAAGGTGAAGCACCTCAGGAGACGGGAATAGAGGAGTCAGGACAGACCTAGGCCTGGATCAGGACAATCCCAATCTGAGGGGACAAGGCTCTTGGGGATCGCCAGCCACACCCTCCCTAACATACGCAGTTCTTACACCAGTTACTGAGGAAAGAGTGAGGAACAGCACTGTCCTCACTGGAGACAGTCTTTACTTTAGCATTAACACTTTGCAGACTTCCTTTCCACTTTACTAACTTTTGAGTACGATGATAGGAAATGTCAATTAGAATTTGAACTATAACATGTTACTGAAGGTGGGGCAATGAGATATTCAGAATCTTGCCTACTGATCAAACTCATGCCCCTGCTGGAGTAAGCACCTGCAGAACCTACAGCCCTGGCATTTGTGAGGGCAGAGGCCTCTGGAACCAAATTTAAACACAAGCAGGACCTTTGGGCCCAGCGGGCAGACAGACCAGGTGTGGAAAACCCACAACCCAAACTATGAGACCAGGTCATCATCCAAAGAATGCTAATGTCCTCCCTCCTTCACGCCTATTTATACTTATCTAAATAAAGACATGCACGCTGCCCCAGTAACCAGGTGTGTGCCGCAACTGCTTGCTCGAGTCTTGCTCTGCTGTCCCCTCCCGGTGCCCACAGGCCCTCTGCATGACTTGTCAGCTCCTCCAGAGCTCCAGGTAACCATCACCTTCTCTGACACAGCAGTGCACCACGAATACCTCTCTTCCTCATGGCACACATCACCAGGACTCAAACTGCATGTTTTCCTTGCTATTGGTTATTATTTGTCTCTCCCACTGGAGCGTAACTCCATGAGGAGGGGGGCTCTTGTCTTTTTGTCATTGCTGCATCCCCAACGCCCAGAATGATCCTATAACACAGTCAGAGCTCGATAAATACTGGGATGAACCCAGAGAACTGGATGTGGCAAGTTCTGGGTACAAGTTTAATAACTGCAATGAAGAGATAGAGAACTCATCCCTCAACCAAGCAGCAGCAGTGTGGGGCTCGGCCTGCACCCATGAGAGTAAATCCCTATTTCTGAGGCTGCCTGAGTAAGAGGATAACTTTAGAACAGAACAACTTTAATCTATAAACCACCTCCTGACTTAAGGTCCTGTCGTGAGGGGTTCTAGGTAAACAGAGGTCTAAGCTGGCACTGTGATTTTCAAATATACTCTCTGTAAGTACTGCCTCTTTAATTATAAGAGAAAGTCTTTGTTATTAGAAAGCTGAGCCACAGCAAGGCCTGTACGGCTTGAAAGACAGACACCAGGTCACGGTGCTGGTCAGGAAGCTCACACGCCAAGCACAGCGGGCCAAGACTCACCGTGACGGGCTTGGTTTTCTCCCAGTCAGTAAGCAGGTCGGTGGTGCGGCTTTCCACAGCCCGGTCCTCTTGCACGATCTTCAGCTGCAGGTTTGCCACCTGCTGCTGAATGGCAGAGTCTTTCCGCCGCATGATATCATTGAAGGCCCCCCACTCTCCCTCAATGTTGTCAATATAAAGCCAGGAAGGTGGGAACTGGAACCTCTGCTTTTCCAGCAGGCGCTGACCGTTGCGGTAGAGCTTTGAGAGTTAAAGAAACAAATAGCATTTTTTTTCTTCTATAACAACAGAAGCTGCTGTCAGTCCCACGAGAGAGAAAAGACTCTGTGGCCACCAAACACAGAGCATCCATGTCTTTACTCCAGAAACCTCCGTCCTGAGTGCCGTGCTCAGAGGCAGCGCACTGACAGCTGCCCTGGCTAGTCCCGCCACTGCGCTAGGAGCTATGGACACCAGAGCTGTGCTTCACTCCCATGGCAAATTATGAAAAGGAAATTCAAGTCTGGTAATGTCAACATCAGTAACTAAAATGAGAGATCTTAAAAGATAAAAAACAGGGGTTCTCAAACCGTGATGTGCATAGAATCACCTCCAGAGCCTTTAAAATGCAGACTCCCAGGTGCCAGTGCTTGCACTGTAACGGGCACATCAGGTGATCATGTCAGGTGGTTATAAGAGGTGACCTGTGGGCTGGGCCTGAGAAACGGTGCCTAAAGGGCCAATGGTGAGGATTTTCACGATTCCTAGATGTAGCGCTCACCTCAACTTGCTTCTCAAACTGCTTGATCTTCCGTTTCAAGGACTGCACATAGGTGATGAAGGTCACCGCATCAGATGTGCTGGCCGTGTCCACTGAGTGCTGCTCCAACTCTTGGCGAGACTGTTTGGAGAGAGCACAGAATTTTAACTCAAGCCGAGGGTTACCAATAGACTCGTTACGCTGGTCAAACCCCACCAACTCCTCACCTTTGAGATCTGGGAATGAAATTCTGTCATGTTCGAGCCGAGCATCTGCCCAAATTTGCTGAGCACCTCCTTGTGCCAAGAGTCGTACTTCAAGTTCACCTTAGATTGCACCTGCAGGTGAGTGAGCACATGAAAACAGATGATCACTTGTTTCCTGCTGGATTTTATACCCCAATTTCATCTTAGTCACAGACACATCTCAGTAAGACAGCAGAGCGCACCTTGCCGTAATCTATGACCACTGGCCCAAACTCTTTCTTGGTTTCTGCATTGTCAAAAGTTCCTCTGGCCTTCCTTATCTGAACCAAGAGAGCCTGCCACTTGTTGAGATCTTCCCCAAGCCTGTTGTAGATGTTTTCGGCTTGCATGTCCCACAAGCACTGATACTGAAGCCAAACCTATGATGAACAACACATTCAAACAAGGAGTTTGAGTTTTCTTTTTGTAGAATATTTATATTTTCAAATTGTTAAAAAGATTCGTGTTCATTTATCACTGTTAGAAAAAGAACTCTCCCTTCAAATTTTCATATCAAAAAAGTATAAAATTTACAATTCTCCAAAATGACGGTTAATAGCCCACATTTGCCCTACTGTTCTCTTTGCTTTAAAATAGCAGTTATTGCCTAGTTAAACCTTTTCCATACGTCCAGACCTTTTAGGTTCATATGCATGGTATTTCAATCTCCTCCTCTTACCTTGACATACTGCTCAACCTCAGTCACGATGCCCATGACTGCAGAATAGGACTCTTCCAGGGCCACTGGGCCATCAGGCATCCGTGTTAAAGCATTCCGGTAGAACTTCTCTTCTTCAGTCAATTCGTAATGTACACCCACCTAAGCAAGCCAAGCTGGAGATGAGTACAAGTGGTATGCACAAAGCAGTCAATCTCAGAGTCATCTCTCACTTACTAAAATGAACTGAAAGAACACAATGAAAATGGCGCGTAAGGGACAACACCCACTTGCCCAGTCACAAGTAACTGCAAGTCTATTTGTATTTAACTCCTCAAGCCAACCTCAAGCCAGAAGATGCAGTTAGAGAGCATGGTGCCCAGAGTGTCGTCCCAGAGAAGAAAGCTGAAGGTGACATCTGAGAAGAGGACCAACCATGACCAAAGATTTACACCAATTTGGATGAGGGAACCCATGACACAGTCATTTCTTTAAGCAATCTGAGTGCCTATTATGTGCCAAGTACTACTGTAGGTACAATAGAGACGAAAATCTCTGCTCAGTGACTTATGCTTTATGAGAGACAATTAAGGGAAATGCAAAATATACTGAGAGTACAACGGAGAAAAAACAGGAAAGAGGAGGGTGAGATGAGGAGGCTGTATGTTAAACAGGGAGGTCAAAGAGGCCCCCAAGGAGGCAACATCTGAGCAGAGATGGGGTGAGGGAGCCATGTGAGGATTTGCCACCAGGGTTCTGAGTAGAGATCAGCAAGTGCAAGAGTCTGCCTGGCACATCTGGGGATGACTGAGAGTCCAGTGTGGCTGCAGCAGAGCTAGTGAGGGGAGAAGCAAGAACTGTAGTCAGCAGGCTCCATGCGGGGCCCAGCAAGCCAGTGCGGCATGTGGGCTTTGATCTGAGTGGGACAGGAAGCCCCTAACGGGCTCAGAAAGGGTGGTGCCAGGATCGACGTACAATTAAAGACTTACTTTGGCTGCTGTGTTGAAAATAGACACAGAGAGGCCAGTCAGAAGGGAATTTTAATAATCCAGGTAAAAGACGACAGCGTCTTAGCAATGGATGTAGTGAGAAATAAATTACAGCGAATCCTGAAGGCAGAGACAATGGAAGTCAAGGATGATGCCATGAATTTTAGCCCAAGTGGGTAGAAGGATGGGAAAGAGACTGGGAAGGAGCAAACTTGACAAAGGGGGACTGGAGAGACATGTTCACTTTGACACATCTCCCAGACGGTCACGTGGAGATGCCAAGGAAGCAGATGGAGAGACAGGTCTGGCATTCAGGATCAAGGACAGCCTAGAGATGTTCATGGGAACACTTGGCATACAGCTGGTACTGAAGGTCGACGGAATGGATGAGACAGTGCACAGGGGTGGAGAGGGCACTGGACATTCAGAATCCGGAAGACAGAGCACAAAAGAGGGACGAAGAAAGGAGAAAGGCCAGCCAGGTAGGAGGAACACCAGGGAGCCAAGTGGAAGGAGTGCAGTGAGGGGGAGCAGGAGGGAGGAGTGGGGAGCACTACAGAGCCCAGTGGAAACAGTGCAGAGATAAGGAGGAAGGAGTAGCACCAGGGAGTCCAGCGAAAACAGTGAGGTGAGGAGGAGAGAGGAGTGGGGAGCACCAAGGAGCCAAGCGGAAACAGTGCAGTGAGGAGGGAGGAGGGGGGAGTGGGGAGCACCACGGAGCCCAGCGGAAACAGTGCAGTGAGGAGGGAGAAGGAGGGGGGAGCACCAGGGAACCCAGTGCAAATAATGTAGTGAGGAGGAGGAAGGAGGAGTGGGGAGCACTATGGAGCCCAGCGGAAACAGTGCAGAGATAAGGAAGAAGGAGTAGCACCAGGGAGCCCAGCACAAACAGTGCAGCAAGGAGCTCTGCATGCCCTGGTGAACGCTGTAGCTAACACTACTCAAGTGCTGAGGACTTACACACTCGCAGAGTAGAGAGCCCAGAGATACTGAGCAGACAGTGCTGGCAGAGCAGTGGGCATACTCCAGAGGACCAGGGGCCCCAGAGCAGCCATTTGCTACCAAGAGGAACAGAGAAATTAAATTCCTGGAAGGGGATGGGGTCAAGTTTATTCACTGACATGAAGAATCAGAAGAGAGGGATGACCTGCTCAACGACAGAGTGAGGCAGAAAGAGGTCAGTGCACAAGAGGGTTGGCTTCAGTTCGTTAAATGTGGAGATAAACGAGAACAATGCACAGAGGAAAGTGGAGGGTTAAGAGCAGAAGAAACGTGACAAGAAACTCCCTGAAGACGGCATAGACTCCTTGATGGGTGGGAACCACTCAGAGCTCCATTCTGATGAGCTGGGTACTGCCAAGTTCTGGGCTGAGCAGTGCCAAGACTGCAAGCCACGGGTAGCTGCTACCTCTGAAAAGTCTGAAGAGAACTGAGATGATGTTTAAAGAAAAGAGACGGGCTTCCTAGTAGGACCAGTGCTCTCTAGAAGAGCCTGTTGAAGCAGAGGTTGTGGAACCATTTGTTTGAAAAGCACTGGTCCTGGGTGGAAGTCATCGCTTCTCAGCCTTTTGGCTAAGACCAAGTGTAGTATCTGGGTGGAAGCAACGTTCCCTGAAGCCCCGAGGCTAAACGGTCCTTTGAGTTTTCCTTTTGCCCTACGAGTATACCAGTAAAAATGTATTATATATGGGATCTGCTTTAAAAATACGGTGGGGCATGTGGAGGGGAACAGAAATGAAACAAAACTGGCCACGTGGTGATAAAAAAGTGGATGACGTGAACTCATATGACTCCCTCCACTCTTGTGTATGTGTGTAATTTCCCATAATTAACAGTGGGGAGATAAAAGCAGCAGGAATTCAAATTTCCAAAGACATTCACGGAGGGGATTTCTAAGAGACACAGAGACCAGAGCTGCAAACACAACTATCTGGAAAGTACCATGAGGAAAATATCAAGTCACACAAAACTTCTTCTGGCTTTCCCTCAGGACACTGGGCCTGAAGTCTGCAGTGGGACAAGACAAGTAGGAGCTTCCGTGAGAGTGGCCCAGGGAGGGGTGGTGCCAGAGGGCTCACCTGGTACCTCTGACTCTGGATCCTGGGGAGAGACAGCACGATCATCTTCCAGGCAAACATCTCCTGATAGAGCTTGTACCTGCACTCTTCGATCGGTGGGTTCAAATAGATGACCTGGTTGGTGATTCTCAGCTCGTGGATGACGTTCTGTAAAAGAAGTTTCATGTCATGCTCAGCGTCTAATTCAATAGAATGGTTCTGATGTGTTAACACCTCCTAAACTATTAGACGGCTTTAGTTACCGACATGGCCTACTATAATTGTATGTTTGTGACCTGTGGCCCTCCTCGAAGGATGAGAAGAAACCAGAAGGAAGGCACGGCCTTAGTTCTTTCTGGGCTCCCTGTGCTTTGGTGCTCAGCGAAGTACCACCTGATGTGCATGGTGACCTCCTGACATGGTGGCCTCGAGACCTGATGCAGTGATAGGAGGCTGGCATTAGCTGTCAGACACCAGGGTAGCTTTGTAAGTGGAGCTGCATCTGTGCCCTCTGCTGGTGCCTCTGGCTCACCAGGAATCCCAGCTCAGTCTCCACTAGTTCACATGACCTAGACACAGCTGCTTGCTTTCCTGCATCTCAGTATTTTAAATATGCTCTGGGAATAAATATCTAATATTCAAAGTGAAAACATTTTTCAAGCATTAAGACAAAAAAACAAGAAGGTAAAGTCTGGGTAGAAAGAAAAAGCAAATGTTTCTCCTAGATCAAAGTTTTTCCCTGCAGTTCTTTTAGGTTTCTGTTTTGTGTGACCTTTCTTCCAATAAATATGACACAAACATTGTGAACTACATAGAACATTTGTTGGGCTTAATGAGTTACGATAACATGGACACCTTTATAACCACCCACATGGAGAGACTGGGCCTATTTACACAGTTGAATTAATAGAATCTTCTAGAAAGCTTGCTAGGCTCTGGCTGACCACTTCTTCACAAAAATGGGAAACTGGTGGCTTGGAGACAAAGACTGCTGTCCAAAGGGGTGACCACTGTGATATTACTGCATTCTTCCATGAGACTCTGGTTTAGATTTTTGTGGAAACAGTGCCATTTAGTTTCATAGTCTGAACTTCTACTTGTAGCAGGTTATCTTCAGTCCCTAAAATTAGAGTTTCCTTCACCAGCTTCCTCTAACATGAACATGGAAAGTGGTACAAATGTCAAAACCAAGACATTAACATTGTTGCAATACTATTAACTAAAATACCGGCTTTAGTCAGATTTCCTGGTATCGAATTCAGAATACCACATCACAGTAGTCACGGCTTCTTAATCCTTTCCAATTAGTTGTACCTGTCTTTACTTAGTTGTTTCTGTCTTTCTCTCATGACCTGGACACTCTGGAAGAGCATTGTTCAGGCTTTTGTAGAACGACCCTCAATCTGGATTTGTCTGATGTTTTCCTCTTGATTAAAATGAAGGTGAGCGATTTCAGGAGAAAGCCCAGAGAGGTTGTGAAGTGCGCTTCTCCTCACACTGTATAGTTCCCACACCATGTCATGGTATGCTGACCCAGGGCACTGGCTAAGATGGTGTCTGTCAGGTTTCTCCACTGTGCAGTGAGTGGCTTATTCACTGGCACTTTTTTTTTTTCCAGTCTGAAAAAATAATCTGTTTAATTGAAAAATGTGGAATATACTATCCCACTTTCTTAAACGAGGGGCTGAAGAAACCAGACCCCTACATCACGTCCTAGCCACTCAGGACACTTTTCACAAGGCAAAGACAATTCCCGGGACCTCCACAAGGGCAATGCCAAGGGCTGCTGTGGCCACCACCAGCACACTGCTCCTCAGCCAGACCCCAACCTTCCCCACACACCCCTCGGTATAGATACCCTTCACACTGAAATTACTCCTGCAGCCCTGAGTGACGATGATGCTGCAGGACTCTGCCTTGGGGCTCCAGAGGAGTGGTCTCCCAGTGTGTGCAGTTAGCTGGTGCCCAGCACTTGATTTTTCTGCATCCTATCCAGGATCGTCGGGTTCTGTTTTGAATAATTCTTCATCTGCTGTCGGAAATCCTTATTAAATTCTGATGCCACCTTGTCTCTAAACACATAACCAGCAATGGCTGCGGCCACCTCCACCAGCACAGAAAGAGACAGGGAGACGTCAAACGTGATCATAAGACAGTAGTTCTCCGAGTTGCAGGCCCCACAGCAGCCCACGATGGCCACCAGGAAGAGGAAGGTACCCACTGCAATGATGACCACAGGCAACACAGAACCACGAGTGGGCCCCGGCTGATGGTCTGAGTCAGGACAAACTGGGTCCTTCTACCCACAGCGATTAGTCCCACAGGTGCAAAAGGCCAGCAGAAAAAAGGAGTGCAAGATCTTGACACATTTCATTCCTCCTTCCACCGCCATGGCTGACAGGCCTGGCTCCTCGAGGCTGTGTCTCACTGGTACTTTTTAAGGAAAGAAGTTACTTACTTGGAAATCAGAGGCTATGGGAAATACTTACTTTGATCTTTGGCTCTCCACCAGGCTTGTGACTAACTTGTGGTGCGTCCGTGTCCATGTCAACTTCTGCTTTATCTTCAGCTTGTCCAAGAAGCACCTGGGTCCAAGCTCTCAGGCCAGCTTGCAGGCGAACGCCCAATATTCTTTCAATCTACAAAGCAAGTAATGATGAAGATTAGTGATTCTTCCAAGTTAGCTCACAGGGCACATAAAACAGAAAGCAGAGGTTTCAGGTCAAACATAAAGAGTCACTAACTACTAACTCCCCGTCCCACCACCACCACCACCACTGTATTCTCAGCCTCACTTCCATCACTGTCTCCTAGCCTCAGATAACTCGTCTCTGTTAGGTGGTGTCTCCACCTGTGGGAGGTCACCAATCCTCCCAATTTATAAGTGACAAGAAGACTAACACAGCAGATGCAGTTAAGGTCTTGGTATCTGTTTAACAGAAAATTTATAAAACAAAAATGTTTTCCTGCCAGCCTCAGAGATAAAACTAGAAAACTGTACTTTGTAGATTAAACCATTTTCTTTTTTTTATTGAGGTATAATTGACTCCATAAAACATTACATTAGTTTCAGGTACAAAATGACTCAGTATTTGTATATATTGCAAAATGATCATAAGTCTAGTTAACACCTGGCACCATACATAGTGACCATTTTCTTTTAACAAGTAAACAACCAAGTATTCTCTCTGAACTAGAATGAGCAGTAAGTTTCCTATAAATAGGACATCTGTGTGTCTTTGTGAAGAGTCTGTCTTGGGCCCCACAACCATGCCGGAAAACCTGTGAGGGCAGCTGTGAGATAAACTAGGCAAGTTCAGTGGATTCAAAAGTGTGGGCGTTGTTAGTTTTCATTGTTAGTGTCCCCTTGTGTGGGTACACTGCAACTTACCCATTTTAAAAGAGAAAGGAAGAGAAAACCCTGTGAACCATAAATAGCTTCAGAACTGACCACCTACCACCTGTCCACTGAGTGACCTCAGCCATAAAACACGCTTCTTCCTAAGACGACCAGAGATGCACTCACTCATATCCACCAACAAGAAAGCCAGGTATGCCCTCTCATCTTACACACACTCTTCCCCCTCTCCACAGACCTCTAAGAGGGTGTTTGTTGTTGGGTATTTAAGTTGGGCGGTGGAGAGGGGTGGGGTTAACAAGGATGCCTGGTGGGGAGAGCCAGGAAGGACAAATCAAATTGTTAGGTGGGCAGAAAGGGCAAGTAGGAGGTTGTCACCTATCCAGGAAATACAGAGAACTCTCTCCTCCCTCACAGCTCCCTGCCTCCAACTTGGAACGGATGTGAGTATTGCAAGCCTGAGAGTTCAGCTCTATCATTAGTTAAGTAAGATTTTTGGAGGGGAAACTAAACTATCACTGATCGTTGCTTTTCAATGACACACTACTAAGCTTATGAAGTAGGACCCACCACTATGCCAACGGCAGGAAAATGCAAAGCACCATTCATCAAGCCCCAGCCTCACCTCCATATCGAGCTTGTTGACCCAGATGGGCAGGTTGGAGTAGGAATGCAGGTTTAAGTCATCCACGGCTTTCTGGACTCTGTTCAGGATCTCTGAGAAAGTCTTGTGATCATACATGCACGTCTCCAAGGAACGAACTTCCAGGTCAATTTTTTCTTCAATAATCAGCAGATCATCCACCTAAAGGAAGGTATCATTAATATTTAAAACACTCTCATTCTACCACTTAATTCACATGTACATTCTTCTCAATTAACAAATGCTCAAAGCAGAAAAGTTCTCCCATAAACCACTAACCCTATTTGCTGGGGTAAGAGGGAAGGGAAATGTATGGACACAATCCGCTCCTCACCTATCCTCCCTCCTGCTCAGGGAAGGCCCTCTGACTGCGAGATCTGGGAGCAGGAAGTGAAACACTCTGATCAATACCTTCTCCGTGTTTGGGACCCTGGGCACCAGACACACGCACTCTGGTCTGCTTGTGGTGGCAGGCACAGGGCCAGAAGGCTTATAATTGTCCACTGCCTGGAGCCTGGAGACAAAGTCTAGGTCTGGGGTAGATGGACAGCAAGCACCATGGCTGCAGATTGACAGCCACATTCTCCACGCAGCTCTATCGATAACAAAGCCTTCATCCTGTTAGACTTCTGTGTCCGTCATCTCTCCTCTGGCTTCTAAACTCAGGGTGTTGGTACTTAACAGCCTCCCTGAAGCCCCAACCCTCTCAAACCACCCTGTACGACGGCCCCTTCACCCATTCAGCTCACATGCCTTATGCTCCATAGCACGTTCCATGGGAGAACCAGCGTGCCAAGTGAGTTAGCTGTTACTACGGTTAGTTCATTCCTGGGACACGGGAGGGTTAACTGAAAACACACCTTTTCTTGGAAGTTGAAGACAGTCTCTGCTAATCGCTGCACATAGGGGTCGAGTTTGTAGGACTCCCATACCAGCGCAATGCCCTCTGCGATCAGAGCCTGCACTTCCTTTTTCAAGCCAGCAACCAAAAGGGAGATAGTGTTCCGCTCCTCCACTTTCTCACAGGTCCGCTCGTAAGTGCGCACGCTTTCGATCAATGAGATGGCGAACGGGTAAAGCTGGTTTGCCTGATGAGCCTTGTTCACAATCGCCAGTGGGACTCGGAAACCAAGCCACTTGAGGTTTCGGACTTCCTTGGAAAGTGTGATAATCTCAGGGAGGAAGTTAACCTTGAGCTTGAGGACATTCCCAGACCGGCCCCGAACGCGAGTACTCTCGATGGTGAAGATACGCCCCGAGACACCCAGGTTCCGCTGCTGCACCTTCCGGGCCCAGTCATCAAATATTTCCTGCGTGTTGAGCTTCATGCGGAAGCTGTCGCCATCCTGCTTCAGCTTCTGACCTTCCACGTGATTCTCCCAGCCCTTGCCCAGGACGTCTTCCACGCGCTTCATGTAGGCGGTCAGCTGTCTGTCAATCTGCTTCGCCCAGATGATAGACCCTGACACAGGCGGCAGGTCCCGCACGTGGCTCATCTTACACGCCTGACTTTGTGGGTACTGCACCTTGAACTTGTCGTGAAGAGACTCAATGTCATCTTTCACACGCTGGATTAGCTGAGTCTGGTATTCACGGATGGCCCCACGGATGTGAGGCCGGACGAAGAGCGCATTGAACCTGGAGAAGATCCTGAACATCTCGTTCGCGTTCTTGGCTGTGCCAAGCTGATCACGAAGGCGAGCCGTGATCCGGGTCTCCACCCTGTCAATCCTCTCGTCGTATCTCTTCATGGCAGCCTCCCAGGCCTCCGTGCCCTCTTTGGAAACGTCCAGCCCGTCGACTTCCTTGACATTCTCATATGCAAGGTTCACCTCCTCAATAGCATTTGCATCAGCAGCATCAAAGAGAACCTCAGCTACTTTCATATCTTGGGGTTCAGGCACCTCTCCTTGATTCTGCTGTGCAACTGCTGTGACCTAAAAGAGAAGGATTTGCAAAAGAAGAGGTCACCGAATGATGATTCTTATTCCGTTGTCCACCAATAGCACACACCACACAAAATTACCAGTCAGCTACAGAGGCTTTTAACTTTTAGTGAAACATTTTATAACCACAACTCAGCAAAGCCAAATAAAACACTATAGAGTACATTTTAACTCTGCACTATACGTATCTTCTGACAGTAGTTTCATGGTTTAAGAAGCTAAATTAACGTGTCAGAACCTGAGTTTTAGGTACTTCCCTTTTCTATGTTTAGCTGGCAATTAGAACTCCCCTGGAAAGCTCAGTAATTCACAGGAGTGCTACATACAAACTCAGCATCCAACATAATCTTCCTTTTTGATTTTTAAAACCTTAAATTATAACCCACGGGTGAGTACACAGCAGAAGAACAGATAAAGTGCTACAGTAATGCAAGAAACCTCCACTCAGGTCTACCGAGAGCAGGTGGCCCAAACGCAGGATCTTTCCCACAGGAAGTGCCGACTTCCACACGTGCCTCAGGCCCACATGCCCACAGAATTATAAAGTGAGGCCAGGGTTTTGGCCTGCGGTCCACTGATGCCTTGGATGAAATTCACACAGACTGAATTTGTTTGGGGGAAATTAAAATCATTACTTTCACTAGACTCTAACTATAACATTTCCTACATTTATGAATGCACGGGATAGTCACAGCTTGACTCTGTCACCAGTCAGTACTGCCCCATTACATTACAGTTGTGTGCATCCTGAGAGCTCGGACATGCCCATCACTACTTCAGAATTACGCCTTTAGGCCTGTTGTTAGATCTGGTATTTCACGTGTCCATGGAGGAGTACATAGATTATCAGATCACTATTTCAAAACTGTTGGTAACTGTTTGTTTGTAATCCTACCCATTTTATTTTATGCATTTAAAACATTCTGAGGACTCCTAGTAATGACAATGTGATAACAAAAACTGGACAAAAATTTTTTTAAATAGCCATTCAGGACGATGGAAAAGAACCAAAGGCAGCCAACAACCTGCGAAATGTTGACTAGTGACCAAGTGTTATCACATCAGGTAAGAACACCTGCTTGCCTAGAGGTGGCCCCTCCCCCAGCTGAGGGGGAAAATCTGCAGCCTTGCTGTGGGGAGTAGAACAGCAGTAAGGTTCAAGCCTGAGAAGGGCCAGTTACTAAGTCACACCCAGTCAGGAGACCCCAGGGAGCCCTGCAAGAATGAGAACCTGCGGAAGTCTACAACTTGCTGTCAACCAGGGATTCTGTATCCATTGAAAATATTTTTCAAATATGAAAGTGAAATATACTTCCTGGCGGTTCCCTGGTGGTGTAGTGGCTAGGCTTTGACACTCTCCATGCTGCAGCCTTGGTCTGATTCCCAGTCAGGGAACTACCCACCCCCTGCCCCGCCGAAATACAAAAAATGAGGGAATCTTTCGCCAGCATGTCTACGGAACAAGCAATACTAAAGGAATTCCTTTAGGCTAAAGGGAAAAAGATGCTAACACAAACTCAGATCCACAGGAAGAAATGAAGAGAATTGGGAAGTGTCACTAAGTGGACAAATGTAAAAGAACGTGTATATTCTATACTTTTCCTTTTTTCGCCTAATTTTTCAAAAATGTGTGTGACTATTTGAAACTAAATGTGGGTGTCTAACATGTACAGATGTAATACATGTGACAAGAGCAGCATTATTTCCCTGTTATATATATATGACAAGCAGGAGGAAACAGTCACACAGGTACAAGATTCTTATGCTTTACTGGAAATCAGCATTATGTCATGATAAATTAAAGATGAAGCTGGTAATCCCAAGAGTGATCACTAAAAAAGGAAAATTAAAAAAAAAAAAATACAAGGGGTTCCCTCGTGGTGTAGTGGCTAGGCTTCAGCGCTCCCAATGCCGCGGCCTGGGTTTGATTCTCAGCCAGGGAACCCCCTCTCCCTGCAAATCCAGCTACATGTCTATACAGGAATTAAAAATGATATACCAAAAATAACACAAAAGAAGGGAGATGGGGAACAGAGGAACAACAAAAATGAGATGGTGGGAAACAAACAGGAAGTGGCAAATCTGGAGGCAACCACATGGATAATTACACTAAATGAATACACTAAATATGCCAATAAACCACACCAAGAACATACGCATGTATATATAAGCTTAACAACGGACATAAAAGCTGTGTACCACGATTTACAAATGAGAAGAAAATGTATTATACAATGCTCTTTAAAAAAACGATATATGAGAACAGGTACATGGCTAAAGGGGTTAAGAAATCCCATGCTAGAAGGAATTAACACTAGTGTCAAACTCTCACATGTAAGATAAAGGGTGAACATTAAAAACCAGCCCCCCATCACGTGTATATATGAGGTTGGACAATTAAGTTCACGAACTCATCCTAGAAAATGTGCTACGTAACCTCATTGCTGAATATCACTATGGTCACCTATGAAGGACTCTCCTTGGGAAGCTATGTGCACTGATGCCAATGCCTAGTCCACCCTTCAAGGCAGGTTTGGAACTCTTTCTCTGGAATGGCCATCAGAGCTGTCATCACACCCAAAATCTGAATTATGGCAAGGTTATGACACCTTACTGAGTGGTTTGTACAGTGCTTCCAGCAGAAGCGCACAGTGGGAAATTTGCTAACTTAATTGTCAGATTTGGGGTCTGACGACAGCTGTGATGGCCATTCCAGAAAGAGAGCTCCAAAACTGCTTTGAAGGGTGGAGTAGGCACTGACATTGGTGCTAGCTTCCCAAGGGGACTACTTCGAAGGTGACTGTAGTGATATTCAGCAGTGAGGTATGTAGTACTTTTTCTCAGATGAGTTCATGAAGTCAACTGTTCAACCTCATATGTTAGCACCGCACCAAGTGAGAAGATGCTGAGAATTCATTACTAACGATCATTCAACCCTAAACAGTAGGCACCCTAATCTGTGAATGAAGCTTCTTGGATGGCATGATTTCTAGATTGAAACCCCTTTAACATTTTATTACAAAATTTTCAAACTACAGGAAGCCTGAAGGCATTACAGACTGAACACCTATACCCCCACTTAGGGTCTATAATTAATATTCAGTGAATTAACATTCGCTATATATATTGGCTTTTTCATCTATCTATCTATCAATTCCTTTACCTATATATCTAACCCATATTGTATTTCTGAACGGGGTTTTTTAAGGGAAGAAAAGCACTGGTGAAGAAAGAGAAAGGTGAATTGAGAAGAGAAAAAAAAACATGTACCAAGAAAAGGAGTCATTTAATTACTGTAATAAATCTTAGGCATATGTAATTATTATCCACATTTTATAGATGAGGAAATATGGAGAAAAGGTTAAATAATATGTCCAAGTTACAAGCTAAATGGTGCGATTATGACTGAGACCCAGGAAGGCTGGTTCGAGGGTCCGTGCAATTTAGCGGGGGGAATAAATGGGTGGAGAACCTTAAAAGATTTGGACTGAAACCATACAATACCCAATCACTTGATCTTAAAGATGACAGTGTCAAGATGGAAATGGAGCCAAAGAAGTACTTAACCATGCAAAACAGAAACAAGTACTTGATTCTAAAAAGAAAAAAAAAGAGGGTACTATTAAAACAACGCATGTGTGAATGTTTAGAGTGGGAAGCATACCTGTGGCCTCAGGACCCTGACAATGACAGCTCGCAATTGTTCATGTTGGCGTCTAAATTTCCTCATCTGGTCAAGGCGAGCCTGAAGCTTCCTGTGAGCTGGGTTGATGCGCCACACCATCTTCAGATTCTCTTCCCTTTTCCTCTTAACGATGTCTCTCAACAACACCTGCAATTTCTCATATTCATCATCCCAAGTCTGAAAAACTTCAAAGCATGCGACCATAACCTAGGATGTAATATAAGAAAGGAAGCTTATTATTAAAATACAGTTTCATCTCCGTGCCCTGAGGTTCGATTTCTGATATGCTAAAACTTACTTTTTCAAATTCTTCATAAGCAACATGCATCAGTTTTCTAGTGCCCAACACTTTGAGTAACTGAGAACTCAAGTCTCTTGAAATGGCCTCTACCAAGCGCAGCGCCCTCTGGATGGGGTACTTCGTGTTTCGGATCTTCCTCAAATGGGTGAAGATCGCCACAAGTGCCTGCCGTATTTTGTCCAGCTCAGTGGCAGACAGCAAATCATTCAGGGGAAAATCTTTCATCAGAGGGTTGTAGTCATTCACAGTCTCCAAAGCCTGTTTTAGACCTAGATTAAGAGAGTAACAGCTAACAGTGTTAATGTAAAGTAACACAACTATGATACAATGTTTTATGTCAATTTTACCACAATTAACAAAAAGTAATACAACTAAAAGGATACTCTGTAGAGACTTAACACTAGGTAAGTATACTAAAATGTATCCTTACAATGGAACATTCTGATGTTATAAAAGATTTAGTGACACAGAAATTGTTTGATATTTGAAAACAAGTGTTATTAACAGGATGAGCCTAGTGTGGTCTCATTTTTGTTTTGTTTTGTTTTTTTTAAAGAATATACAACTCATACACACTCTAAATGCTGTGGGTGGTATCCGCATATTGCATCGTTTTTTGCTTTCTATATTATCTAAATGTTATACTAATAACAATTAAGTTTACAAAAACTAGAATTTTACCATCTTTAAGAACACTAAAATTGAAATTTTATACCCATGGCTCAAGTTAGGTGAGTGTGTTATAGACACGAATCACAGAAGCACCTGAGTAGACACACACACACACACACACACACACACACACACACCCCTATTAGGAAAGAAATAAAGGTTTCAGAGGTATTACCAAAATATTCAAGATATACTTTTCAACACTAGTGAACACCCAGGTAACAGGCAACGTGTGCAGTGTAACCAATGTAACGGGACAACTTCTACCTGGAACTTTGGCTAACATTTTAAAATGTGGGCAGCACAGCTTGGCAGGGAAGGAAAAGAACATAACAATTACTGCAGCCCTGCCTACTTGTTCCAACACATGTCTATGGGCATGGAGTGGCACAGAAATGCTAACCATGCCCAGTTGTTCCAATGCCCGTGTGCCCACTGTGCTAACGCAGCATCACTCACACTGTCAACCATGCAGGAAACTAAATTCCCCTCGACCATTCTGCAGAACAGGGAGGAGGGTGGGCGACAGGGGAAGGGCAGGTAAAAGGAGGAAGAGAAAGTACTGACCAGCGCTCTATCCATGGCCCTATGGGTAGATAACTTCTGTTATAAACATAAATCCTCTTCCTGTCCAAACTGTCAAAAGCACACTTGATTTCACATTTAAAAAAACACAGGCTGCTCAAAGAATCAAGTAACTGAGAGCAGGAGGGAAATTCCCAGGGCTCTTTACACTCAGGCCTAGAAACTGGCTCATGCTCTCAAAAGTCCTGAAGGTAAAGGGAGGTATGTGGAAAAGTCATTTTCATTACCTGGAACTGGGGGAAGATGAGACCAAATGCAAGACATGAACCAGGCAGAAAAGATGGTACATCTATTAATTTTCATCTAAATTATCAGTAAAATCTCACAAAGCCAGACTAATCAAATTATTCTAGGGGGTTCCCTGGTGGTATAGTGGCTACACTTTGCTGCTCTCAACGACACGGCCTGGGTTCAATTCCCAGCCATGGAACTACCTCCTCCCCCCCAAAAAAAGATTGTTAGTTCTAGTTTTTACCTGTGTCAGTATCGAAACTGACGGTGGCATGGAAACGCTTGCCATGCTTCAAGATATCCAGAGTGAGGAGAACTTCTGGGCTCTCTCGTTTCTCCTGTATGCGGTATAAAGCACGTTCCAAGTTCAGCCAAAAACTGATTTCCTGTAAGGCAGTTCCTGAGGCAGGATCTCGATCAAGTTTGGTCACCTTTAAAGGAAAAAAAAAACATTCAAGAGAATTCACTGTTTAAACGAAAGGAGAAAAAGTATCATTAGCTAAACAAACGCATTACGATTGAAATTTTCTATTTCACGTAAATTTCCTTCCCTGTAAATTGTAAGTGGTTTAACTTGTGAGCAAAGGTATGGACACTGTCAGGGTTAAGATGCTACAATCTCGTACATGCCCCGGCCCGTGTCCCTCCTCCACTGAGCGTTCCCAGGACCAAGGGCAGGTTCAGCTAACAGTCACCACAGAGTTTACTTCACTGACACAATCTTGGACCAGTTTCCTCAGACACCAAAGAGTGAAGCACCGTACACAGTACTTCCAGTCTGTGCTCTTACTTTCTGGATTTCTCGGATCCAACGGTTAACTCCAGATTGTAGCTGATTGAGAAAAGTTGGGTCTTCAACCTTATCTCCAAAGTCTGTAACTTTTGGCTTTTCTCCACGTTCATAACACTGTTTTGCAACATTTGTGATAATTGGATGAATCGGCAGGCTGATCTCTGGAATTTCAATATTCTGCTGCAGGTGAAGGAGCCCCATTTCAAGTTCTGCAATCTTTTTTTCAACCGAAGGAGCCATTTTATCACCATCCCTAAAAAGATAGGAAACACCTCAAAACTTAGTGCACTACTGGTCTCCAAAGAGATGTTCTTATTTTAGATCTGTCAATATGAATAATATACATTTTATTAATGCAGTGGATTTCTATCCTTTTGGCTTTGTTAGCTTTGTCCTCCTGATGCCCGAATTTTACATTTCCCAGTGCCTTGTGAACACTAAGTGAAATATGATTCAAACCAACAAAGGAAAAAGAGTTTTTACCTGTCGGCCTTGCCAGATTCTCTGATATAGGACTTAAAAAAAGGAGCCACTGCATTGCTAATAAAAGAATGCAAGGTTTCATAGGGTGAGTCTTCACTGAGTGTGAGAACTCGGAGCTGAGAAGATACTGGTTTGTCTGCATCGATTACTGGAGTACGTTTAATGAATGCCAAGCTAGAAGAAAGCAGAAGAAAAATTAGAACAAAAAGTCTCATTCCTAATCAGTCTTAATAACTGCAACCTTCTTTGTGTTACATAAAAATTAAAATTTCATGTTTTAATTTAAAAATCTTATTAATAGACTAATTTGTTGTTTTTCTAATAGTGAAATATATTGCTTGTCTTTCTTTAATCATTTACTTATATGAGAACTTTCAAATCAAGGTTATGGTTATAGCATGTGACCATGAAATCAGGCAAAGTTAATTAGTCCCATATATGGGTTAAGTTGTAATCTGCAGCATTCATTTATAGCTCACTAAGTCACATATCAGCTTGAATAAACCAAAGCGACAAGTGGGCACTGTGGGATCCCCACAGCCTGGCCTAAACCAACTCTTCCAGTTTCATTTCCGCTATGCACTCCCTCCCCTACCCAAGTCACTACTTAAGCTAGATGTCCAATTCTCTAAACGTATCATGTGCTTCCTTGCTTAAGAAATCTGTATTCATCTGCTGAAATTCCAAGTGAACCTCAAAACCCAATTCCAGCTTTACTTCTTCCACGGGGCCTTCCCTAATCAGAAGCAATCTCTCTCACCTCCATGTTTCATGGCAGTCTGCACCTCTGAGATTTTGCCAAATATTAGTTAGTTGTGCCTCTACCATTCTTACGCCTCTCCAAAGACTGCAAGCTTCTTGGGAACAGGAACTAGCTTTCACTTTTTTGCCTACCTACTGCCATTTCTTACACATAACAGGTACTCAAAAGTGCTTGAATTAATCGCTTTAAGAAAAAGAGTATTGGAATTTTCCAGTTCCCAGGCCAGTACTTTATACATAATACTTAGTATTATTCTAAAAGGTCAACAAAGCTTCCTGACATGACACACTGAGAAGCAACCAAACTGCAATAGTACATCTGCCAAAAATGTACAGTCTGAATCTAGTCAGACAAACCCAAGTAAGGGACCGTCCGTAAAACCACTGGTGTACACTTATAAAAAATGTCAATGTCGTGAAAGACACAGAAAGGCAGACACGGGATGAAAGGCACAGACTCGAAGTCCAGGTCACAGGAGCGTTACTGCAAGGAGTATTATTACTGAGACAATCTGAATATACACACTACCTGAGTAGGACTGTATCAACATTACATTTCCCGAAGCTGATAACTATACTGATGCTACAAAAAGCATGTGCTCGTTCTTAGGAAATACCCTCAAGTATTTAGGAAAAAGGGATAGATTGTCTATAACCAACTCTCAAATGGGTCTGGAAAAAAAAAAATCATAATGCAAATGTGGAAACATTAACCACTGCCATCTGGGAGTTCTACATACTATTTGTGTAACTCTTCTGTAACAGCTGAAATTATTCAAAATAAAGTTTTTAAAAGCCAATGCAGATAATCGATTATAATGTTTATATGAGTGCTTTCCGGAAAGTATCCAGCCATGTAATATGAAAATCAGAGGCATTTATGGCTGGATATTTTCTGGACAGCCCTCGTATAGATTTATATATGTCCATTGGAGTGTAAATTACAGCACAATGTTTCTGGAAGGTGAACAACCTGGTAAAGCATCTGAACCTATGATGCTCTTTTTAGGGATTTGTCCTAAAAAGAATCATACCTATACTTAAGAATGTTTACTAGTTATTTATAATTATGAAAATTCAGATATAATCAGAGAGTATTATTAGACGTGTTATGTACATTATGATCAAACGTAAAGTGGGTGTCATGACATGGCAATTAAAGTAAAAATATTTTAGAATGTATATTGACTTACAAATTTTCTCAATTTGAATACATGAAACCAAAGATAAAATAGTGAATTTACAGAGTAGAAATTTTTTGGGTGTTTCTTCATGTCTCCGTCTGAGTCAATTAAGATCGGCATTTATTTCTCGTAAGTTTAGAACCCAAGATCATGGCGTATTCACTTTACTCACCTGTTGGACTTAACTCCATAATGAATGTCTATGTTGATGTTATAGGAAATGAATTCTTTTTCTTCTTCTCCTTCATCACCAACATCCTCTAAAAATCACAATAAATATTATGTCAAATCCCAGTTTTTAATTTATCAACTACCTAGAGAATGATTAGCCTCATCCACTCCCAACCTGACATTTAAACCCCTCTGTGACTTGGCTCTATTTGTCCCTTCCTACCCATTTTTTCTAACTCCTGACCTGGGCACTTCTTCATTGCATGACCTTGGGCAAAGTGGTTAACGACTGTCTCTGACCTCTGTTTACTTGTCTGTAAGTCGGGGTGGCACTGACACACCTGGGTTGTTGGAAGGGTTAGCCATGCGACGCAGGGCCTGGCCTGGGCAGTACTGGGTGGTGTTTCCTACAGACAGTTCTGCTTACCCCATCCGCCCCATCCCACAGTCTCATATCATGCTCCAAACACAGAAGTCACCTCCATCCACCTCCCTGTGTGTTCTACACCGTTGTTTACTCAGCACTTACTATGTGACATTTTACAAAGTAGAAGTACTTTAGGTACTCCATACCTTCAACCCTATGGGGCTGGCATGACTGTTACTGTCCTTGTTTTCTAGGTAAGGAATGTCAGTAGCTCAAATGGGATAGTGAGATTCCAGAAGTCTGTGACTCTAAAGTCAGGGTCCTCACCAGTACAAGGCTGGCCCTAACCCTCATTAAGATCCCCTCAGGGCAAACCCCCATCAAGAAATGCTACCAAGAAACTGCATTCACCTAGCCTTCCCCTCTGCTCCTAAGGTGCTTTTTCAGAGACTGCTCTGGAGTCGACATAACGCACCTTTCTCCCCAGCTGTGAGCTTCTGGAAGGCAGGGATCCTACTGGATGCCACACAGCAAAGACCATGCACAGTAGTCATTTCTAAAAGCTTATGAAATTTAATAGTACGGGAGCTCAAGATGCATGTGGACAAAATTTATAAGAAGTTGAAAATCAAAACTGAAAAGTTAAAAATGTGTAAGAATGGAAAATAATCCAAACCCAGAAACCTAGCATGACATATTAGATGGAATACATGCACTTGCAAAAATCACTAAAGATTAATTTACGTGATATACAAATGGTCCGCCTTCCCTTATAAGTCATGGTATTATTCTAGCCAAGGCAGTAGACTTAGCTAAATGATCTTGGAAAAGTCATTTTTCTTCCTCTGGGTTTCAAATTTGTCAGATGTAAAGTGAGCAACAGAAGAAGGAGTGGGGTATTAAATTAGGTGGTCTGTACAGTTTTTTTCAGCACTAAAAACTAGGAAATCTGAGGGTACAGGATCTGAGCAAAAGCTATCTGCTTCATTAGTTTTAAGATGAGACAAATACAAAATTCACATTAAAAGACTATAAAATATTAGTATATCTGGTCATTAAGAAAGAAAATAACTCAATATATTATTTTTGGTATAATTTTTGGAAGGGGAGACAGAAGAGATGGTAGAACATTCTAGTATGCCAGGTACTTACAAACTATTTTGTAAAAAATGACTAACTAAAAAACAAAACAAAATACCAACTAAACAAATCAACTGAGTTTTATAACTACTGAAATGTGGATATACCTCAAGATAAAATCATACTGCCTGAAACCAACCACACACAAAATTACATCTGCAAGCACATGGACGAGGAGTATAAGGAACTACCCCCAAACTAAAATAGATGTCAGAGATTTCTCCTTCAATTTTCTTAACTTTCCATAACACTGATCTACAATTTATATAAAATACATGGGAGTTCCCTGATAGTGCAGTGGCTTAAGGCTTCAACGCTGCGGCCTGGGTTCGATTCCCAGCCAGGGAGCTACCCACATACCAAAAAGTAAAATAAATAAATAAATAAATAAATAAATAATAAAATAAAATAAAATACATCATCAAAATAACACCCAAACAACATATAGAAAATAAAAGTAACATTCTATAATCGCCAAAGGAAATTACTGGCATAATTAAAAGCATGGTATGTGAACTTGGAATCATTTCTTCCTCTCAGATAAAGATTCATCATCTGCAAACAAAGCGACACAGACTGGCTGTAGCATCAAGCACTCTGCTTGCACTTTCCAGCCCGCAATCTGCTTAGAGGGACTGGGCACCAGGCCAGGCGATGAGTCATGGCTCCCAGCTCCACAGGAGATATGCTGCAATGCAGCAGGGCTGCTGGAGCCCGGGAAGGCACACCCAGTGACATAATCCCCAGATAGGGACAAGCAAGTAGTTCTCCACAGCTTTGTAAATTTGAACTTCTCCTGATGGCAATAATTAATGGAAGTCATTATCATTCAGTCACAGAATACATCTTGGATTCGTGTTTTAATGCTTATTCTGCATAAATACAGAGGGCAAATAAAGTCTGACTTCCATATAGTTAAAGAACCTATGACATTGTTTTATAAGCTGTTATTATAATTTCACCTTTTTGCTCTCTGTTATTACATCTGGAAGATTACATCTTCCAAATAACAATAATTTGACATTCGACTTCTGCATTAAGAATTGTTCAGAGAAGGAAAGACTCTTGATAGTTAATTCTTACTAACCAAGAGGCTATCACTCCTGCTACATTTAGAAGCTTATATACAGAGATTCTGCCCGTTTTATCAGGTAACATCCCTTTCAGTAAAGTCTGAATCAGTTTCCTAACACAGTACAGAAGGTGCTGGGCCCGCCTCAGGACTTCCTTTGCTGCAAGCCATTTATACTCATTACAGCAACCTGTGGACATGTCTCTGGCTAACTTCTGAGAGTTCACTGAATTTCCAGAGATGTTCAAAGTATCCTTTAGTACTAATCTGTGTGTACTTCTATTGAAGGACACAAGTGATTTGTATCATTACACTGTGAATTAGGTGAGCATCATGCCTGTTTTAATGAAATAAAACAAGATGCACGTTCCACAATCACCTTAAGACTCCTACTATCTCTGCTGCATAGACAGGCATGTTCCCAGAGCCTGGTGAGAGGGCAGACAGAAAAGCACAGAGGTGAGGCCCCAGGTGAGGGTGCCCAACTCCCTGCACCGGTCCATCCCCTCAGTCCCTCTGTTCTCCCAACTCACCCAGACACAGGGTGAGTCTCTTCTGCATCTAGCACATGGAGCAGCTGCTCTTGTTCACTCCCAAATCACTTGTCACATGCTCCTGGCTCTCCATCTTCATCTTGTCTCCTTCTAGATCACAACCAGGGTAACACCACGGACTGTGGCCAACCACCACCATACATGCCCCCACCCCCCAGGCGGCTGCTTTAGATTTTCCCCGTTTTCACCTCTGGTGCTTTCTCCTGTCACCCCAACTCTCACCCTTTTGTCCTCCTTCTGAGGGGTTGTGACTTCTCTGCCATAACTACTCCCTGCTCTGGGACAAGGCCAAAAGTTGGTGGGAAAGTCTGAGTGTTCTCTTCCACCTGAGGACTTCCACTTGTAACATGACCAGGAATGTGAAGGCAGGGCTAAACCCCGTTGTACTTGCACATGCTGCAACACTGGGGTTAATTCTGGTACTTCCAGAAAAAAAGAGAAGTAATTGGAAAACCGAGTAAGTTATTAATGCCTCAGGGACTTAGGATTTAATGTTTTTTACGGCTAATACTAATTCAAAATAAATAACTGATATGAAATAAATGAAAACCAACACTCCCATTTGAATGGAAACCAAGGAATTGAACAGAGAAATTTCGTGTTTTGGTCGGAATCCGGTTTCTGCACTCCCACGCAGGAGGCGGGACTAAGCCCCTGCCCTGCGCCCAGCCTGATCCTGCGTGACGCTGGCGAACAGCACCTGCACCCACCTTTCCTTCTCAGGGAGAGGTGATGCCGGTTCCCCTCTGCTGCACGCAGACCTCACTTACTGTGCGGCTCCGCACATTCAAACTCCCCTTGCTGCAGACTGGCCTGTCCTGTGAAGAGGGTGGGACTGCACGGGGCAGTGAGGACCCAGACTGATGGACTCCTGGCCTGGGTGCCAAAATAGTACGGAGCCACAGAAAATCCTTCCTGTTAACTTATTGACCACGGAGGCCAAGCAAAGGCCAGAAGCAAGCATCCTTTAGTCATCAATCTACTGCATTTCTTCATCCTTTAGGGAAATTAACTCCTCAGAAAAATAATTTTAAAAAACTCTATAGAAAAATCCCAGTAAAACTGTCCATACCATTCTATCTCTAAGAAGGTGAGTACTGTAAAAAGTACTAGCTGTGGTTCACATGCCAGTCCCCAGCGGTCTCTGCACTAATGACAGGAAAATAAAACCCCTACATTATGTCTTTCAAGAAAAACAGTAATTCTAAGGCTAGGATAAATACCGACTAAAAGCAGCCACTGTTTTCAGTCTTAAAGTTCCAAGTTAAAGTTTATTACCTGAGTGTAAAAGAACAAACCCCACAGCACCTGCTCCCAGCCTGGTCACAAACAAACTGGGACGCAGGCAGTCCTGTGCCCACTGTCATCATCCAAGCCCTCAGGGGATGAAGCACAACCAAAACTGCACCTCAGTGCAAAGCACTACAAACCACCATTAACACTGTGAAATACCTGTGAAGTCCTGCACCCGCACCGGCACCCTGTCATGGTTTGAGAAGGTACACCATGAAGGAGCACAGCCTTCTACAGGCAGCAGCTAGAGCAAGGAGCTTTCTCTTTTTAAATAAGCAGCTAGAATTGGACATTCCTTTCCCACCAAGTCTCCCATTCTTCACTACCAAAATAAACCATTAAATTCACAACCTTAATCTACATTTTAAGGACTACTGTGCTTCTGTACTTGAACAAAAGAAAAAGTTTATAGTTAGCCTGGGGTAGTGAAAAAATATATAGAGATCTTAAAGTGTTCGGAAAATTCTTTCCAGGAAAAGGGGAAGGGGGCATAGAATAAAAAGAATTTCCCATTCATTATTTAAATCCTATGATTTCATTGGTGGTGGTGGTGGTCTGTATTCAGCTTAAACAATTCAGAATTGCATATTATAATGCAAGCCTGACATGCTTTATACAGTAAGACTCCAAGTTAACCGGCATCCATGGGGATTGGTAGATGCTGGATAAATGTACCCACTTTCAAACAACCAGCAAAAACACTAATGATTTTTTGTGCTGGTTGCTTGAGTTCCAGTTAACTGAGAGTCTGCTGTATATTCTTTACCGCTGGATGCTCATCTTTTGCTTAAACATGCAAATGCCAATGCTAACTCATGAAAACCACCCAGAAGAAAGTCCTCCTGCTAAGTGACATGGGCCTGTACTTCTACCTCAATTGAGCTCAGACAGCCAGGATGCTAATAAGACTGATGGGACCATACAAGGCTTTCCTTAGATTTTTGTAAGTGAAAAATAAATTACAGACAGACTGAATTACTAGAAATACTTCAGAGATTTCTGTAAATGAAGGAATGAGGTAGGATCTCAATTTTAGACAGTCTCATTCATTAGTCAACGATCAAAAGTGCAAGTCATTATGGAGCCAAGACTTGGATGCCTGGATATTCGCTTTGCTGTGTCCATCAAGAAAACAGAGACGATCTGCAGAAGTTCCACCTGGTAATTTCAGCAAAGTGCAATTCTAAGATGTCTTAGAAAAGTGAATTAGTGATGAGCTCTAGAAGCAAAGAACAAAACCTACATTTTTTTCCATAAAAAGAAACTGAGACCCCAAGAAGAAATTGCTGATTTCAATATGTAAACAGTGCAATGAAAATATGATCAAGAATTAGTCAAGGTCAAACTACTAAAATACATTAACTTAACACAGATTAAAATATACTTTAATAAAATAATGTACTCATTGAAAAACTACCAGAAAGACGTCAAACTACTGACAATGGCCATACCTGGGTCGAAGGATTCCAGGTGATTTTAATTTTATCTGTACACTTTAAATTTTCTACCATGACTATATACTCTTTTTATACTCTTTTTAAAAAAGAGTAGGTGAGTTAAATGCTTTAAAAAAAAAAACACTGGTGGGTCTCCACTCCAGAAAACATAAACCCAAACATACCAAAAAACCCTAGACAACATTAGTACATTCACACTCTAAAGATGCCCAATGGCTTATTTGCTTTAACATGCCATGTGGGTCTCTGACCCACAAAAGGCTACAATGAAGCATCTCCAGAGTCAGAATAAATAACCTCTGAAAGAAACAAATTATCAGAAAGAAAACTGAAGTGTGTGTTGGGGTGAGACACAGCATAGGTTCTCTTACTGACAGCACCACAGAGCTTTCTGAGATTGTAGGAAGCTTGTTGGGGAACATTTTTGGACAACACACAATCCCTTGGGACTAATGTTAAAATTTACTTGGACATCACTCCTGGGTTCTCAGATGGACGGTGGCACATCCATCCGTGGGCTGTCAATGTGCTCACATGTCTGCTAAGTAGTCTTCAATGGGAAACCCTCTCTGAAGGCAAGGTTCACTCCAAAGAGGAATGTAGCCTTGCTTTTGGGAGGTCACTACTAGAGACCTTTAGCCCCCTCCGCCTCACTAGGTGCCTAATCTGTTCCCCTTTTTTTAAAAAGAAAAATCTGTAAAAGACTCATATGTCACAGGGTCATCATTAGGATCATCCAAGAATTACGGAGATACACGTATGATTAGCGAAAACAAACAGTGGCCTGGAAAATGAGCTGTCGCGTCTATCTGAGGACGAGGATTAGCTGGAGACGGTGGCTCACTTCACCTGAGCCTCAGTTTCCTCACTTGTGAAATGGGGAGAGAGACCCACTCGGCACTGACGCTGTGAGAACCAAGAGCTAGACCTGCATTCACGCATCCACCTGGAAGTGATGCCCGGCTGGCAGCCCTGTCAGTCCGGGACCGGCATCCGGATCCGCACAAGGCACGGACTGAGATGCCAGCCGGCTAAGGATCTGCCAACTCCGACCGCCTGGACCTCCCCCTATGCCCAGAAGACGGAAGGGCCTAAATCCGGGCTGCCCACGGCGCCGCAGCTCTGCCCCTGACACATCCCTCCCGAGGCCGGCCCGGCCTGGACACAAATCGAAACCGAAAAGCTCATGTGACACTGGAGGCCGGGATGCGGCCTCCGCCCGCGCTCAGCCCGGGAGACGCTGTCTCCACCCAACTCGGCCATCTTGAGGCCCGAGCAGACAAAGCGATCCCATTGTTGTGGCTGACGCCAAGACAGCGGTACCCTCATCCTGCCCGCGACCCGGAAGGGGCACCCGGGGGCTCCGGCCTGGCGGGGGGTGTGGCGGGAGCGAGGCGGGGGCGGCCTGAGGACGTCCGCAGCCCCGGCACCGCACCTTTGAGCGTGGAGCGCTCCACCAGGACCGTGTGGACCTGCGGGTCGGAGAGAAACTTGCGCATCTGCTCCAGGGCGCTCTTCTCCTCCAGCGCCGCCTCGAGCGCGGCCGGTGCTTCGCCGCCATCCTCCAGCAGCAGAGGCACCAGCTTGCGAAGGTGCTTCTGCAGCACCGTCACGTCGGCCACGTTCTGCACTGCCGACACCTCCAGGCCGGCCGACCCGTCCTCGCCGCCGCCGCCCCCGGGCTCCGACATGACGCCGCGCTCGGAACCTGCAGGCAGCGCTGAGAAGACGGCCGAGACTCTGCGCGAGAGCGAGCGAGCGAGGAAACGAAAAAAAGAGAAGCTGACGCCGACCGCCGCTAGCCCGCGGCCGACTGAGGAGACCGGGTGCCGGCTCCACCCTAAAGGCCGCCGCCCGCCGGCCCCGCCCCGCCCGCGGCTATCCGCCACAGCCACTGGCGCGAGCTCGCGGCCGTGGCGTCATGACGTCGCGCATGCGCACAAGCGGGGTTCCCGGCGGCGCAACCATGCACCTTTCTGGGACTTGTAGTCCCAGTGCTGGGCGGTGCCCCAAGGTCTCGGCACTGCAGGACTGTAAAGATGGGAACTTAGCACACGAGTCAATGTGGGAAGCGGGGTCTGAGTGCAGGTGGTGGTAGTAGTCAGGGGCTACATACATCTTGTTTACTGCTGTGGCGGCAGCGAACAGCTTGGAGCCGAGACACTATAAATATTGAATGAATGAATGGTGTTAATGAGGAGAGCTATAGTTTTTTGAGCACTTAGCTTGTACCCGACGTTGTTCTAACCCTTTAACCCGCTTTGTCTCGTTGAACGAATGAATGACTACAATGTGTTAAGTGCTACAATATACTCACGACATACGTGTTATATGAGGAGAGTGAGGCCATTTATCAGAGAGGGAGGAGGTGAGGGGCGTGTCCAGGAACGTGAAGGGCATGTCACAGGGATAGGCTGGAAAGAGGGAGCACTCCCAGCAGAGGAACTAACCTCTCCAAAGGCAGAGAGGCTTAAGGTGACAGCTGGAACCCTGAACGATGGGGTAAAGTCAAGTTGTCGTGGATCCTGGCCGCTAATGACAAAATAATCCCCCCAGGATGCTGTGAGGACCAAGCCGGAGCCCTACGAGAGACCATCCACCTACAAGAGTGATGCTCCTCTCGCAGCCAGGGCTGGCATTGTAATTCGTGGATCTCTGCATCTGGGTCTACAAGAGGCCGCCGGCTGAGATGTGGGTTGGCTAAGGCTCCACCTCCCCCCGCCCCACCCAGCTCCCATCCATTTGGGTCTCTTCCGTCATACCAAGATGACATCAGGGCCAGAATCCAGGTGGACCACATTTTTGGTTTAAAGATGACAAATTCTTTGAAGGAGCATTAATTGGCCTTTGATAATTCCAGTTCATAACTTGCTTCTTAAATTGGGTGGAGGAAGGGAATCCAAAAATGTTATTTTTATATCAGAGTGAACAATCCAAGAGCTGAGTACTGATTGGTAAAAAGGATGATAGGATGATTTGATTTCTCCAAATCATCTTTGGGAAACTTCAAGTCATACAATATGCTTATCCTTGCTCAATTATCAGGTGCCAGGCCCCAGTGGCTGCTGGAACATGGAGACTAATCAGATGATTCTTGTCTTTAAGTAGTTAATGATAGAGCTAATACCCCATCCTCCTGCCCTCCACCAGTCCACTCTTGGGTATTATACCCAAGCATTGGATTGAACTAACCTTCCAGGAACAATGTAAAGTGATGATATTGTGCTATGAAAATCACACTAATGAATAATAACACCACCAACAGCTGAGCCTGAATGCTCACTCAATGCTAGACACTCTGCTAAGTGTACCCCTTCCCCCTGCCATGTCCTTTGGGTTAGGAACAGGGACAAAGAGGAAAATCTATGAGGGGCAGGCCAGTGAACTCTGAACTCACCACACACCATCTGAGACCCAGAAGTCCAGCAGCGACCCGAGAGATGGAGAGCAGCTGCTGGCAGGCTGCACCGTGAGTCAGCACTGGCGGAAGACGGCCGCGCAGGCACCTGGGCGACTCCAACATCTGCAACCTGGCCCGGAGCCAGGGCAACAGGGCTGCGGCTCCGCATTTGCAGCCCTGCACCATAGGCCCAACCTAGAAGTGTTCATCTCTAAGAGCATGGAAATGAGAGGACCCTGAACGACCCGCATTGACCCAAAGGGCTCGCATTTCTGTTTCCTAAATCTGTTTGTTGTCTTTAGCAAATAGGAAGAGTGGTCCACCTCAATAGAATAATTACTGTACACAGTAAGTGAGCACTCTAAATTCCTGCCCTGGGGCCTGGCTAGACTGCCCCAAGGCCTAAAGGTGAGGGGGTCTTCTTGTGAGAAGCCCCCTTGGCCTTACGGTAGGACTCTGCCCCTTCCCCCCATCATGTCCCAAGCTCACCCTGGGTGGGGGCGGGTGAGTCCCCCTGGAAACTTGGCCTCTCCCACTTGTTCGATTTGGCATTTCAGTTTGCTCCAGTCAGTAGTAGAATCAGCTTTCGATTGGCAGTGGGTAGGGGGCACTGGAGAGAAGTTTTGTTCTAATAGTGACTGCAAAGGAGGCATATGAATTTTTATCACAAATTGGTGAACTGTCTACACGGAGGAGGCCCTGTCCACTCCCCACCCCTCCTTCAAGTACTGCACGGGGTGGTTCCTCAAGTCCCAGTCGAGGGTCAGTGTCATCCCCACCCTCCCAACCGTGGGGGCACGGAGCGCCTCAGTGGAAGCCCTGCTGACCCAGCACTTCAGGCTCTGCGCCTGAGGTCTCCTCTCCGTCGACATTCCACATTGGGCTCATTCATTCTTCCATTCATTCACTCATTCATTCATTCCACGGGCTTATTCCCAGTACCAGCAGGGCCTGGCTCCACGCGGGTGCTTGGTTAGTGGCTGTGAAGCCGAGATCTCACACCCGGGGAACAGGGTGCTGGCGGTGACAGTGACACCGCCTCCCGGGGCACAGTTTGGATTTTGACCTTCCCCGCGGCTGCTAGTGTGGGACTCCACCCACGCACGCATTGATCACCGGCTGCAGAAGGCTTTCCGCCGAAGCTCCTCCCCGGATCCACCCCCTTTTCTTTCTCGGTTCCTGGGTCAGAGAGCCTCGGAGTTAAGGCTGGAGCAGGGCTCCCGGAGGCTGGAGCGCAGCTGAGGTCGGTGGCGGGGCCGGAGGGGAAAGCGCCTGGAAGGAACAGAGCGGGGGCCTGGCGCCCTCTGGTGGAGCAGAGGAGGACCGCGCACCGCGGAATCTCCTCCCCACCTCCGGAGGCCCCTCCCCGCTCCGCGGCACCTGCCATCCGGGTGGCGCCAACGGGCTCACCTTCCCAAGGTCACCTGGGTCACTTGTCCAGGGTCACAGAGAGAGCAATGGTAGTGACCAGTGGAGAATGGCAGCCGGTGGCCCGTCTATATCCCACCGTTAGAGAAGTTTGTCTCCACCTAGAAAGATAGTTCCCTCTGAGCCCCTGACGTGGCCCGGCCCCTCCTCTCTGACCAGTAACAATGTTGTTGGGGGACTGGTGTTAACCGGATCAGTAACTAAAATTTGTGATCATTAGACCCGTGCCTATACTGAAAGATTTTTCATCTTCCTGTTTCTTCTCCCCATTCAAGGAGGAGCTGGCCTGAAACGACTGTCCTAGGATTTAAAGCAGAAGCTGCCCGTGGGGCATTGAGGCTTTGGAGTTTTCCACAAGTTCAAGCCCTCAGGAGAACAGGCAGTATGGAGGAGGAGGGAGGCTGGAGTCTCCCTGGTAGGGGGTGTGCCCTGGAGAGGGCCGATGAAGCATCCACAGGAAGATCCCCCGGGCTGGGGTCAGGGGAAGCAGGTGATGGGGTTCCAGGGCTGTTGCCTGCCACCTCCCAGAAAGCAATGCAGGAGGGGTGTGGCACCCAGGTGACAGAATCCTAGACAGGGTGCCCAGTGAGGCTGGGGGAGCTGCAGTAACTGGGTCTGGGCTTCTGACTAGTGGCCAGCAGGGTCCCCCACAGGGTCATCCCTGCAGGGGTTCTGACTGAGGAAGAGGTGGCACCCTGAAATTGACTCCTGTGATGAGCCTGTCCATAGAATCGTGGAATGGGAGCTTGGGGCAGAAAATAGGCTGTTACAAACCATGAAGCAGGTGGAGCTGCCCACACAGCCAAGTTTGCAGCTGGGGAGTGATGCCTGTGGCAGTCAGGCTGTGCCAGAACCATGAGCTGGCCCGTGCTAACACTGACAACACTGAGGTTATTACTGTAGTTTGAAGTGGGGTAGGGGCAGGACAGGTTCGGAGGCAGAAGTAACTTGCTTTCAGTCTCATCAGTAACAAGAGACAGAGGAGGGTTCCAACTCAGATACTGCCTGTGTCTGGAGCCTTTTAACCACCAGGAGGACGTAGTCTGGGCCGTGCTCTGTCATTTTTCCCTGTCCCCAATGAGGCACTAAGCACCAGGGGTTCTCCAAAACTCCCCCCCTTCCCGAATGTCAACCAGCGCCTGCTCTCTGAGGTCCAGCTTTCCACCTGTATTCCAACGATTATTTTGGTGCAAATTGTGATCCCAGAGGGTGCTCAAGGCTCTCGGACCATCTGCCCAGAAACAGGTGTCAGGTCACTCAGCCAGCCAGTGGGAATCAAACGCAGGCTCTGGGGAGTCCTGACATCTAGTGGCTGCTCAGTGTAACTGCAGGTCCCGCCCCCCAGGCCTGGCTATCACCTTGTTGCTCCCAGGACTCCTGAGCTGTCCCGGGGCTGGTCCTAACCACCCACACCCCACAGCTGCCTGCCGCCCTAGCCGACTTTCCATCCTTCCCGTACAGGGCAGGGCTGGGCCAGGCGTTGTCACCTGTCAGGCAAACACCAAAACGCAGCCACCAGCAGCAGTGCCCATCCCTAGCATTTACCAAGGGACTTAAAGCCAAAGACTAGGTAAGCAATTTGCTGCTTCTTTCACCTCCTTCTTTAATACTGCATCTTCAGGATTTAAAGTGAGGGGGACAACGAAATGTCATGTGGTATTCTTGATGGCATCCTGGCACAGAAATAAGACATTAGGGAGAAACTAAGAAAATCTAAGCAAATTATGGATCCTAGTTAATAATAATGTATCAACATTGTTTCATTGTTTCATTAATTGTAGCAAATGTACGGTACTAATAACATGTTAATAATAATTAGGGAAACTGTGTGTATGTGGGGGGGCTCTTTGTACTTTAAAATTCTCTATAAATCTAAAACTGCTCTAAAAAATAAAATCTAATGAAAAAGAGTGAGGTAGTGGATGCTGTGATGACCACCTCTGTCAGCGAGCCCTCCACCTGAGGGCCAGACATCCTGATGGGGCTGGTGGCAGCTCTGGGACTGAGGGGTGGGGCAGAGGGAGCTCTGAGCTGGCCATGCCCAGTCTGCAAAGCTGCAGGCCCCTCTGTGCTGTGGAAACTGCACGTGTGTGCACAGCCCCACACCAGGACGCACGACATGGCGATAGCACCCCCACTGCCTATCTAAGCACCTGCACCATTCTGGTGACAGCCCTGGAGCTCAGAGGCCTGGACTGTGAATCACACAGAGAAAGACAGCGCCAGTCAGGGCCAGATTTTCCCGGTGAGGATTCCACAGGCCAGGGTGGGGATCTGGGATAGAACTGAAGAGGGCTGGGTGCTGGGGGCCTGAGAAGATGCTGCTGCCTCTCCCTGGGCAAAGATGCCAGAGATGCCAGTGTGGCTTGGGGTTTTGTGAATGGAGGGCATACTGCCTTCTGGCTCGGGGCTGTGTCCAGTGTGGTAAGAACAGCAGAGGCTTTGGGGGTGGTGATGGGAAGGCTGTCTTAGAACCCAGCAGTGGCCTTATCTCACTCAGAACTGAATTCCAAGTCGTTTGTGGCCACCTGTTATCTCTCTGACCCCCTCCTACTACTCAGACCCACACTCACTCCACCACAGGGCCCTTGCATGTGCTGTGCTCTCTGGCTGGATGCTCTTCCCTCACATCATTCAAAGTCGCTTCTCAGGAAGGTCTCAACCTGCCCCTTATGTAAATTTGTCCCCACCTCCTACTGCCTTCCTAACCCTCTTCATAGTGGTAGTTTCTTTCAGCAACACTATTGCCTATGATATAGTATGAATGTTGTTAATCTTGTTTATTGCCTCTTTCCTGCACCAGAAGGTAAGTGCTAGGAGGGCAGGGGTTTCTACTTCTCTTGCTGAACCAACTAATTTGCAGGTGGTTGTTCCTCTTCTGGCCTTTGCCCATTTCTCTTCCCTTATTTTCCAATTCTAGCTTTCAGGCCCCTCACTCCTTTGCTTCTCCTCTTTTCCTGCCCCGGGTGTAATGGGCTCACACACCAGATAGTTTTGCCCCAGTTGGGAGGGGAGACTGGGAAGCCGCTGGCTCCCAGCTCCAGGGTCACCATTATCCCGAGCAGGAAGCAGTAGAGAAAGGGAATGTCACTGGGGCTTGGGTGACTAGGCGTGGCATAGGGGTGGGGGTGATGCTCCCTCCCAGGTGTTTCGCCCATGCTGGCAGCTCAGGGTGCAAGAGCCACCTGGCGGAAGGCCTGGGGATTGACGCCTGGGTCCCACCCTGGCGCCTCTACTTCCGGGTTGCGCGGCCTCAGCACGATCTCCCTCCATCTCTGGGCCTCGCGCACACTCCTGAACGCTCACTGCTGTTGCAGATTTACTGCGAGAACAAAAGTCAAGCGGCCTGTGCCCACGGGGTGAAGGTCCGCCGCACACCAGTCACTACGATTGGTCGCTGAGGTCAGTCAAGAACAGGGGCTGTGCTCTGCTCAACGTGATTCTCCGTCAGCTTTCTGAGCAGCTGGAGCGGGGCCCCCGCTTCAAACTCGGCAGTGCATTTCCACGCAACCTGCCTCACGTGGGCTTCGGGCAACCGTGTTCTTCCGGCAACTCGGTGCCCATTTCAGGCGCGAGGGGACAGACGTCCAGTTCACGCCGATAGTTAGACCCAGGACGAATTAGGCGGGCTCTTTCCTTAGCAAGTGACCGATCGAGCCCTGCCAAAGGCCGCATAAGGAGGCTGGGACCCCGCGGGCAGTCGCGAGCTTCGCCGTCCTGGGCGCTGGTTTTGGGTCTAGGACGCTCGGACCCTTTCCTACCGAAGGCAAAATCCAGGTTCAAGGACGCTGCCGCCTGGGTCAGCCACCTGGGGAGTACGCTCGGTCACGTGCCCTGAGGG
>PVJL010002215.1:70066-210244 GCA_004026885.1 Lyroderma lyra | reverse complement strand
TACAGTGCATTGTCAACTTGTTGTATAATAAGTTCACCACCTAATGTGACTTCTCCTTCCATCACCTTATATTTAGCTCCCCCCCTCCTCTCCCACCCCCTCCCCTTTCTCCCCTCCCTAACCCACTCGTCCCCAAATAAACATTAAACTATCGATTGTGTCCATGGGTTATTTGTTTGTTCATTTCTTTTTTTCTTTGTCTTGTTCTTTTCTGTCCTCTCTCTCCTTCCTCTCTCTTCTCTCTTCTCTCTCTCTCTGTTTCTCTCTCTCTCTTTCCCTCTTTCCCTCTCTCCCTCTTTCCTCTCTCTCATTACTGCCAGGTACCTTAACACCTTCTACTGCCACTTTCTCCTGCTTCAAAAGTAGCTAAGCAATTGTTATTCCCCTTGTGAAAAACTGGTCATGGGTGGGAATACTGCCAGACAGATGGGACCACTCTGAGATAAGGCAGCGTTGTATAGCAAGTTTTCTTTTAGCAGCTGAATTCTCACTTCTACTTGATTTAAAAAAGTCATTTTCCTTTCAAAATGAAAACAATAACAACAGCAAAACCCCCCATGAAATACAAAATCACATATTGTATTAAATATACCTTCATGATCTCTGTCATAAAAGTTGACTATGACAGACAAAATGAAGATAGGTGATGCTGATTGGCAGGTTCTGGGCACATTAAGTGTCAGTGAAGGACTCTTTTCACTAGGTAACAGGTAATTCACCAAAGCACCTGCCTAGCTGAGCATGTGGAATTGGCAGCAGCTGTGCAGCTGAAGAGGGATTATTGAGCAGGTGGTTAAAGAATCACATGCCATAGTGACAAGAAAATACTTAGCCTTGCGTGGTTTAGGTTCAGTTCATGTGTATGAAATTGCTCTTTGTTTCACATTTCTTAATGCCTGGTACTGGCTTGTTAGTGAGGTGATAATGGAATAGAAAAAAGAGATTCTTTTTTCTCTTGTGTTTCCTTTAGATTACTGAGTAGCTTGCTTAAGACGTGGTCCTAGAAGGCCCTATTGTATGTCTATGAGTTCTGGCTTTATGCCTTATGAATGGGAAGGAAATAGTGGTAATTCAGTGTTTCTGTACTTGTTTATTAAAGGGAAATGGGAAGGAGAAAAATCTTTGCTTTCAGTGATGTGAAAAAGATTTAGCCCACTGGGAGGATACCCAGCAGGTTTTATGCAAAGGATGTGATTGATTTTTTTGTGTTATGTCTACCTAACATGCCTTATTCAAGAAATTTGCATGATTTTATTTTATGAATATAATTCTCCTCATGAAGTTTGTGTCTTTTCAGTTTGTTTTATTCCATTTTTAGTTTTTCCCAGCACCTTTGTAACTCCTTTCTCTGGCATTGAGATTAACAGCACTAGTTAGAAACAAATCATCACTAGAAGGTTAAATTATGTCAAGGAAATACTTCAACTAAATATTTATCTTAAAAAAAAGTATAGCACTTTCTGTAAGTTGGAGGATGACTTTCTATTTTCAGAATTTCTGCAAATTCCCAGATTTTTCTTATAGGTTATCATCATTATCTTATGCTAATGTGATTTTATTTTTCTTTTGCATGTTCATGCCACTATAGTAGGCAGTGCCATGGAGCCTAAAATTTATAAACATATAATTTGGTGTTTATTCTCTTTTTTAGTGCCCTCCATTAATTTTCTGTTATTAGGCTGTTAGGTTGTGAGCTTCTTCTATTGAAACACACACACACACACACACACACACACACACACAAAATCAAATTCATGGAGTATTAACAGTTGATTGAAGGGAAATAAGTGATACTGTTTTTAGAGTTCAGAAACTCCTTTTTCAAGTGGAGTGAAGGCTGTGACCTGTTTGTCAGAGACAGACATTTAGGTAAGTAGGTAGGTAGATGATGGATGGGTGGATGGATGGATGGATGGATGGATAGACAGACAGACAGACAGAAAGATTGATTGATTGATTGATTGATTTAGAAAAAAAGGAGGCAAACTGTGTGATTGAGGCCAGGGCCAGTGGATCACTGCAAATTGCAGACAGGAACATCTGTGAGAATCTGCTTAAAACTCGTTTATAGCCTAGCTTTAGGTGGGACCCTATTAGTTATTTGTATAGTATTCATTTTTGGAAAAGAATATAAACTTCTGTATTTCCTCATATGAAGAGATCACAGTTGTTTGTTTTAAAGAGTCCACAAAGCACCATATACTTTAACATTTTCAGTAGTTTGCTTCCTCATGCTTTTTTCCTTTTCCTATCTCCCATCCTAGTTCTCTGCTCTGAAGACTTCTCTAGCTGCTTGGAAACACTCTAATTACTGTAGCTATTGCAGCCACAACCCAGATCTTCCACCTCCTTCCCACTCACCACTTTCTGTCTTCCTTTCTCCTCCTCTTGCTCTAGCAGCAGGAGTTGAACTGCAGTCTCATGAACACAGTCAGATCTATGAATGAGCTTTATTTCTTGTCAAGGCAGAACTCCAGATCCAACAGGGCTGATTTTTCATGGTTCTCTTGCTGTTTGTTCTTGGATCAGAGTCCCAGAAATAAGAGATGGCAAATACCTATTAGGTCATATCTAGTCCATCACTCAGGAGCAAACCTACGATCTTTCTCTTGTCTCTAAAAATTTTTTTTCCTTCCATTTTTTTGTAGGTCAGAGCTTTCTGATGTCAGGCAGGCTGTGAAACTGCCTTCTTTTTATTGTACTCTCTGGTCATTAGTGTCTGGCCAACTTTGCTCTCTTGAATTTTATTATCCTATTTTCAGTATTACTTCTTCCCAGCAATATCTTCATCCTTTCATCTTTAGTCCTTTCTTCTTGATTTTTGGCACCACATTTATAAGAATTCCTTTTGTACCATACGTTTTCTATGCCAGAAGTTACCATTTTTCAGTCCTTTGCCACAAAGGTCATTGTGGCACTCTCTTAAGGAAGTGCATTTGATGGAAGCACAGTACACACATCTTTGGTGGTTACTTAATGAAATGACTTAGAAACTGTGTCCAAGATTGTGCTCTTAAAAAACCCCTGTATTATATAAACAAATGCTGTTTCCTTCTGTTTGATTTGAGGTACTTCCTGTTCTAACCCTTTGTTCTCTTTATGTGAATGAATTTTATTTTTGTGTGGCTTAATTGCAGTTACAGTTATTGTTTGATTAAATAGTGTTATTATATATTTTCTTTGCTAATACAGCTTTTCAAAGCACAGGAAAAGATGCATAGAATTGAGAGTCAAAAAACCCAGGTTCTGGTCACTATTACACCTCTAACTAGCTGTGTGACCTTGTGCTAGTCACTCTTCTGTTTTTACTTTCCTTATCTGTAATGAGCACATTATATGAGATCATCTCTGAGGATCCACTTTACTGTAGAATTTTATGATACCAAGATGGTGATGAAAGCAGGTTTTCCACTGACTGGAAAGTGACAGAAGTGAGCATTTTTTTATTACTGTGTTAAAAATATAGTCGATATTCAGAAGGGCTAATGAGTACTGCCTTAGTTCCCTGGGGCTTCATTCACTCTCCTCTTTGATATGTTTGTAAAGTTTATACTGTGCTTTTTTTACTAGACTACCATCTTCTTTTTTGCTTTTTGGTATGTGGGTAGCTCCCTGGCTGGGAATCGAACCCAGGCCGCAGCGCTGACAGCACGAGTGCCGAAGCCTTAAGCCACTACACCATCAGGGAACTCCCGACCATCTTCTTTTGAAGGGTCTTAGACCCTCATTCTGCTGGTTCACCAGCTTGTCAAATGTATTTTTTTCTAGTCTGTTGAAGCTGTAAGAATGAGAATGAGAAAGCTGCAGAAAAAGAATCTCAGCTTGTCAGAAGGAAATCATACTGCAAGAATTTGCCAGATATCAATAAGTAATTTTGAGCATTCAGTCAAGGATCTAAGATCTTAAACTCTTGTATCTGAAATCTTTGAGCCAAATGGGACTGATCGTGGAAATGGGTTGGGCATTTTTTCATTTTTTGACTGGTCAGTTAGAAAACCTGCTTTGAATTAACTTCTTGGGATTGAATATGAGTTGTTCATTGTGTTGTATTTGGAAAATAAAATTATGTCATTTTTAATGCTGAAAATGCTAAATTGGTGACATTTGGTGAAGGATGACTAACAAGGGGATCTCTGAAATACCCAGTAAAAGGGACTAAGGGATTGAAAGCTGGCGAGTGACTGTAGGAACTTCGAAGTTGACAGTAATGTTAGGAAATCTTTGCTTTTAAGCAGTTTAAAGGAATAAAATTATATAATCAAGTTAATTCCCCTGGTTAGGATTTTTATCAGCATTTCCCAGTTAAATCTTGGATTTGGGACTTCCAATAGCAGCCATTTATTGAATATGAAGAGGAGGATGATAGTCTTTTAGTCTTTTTATTTGTTTATTAATATAGCACAATCACATGTTTACTCTACCTTTGAACATTGGAAGCAGCATTTACTGTTTTTAAATTTGTACTTAAAACATCCATCAGTCTGTAATAGAAGAATTTTGTGAGTAGAGCTATTGTTTGTTTTGGACTCAGAAAAAGTCCTGGGAGTGCTTTAGCTTTATTCTCAGCCATCTGTAGCACATTACTTATTTTCAGGTAATCTAAAAGTTATTTTGGGAAGTGCTCCATTTGAATGTGAGATTTTAGAAAGATTTATATTAGACATAAGTAGTTTTGGTAGATAGGTATTTTTTTTAAGGTGGCAAGTGAAGCATATGATATTGAATTGGGAAGTGGCCAGAGTAGGTACCATGCAACCCTTGGGAATCAAACCACACCATGAATGAAATCCAGATCCTGGATTTAGTCCACATTGCATGCTGGTACCTGTGTTTTCTTAGGCTATAGTTCAGTAGTTGTAGAGGAAGGCAGCAGTGTCTTCTCTGTCCTATGTTGAATACTGCCAGTAGGCTTTGGGTATGTTACCAGTGATATTACTAGTAACATTTATAGGTAAAACCCCTTTGGACTTGGTTGGGATGAACTTTCATTCATGTGAACAGATATATATGTTTAAGAATGAACCTTATAAACTTCATTTACAAATTCTGAGGTTTGGTGTGAAGCTTACTATTTGTCTTTGTTCTGGAACTGATGCTTCTAAAGCGGTCTTAAAGAATGGTATCAGAAATAGAACTATAGGAAGAGAAACTGGAATTGTGGAGCTTATGGGTTATATGAATCTGAAAGGTATACAAGGAAGGGGGAAAATTTTTTTACTTGTCATCTGCTTTTGAATGTACCTCCAGTCCATCATTTCTGAAACCTGCCTACCTTTTTCTCCCCTAAGCATTACAGTTCTTCCAATTGCTGTGCCACAAAACTTTAGACTCATATTTTGTTCTTTTTTTCTTCCTTACCACCTTATCTAATCGTTCATTACACTTGGATTATCCTGGATATCTTGCTGTATAGTTTTACTTTCTCATTTGACTCACCTAGTTCAAGCTTCATTTGTGTATTACTGCAAGTAGCCTCATGGTTAATGCCTCTTTCTGTCTTCCATACTACAGACTGCTGCAATATTATTATAGTTTTATTTATCACTTATAAGTATGTGCCAGACCAGATATGGTCCCTGTCCATTCAGGACTTATACAAGTCTAGTGGGGGAGACCAACAATCAAGTAATGAATGTACAGTTATGAACTGCTGTGCTCTGAAAGGAAGGAATTTGGTCTTAACAGAGTATATACCAAGGAATCACACCTCCTTCTGAAGCCTTTCTTAATCCTCTTCTTCCCACCAACCTGTCTCCAGAATTGATTTCATCTTCCTTTGGATCTCTTTTAACTCTTTGCTAAGTAAGATCTTTGTTATATAGCACTTTATCACATGTGTTTAATTAAAATGAAGTAATTATAATTATTTGTGAATACATTTTTTTCCTCCCTTATTTTATACTCCTTAAAGAGACCCCTGTCTCTTCTGTTGTGTGGCTTCTAACCCAGTGCTTTGAATATAGCTTTATGCTTAATGCTTGCTGAATTGAATTGGAATTTGATTTTAGAAAATAGAAGCTTCTTGTGATTTTTTTTTTCAGGCCTCCTTTTATGTCAAAGTAATTTGCATTTCTACACATTTTTTAAAACTTATTTTTATTGTTAGACATTTCTACACATTTTATCCCAAGCTGAATAACCTAGAAACAAGGCAGACTATGAAAGCCTTCAGAAATCCTTCAGACTCAAGGACAAGCATTTATTGCCTTTGCTGCCTGCATCAGTACTGTGGTTCTATATATCCTAGCTGATGGAAAATTTGGAGTAAGAGGGGTGGGTGGTTAGTACATGGCCAGTGGAGACAGTGGAGGTAACTCATGGGAACCAAACTGCTTCTGTTAGAAGAATGTAGGCATTGTTGGGCCTTCTGGGTGTTGTTGACCTCTGAGAGGTCTTTTTAGTTTCTTTTTACTTATTTTATTCTATAAATATTTACTGAATTCCTACTATGTGTGTGTGAGGTCTTGCTCTAGTTGCTTAAGATCTTGAGCAAAATAGACAACAACAAAAAATCCCGACCTCATGGATCTTATCTTTTAACAGAAGGAAACAGAAATAAGCATAATGATTATACAGTATTCAAAGGATGACACATTATATGGGAAAAAATAGAGCAGAGTAAGGGGATTAGAAGTGTGGAGGGGTGATAGGCAGGGGAAGTAGGAGGATTCCAGCTTTAAATGGGATGGTCAGAGTGGTCATCATTGAGAAATGTGATGCTGGTGTTTTACTGGGTTTTTAGGTACTCCTTGAGGTTGCTGAATGCTCTTCAGCTCAGTAGAGAGAAAGAGGCAGTGTTTGTAATTGTTCCAAACAGTCCAGTTGGGAGTTCCCTGCTGGTGTAGTGGCTAGGCTTCAGTGCTGTCAACTCTGCGGCCTGGGTTCTATTCCCAGGCAGGGAACTACCCACATATAAAACAAACAAACAAACAAACCCAAAGATTCCAGCTGACATTAAGGGAGAAATAGCTATTCGTTAGGTTTTCTCTTGGGTGCTCCTCTGACTGGCATTCCTGAAAGTTAATCATGGTGAAAATTGCAGTCAGTCTTATCTGGAAGACAGCAGGGATAGAACTGGAGGCCTTATCGCCAGTTCCCTGAGTGGTGAGATTTACCCTTCTGTTGACTGGGCCTTGGGTGCCAGGACTAATGGGTGAGTTAGGGCTCTCTGGGTTTTCTCCTTCCGCATCAGGAGAAGCCCATTATCGTGACCTTCTCTCTTTCTAGTGAGGCCTCAGCAACTGTATTTGGGGGGTAGCTCTTTAAAAATAAACTTTCAGGGAGTGTACACTCTGCTCCCAGGTTTGTGGTATTTTTTACGTCCTTTCAACACTTAGCTAGCTATGTTCTAAGAAGTCTCTACCTAATTCACTAGCCAGAGGATGAAGATGTCTTATGATGTCTAGATGCTTTCTTGTCTGACTTGTGTATTGTAAATTTTCTTATAATTTCCTTGCCTGCCCTTTACTCACCCTCTACTTCTTCATTATTTTTCCTATTACTGCTGTCCTTTTTTTTCTTACGTGAAGCTGATAGAAAACAGAAATCCCTTAGGCCAGGCTGCTGTTTTGGTAATTGGCTGCAAGCTAAAATTTGTTCCTAATATTCAAGAGATAGAATGTCTTATTTCTGTCCTTGAGTTATATAGAATGCAGCTTGTGGACATCAGGTTCTCAGCCTGTTAACACTGTATGCTATTTGACACAGCTGAGGTGCAGGGTACCTGTACATGCTGTTATCATCAACTTGTGTAGTTGTGGTGCTCAAGGAGACCTATTTGCCATTCTGTAAAAATGTGTTCTTTTTGCTGTATAATTTTTTATATATTCATTCATTCATTCATTCATTCATTCATTTTTGGTTGGTTCCCTGAGTGGGGATCGAATGCTGTATAATTTTAGAATAAAGGTTCTTAATGACCTTGGGTCCATGCTAAGAAAAATCTGTTACTTTTAGGCAGATATGGTTCTAATATTCTAATTAGCTTCGAGGCAGATTTCATATGGCTTTTTTCTGGATTTACAGTATATCAAACTTGAAATCATATATTCTCACCACATATGCTTAAGTGGTACAATAATGTATTACTGATACTGTGAACTTTAAAGCCAGCAGCTGTTAATTCAAGTGTATATTGTTGTTTTTTCTTTAGTGGTTGAAAATTTCATTTTAACTAAGTTGTATTGTTTTATTAGTAAAAATTGCTTTAACATAGATAGCTTAGTTTGCTAGGGAAAACTGTATTTTTAGTAGCAATGTCTCTGTAGTTTGTATTAGTTGGCTCTTCCAGTCCTGGCAGTGTGGATTTCAGATGAGTTCCATAACATTTTCTGACAGAGAGGGAAGTGCAACGTAGTGTTTGGCAATGTTCTTTTTCTTATGGAGCCTTTCTAGAAGAAAGAAATTCAGTTTTAACAAGATCACATTGTGGTATGTGACATAATGGCAAAGTGACATTTTCTTCCAACAACGTATCTATGTTTTACCTGAATACGTGATCTAAAATACTGTATTTATTTAAAATTATTACTGATATGAACATGGTTAGTGCCATTTCTGCTATCATTATATATTTCTGTTCTTCTTTTTTGGTTGACAAAATAATGGTATGATGATTTAATTCACATCTTAGATACTTGATGGAAGGAGACTTAATCATTCCAGTGTGGTGCTGCTAGGCTATATACTTCATAGGAATGATAGAGGCAGCAAGGGATTGGATTGAAATCTTTGCTTAAATAAAAATGTCACATTCTTAATCAAAATAATGTGACTGAGTTGAAAATTCTAGACATTAGAGAAGATGTAAAGTAATAGGCCAGGTAATAATAATGTGGAGTTTGTTTATTTATACACAGTGATTAAATACTTCATTGAGAGTAAATGTGAAGATGTGGTCTTGAGTAAAACAAGCTACTACTTAAAGTTGGCAGTTTGAGGACCTACAAAGCAAATAAATAACCTGGATTTTTACTTTGAGGAACAAACAAGAATTTTTAAAGCTTTCAGTAGGTCAACACTTTAATAGTAATCTTATCTTGATTAAGCTCAGCATTTTTCAGGGAGAAGAATAACAAAGTCTATCCTATGGAGATTCACTTTTAAGAAATCAAGCTGTGATCAAGGTGTACATTAGGAAAAGTTCTAGAAAGAAAAATTTAAAAAACTAAATAAGTTTAAAGACTTAAAAAACCATCATATTAGTAGTCCAGTTAAAAGAAAGCAAGGGATCACAGGACCATACAATACAGATGATTATTTGGCATAGTCATAGAGGCTGTGCAGAGGAGAAAGCCATCTTTTATAAAAATTTGAAACATTTTTAATCAAGGCCAGAAGAAGCCCACAAAATGATAGTTGAGTGCCACCTAGAAATTAGGTGAAAGAAAAAAACAATGAATTCGGTAAGTGTCTTTGCACAATAGGTGGTAGAAGTTTTTTGTTTGTTTTTTGTTTTTATAAGAAGACATGTTAAAAATAGAAAGGCAGCTAGAAACTTGGTTGGACTACTTGATCATGGTAATGAAAGATCCATTCAAGGATGAAAACATTGGAAAATTTACACTTCTGTTTTCCCCCTTTCCCAAGCAGATTGAAACTTCTAGGTCAAATAATGATAGACATTTAATGGTTTTTTTTTTTTTCTGATTAGAGCATGAATTAATCTCTTTTTAAAGCACACAAAGGACAGAAAAGTATAAAAAAACTCCCAGGAATTATCCCAGAAATGTTAACATTTATTTAGTATTTCCAACACATTTTTTTCTAGCTGTTTAGGCTTTCCTTTATGAAATCAAACTTGATAGGATCAAGTTTATCTACTCAGTAATTTAGAACTCAAGGATAAACTGTGGAACTATTAGTGAAAGAATATCACTTCAAGTTGTAAGTGGCATGATCACTACACTCAGATGTAGATTTCAAATGTGATTCTGTCAATAAGAAGGGTTTGGAGGTAGATGGGCTATAAACTATATTGGAAAATTGGTAAAATGTAAATTAAAGATTGAGATGACTTAGTACCATTCATATAACTTATTGGGGCCAAGGAATGAGTTAGTTTACAAAGGAGAAGTCACATAGGAGAAATCATTGACAATTGTGTGTGGACAGAGTTGTTACCAATTGTTTAGTTTGAAAAGACTTTTGTTAAAGTCAAGCCAAAGCCTATTTAAAAACGTTAGTCATAGAATGGGAGAAGACCTTTTGTTGTACATTAGCAAACTGATTTTCTGACAGTGAATACTTCTGTAGTTTCACAGTCCCTTCCCTGAAGTTCTAAAACCCCAAAACTTTGAAAATGAAGTTTTTTTGTAAGGTAGGCACAAACCTGATTTCAACTAATAAGAGGCTATTTATAGTCTTTTGTTGTTGTTCTTTTTCCAGTAAGTACTCATTTTGCTGTGGTAATATTAGTGAGTTTGATATTAGAGGGCTACTTCAGTTTCTACTGAGAGTATTACACTGTATATGGTATATTAATTTTCTCAGCTTTTCATAGGTTAAATAAATGAGACTCAAATAAGTGCAGTGACTTGCCCAAGATTTGTATACATCTAGGGGAGAGTAAAGAGTAGAATTGAGTTTTTCTGTCTTCTCCCTTACTTACTTATTTTTTCCCATTGCACTGTGCTGGTTCTTTGCGACATTGCCACCAAAACCTATCTTGATGATAAGTTCTTCTAGGTAGAATTTAAGTAGTGACCCTCGTTTTACTTTGCATTTGAGTAAATCTTTTACATAAATGGTATATTTAGTTTTGCCTGTGACATTAAGCTCTTTCAGGTAGGTAGATTCCCAAATTGTTTACATTATACTTTAGGAATATCTTGGCTGTTGTGGGTAGATGGAAGCAATACTTGTGTGGGAGGGATGAAAAATAGAAGGTGAGCTTCAATGTGGACAAGTATTACATTTAAAAAGAGGCAGAAAGTTCAAACCACTTTCTTAGCGTGATTAACTTCTAACAGTTGTAGCCTCCAAAAGAGGCAGAGATCTTGGTAAGCTATTCCTAGAAAAATTAGTTCAATGTGCTGCCAAGGAAATCCTGGGCATAATTGGAAAGAGAATCAGAACTAAATAAAGATAAAAATAAACTCCCTCAATGTAAAACCAAGATTTGTTTGTGTTTGCGAAAACTATTCTGTTGGTCCTAAGAAATATATATCAAAGCTGGTGGCAAAGGAGGTGAAGGCTTTAATAAAGACATGTAAAAAATAAAAAACAAAAAACTTCAGTTTAAATTTTAAAGACAGGAAATATTATAAAACTCTATCAAGTGAAGAGAAGAATATACAGACTTATTTACCAATTTTTAGAATCCTGTATTGAATAGGAAGCACCCTTTCAAGTTAGAAATGAAGTTAATTATTGGGTTCCTCTTATCAGTAGTAAATAAATAAAACGTGTTAACCCTAGAGGTAGTAGAAATTAAAAATAAGGTGAAAAACATTTTTTGTGTTTTTTTATTTAAACTTTTTATTTTGAGTTAGAGTCTCATGCAGTTGTAAGAATAATACATATTTTCTCCAGTGATAACATCTTACAGAATTATAGTATAATATCACAAGCAGATACTGACATTGATAAACTATACCTGTCTTGTTCAAATTTCTCCAGATTTACTTGTACCCATTTATGAGTGTGTATATTTAGTTTTATGAAGTTTTATTACCACAGTCAAGATACAGAAGAGTTCTATTACCACAAGGTACCTCATGTTGCCGCTTTATATTCACACCTATCTTACTTTTGCTGTTCCTCCCATCTCCCATAAGATTTTAAAAATTACTGAATTGATGTATTTTATAATAAACTATTTAGGGAAATAATGGATATTTTGAGCAGTACAGATAGCCCCCAAGTTAACAATGGTTCAGCCTATAATTATTCAACTTTGCGATGGTACAAAAGCAGTATCATTCAGTAAAAACTGTACTTTGAATTTTGATCATTTTCCTGGGTAACATTGTGCCTTTATGATACTCTCTTATGACACTGGGCAGCAGCAGTGAGATGATTTGTCCAATTATAGGCAAATATAAATGTTCTGAGCACATTTAAGGTAGGCTGGGCTAAACTGATGTTCGATAGGTTAGGTATATTAAATGCATTTTAGACTTTTCAATATTTTCAACTTCTGATGAGTTTATCGGGTGTAACCTCACCATAAGTCAAGAAACATCTGTATATCCTTTTTATAAAATTATTAAATGTTTTATCAAATGAATACATATACTTCTTTGTCTCTTCCGATGAACTTCTTATTAAGTGAAATACTACTGTGGTTTTCATGAAAACCAGCAATCCACTAGTTACTTATTCCTACTACCAAGTCTTACTCCCAATAGGCAACTGCTTAAAACTTTTTAGTCTTTTTCTTGTATTTACTACCATGTTTCTAAGTAATAAATAATACGCTCTCCTATTGCCCTCCCTTTCTTATCAAATCTTACTAGTTATGTCACAATTTTTAGTTAGATTATTATATATTAGTTATTGTGTTAAAGATTGTTTATTATTGCACCATTTAGTATACTGCTATATTTTCTTGTACGCCTTTTGTTTTTTCCCCCCAGGGTTTAATTTTAATAATTACCTTTTTTTTTTTTTTTTTTTTTTTTTTTTTTTTTTTTTTTTTTTTGGCTTATTGTTATTGCCCCATCACTAATTAATTTTTTCAGTTTCTTCAACAGGTCTGTAAATCTTATAGTATAGTCAAATGTAGAGTAATGCTTAAGTAAGTAGTTAAGTTACTTTCTTCTTTTCCTTTCTTTCTTTACCCCCCCCCTTTTTTCTTTTCCTTCTTACCGTCCTTCTAAATATTCTAACCTGAGAAGATGGATGGTATGATTCCCTTTTACCATCATTACATAAAATGCTACCTCAGGACCAGGACCATGATCCAGTAATGCAGTTCTTTTTTTTTTTTTTTTTTTTTTTTTTTTGCTTTTTGGTATGTGGGTAGCTCCCTGACCGGGAATCGAACCCAGGCCGCAGCGCTGACACCGCCAGCGCCGAAGCCTTAAGCCACTACACCACCAGGGAACTCCCGTAATGCAGTTCTTTTGTTCATAGGTACTTACTGTTTTGTTTTATTTTTGGAAGTATAATGTGCCTATAATAGAGTGCATTAAATACACTAATCGTAAATATACAACTCAATTTATTCAGCCATGTAACCACCGTGCAGTTCAAGATACAAACATTTCCATCATCCCTCAAGCTTCCCTCATGTTTCTTTGTAGTTAATGACCCTCTCCTAGACATGACCACTTTTCTGACTTCTGTCACCTTTAATTCATAGATATTTAAAATGTAATGACTGGGTGGTTTAAGTCACAGTCTGACTTACACATTTACTTGTATATATGAGGGCTCTCCAGGGTTGGTCATGTGTAAAATACCTGATTTGTTGACTAGCCCTTTCTTAAGAAGCAACTGTACTTGGATGAGACTTTTTGAACGCTAAGAGAATATTCAGGAACAGTAAGGCATTTTAAGAAATGTGTAGACTGCTTTCTTTTCTAACCTTCCCTGTAGACTTATAATTAGTGACAAATCAAGCTGAGGTAAGAATGGAGAGGAGAAATGGCAACTTAGGCACACTTAATAATTCTACCCATAGAGGAAATCAGTATTCATTCACTCACTTATTGACCAAAATATTTGAGGACAGTCTGTGAACTGAACACTGTTTTGTTTTGTTTTTTTATGTGGGTAGTTCCCTGGCTGGGGATCGAACCCAGGCTGCAGCGTTGACAACACCAAAGCCTAGCCCCTACACCACCAGGGAACTCCCTGAACACTGTTTTTAGGATACAGTGGGAGCAGGATGCTTGCAGTCTAGTGGAGGAAACAGATATTAATCAAATCATATTTATTGAGAAATAGGATGTACACAGGAAATGTTCTTCATGTAAAGGCCATGAGGCAGTAGGTGGGAGAAGACAGTGTGGCCATGAAACAGGACTAGAGAAATAAACATGGCTTAGAGATCCTCTAAGATGTGTATATGGAGTCCATCATTTTTTTATGGCCATTTTATATAATAAAGTATATATCTTTTGATAAAGAAATTTTCTTTGCTCTTTGGAGTTACTATAGAATAGTAGTTATTGTGTAAGAAATTTAGGAAGGGAGGTGAGGTCTAAAATACAGGATCTGGTAGGAGTAACCCCAAATTTATACATGAATGTCTCCCACGAGATAGACAGCAACTTGAACATTTCACCTAAAATGTCACCTAAAGTATGCTTGAGTGTGATATTGTTATGTTACAGAATTACATGCTTATGATTTTGTAATAAAAGATTTGGTATAGATTACCAGCTCATAAGAAGGGGAGTTATTTGTGACGGACCCTGTATAAAAAATGAAGGTAATTCCTGTATTTCCTGAAAAGTGCTTAGTTCTTTTTTTCCCTCATGCCTATGAACTTGACTCATATCATTTCCTATTTTATTTTATTTTATTTTTTATTTTTATTTATTTATTTTTTTTTCTTTTTGGTATGTGGGTAGCTCCCTGACTGGGAACCGAACGCAGGCCGCAGCACTGACAGCGCCAGCGCCGAAGCCTTAAGCCACTACACCATCAGGGAACTCCCTCATTTCCTATTTTAGAGATGAAGAGATTGAGATACAAAAAAACTTTGACAACAATTCTGTATGGAGGGCCACTTTCTTAGATCTCCTGATTTCTAGCTATCTCCACTATTCCCTTTTTTTTTTTCTGAGAATCTCCCATCATCTCTTTCTCTTTAGCACAGAAAGTTTATCTCTAGGAATAAGAACTAAATTTTAAATGGCTACATAACCCTCTTTATTAGGGGAGGGGAATGATAGAGCTTTCTTTATTGTTTACTTTACATCAGGGGTCCCCAACCCTTGTACCTTGTACAGTTCATCGCCTTTAAATACAGATGAAGCTTCCCTAGCTGACCCATCATTCACCTCAGGCCACACAGCAGGAGGTGAGTGAGGGGTCTGCTAGGGAAGCTTTATCTATATTTACATCCATTCCACATCACTTGCATTATCACCTGAGCTCTGCCTGTCAGATCAGAAGTGGCATCACACTCTCATAGGAGCACAAATCCCATTGTGAACTGTGCATGCGAGGGATCTAGGTTGTGCACTCCCTATAAGAATCTAATGCCTGATGATCTGAGGTGGAGCTGAGGTGGTGATGCTAGCTCTGGGGAGCAGCTGCAAATTACAGATTAACATTAGCAGAGAGGTTTGACTGCACAGAGACCATAAATCAATTGCTTGCAGACTCCTATTGAAATGCAAGCTCACAGCTTTCACTGATTCTGCATTATGGTGAGTTGTATAATTATTTCATTATAATTACAATGTAATAAAAATAGAAATAAAGTGCACAATCCATGTAATGCACTTGAATCATCCTGAAACCATCCACCCCACCTTCACCATCACCAACCCTGCCATCCATGGAAAAATTGTCTTCCATGAAACTGGTCCCTGGTGCCAAAAATGTTGGGGACCACTGCTTTAGATGATCTTTGCCTTCTGCTGCTTGGCCTACTTACACATAGGCCTCAGTAAGGTTCTCTGTGTACAAGTTCTACCAAATGAATTTCTATGGTGTTGGGATTGAATTATTTACATTCTCAGTATGCCCTTTAGCCTATTGTGAGACTTATGCTGGTACAGAGCAGTATCAACAAACCCCAAAGCTTTAAACCTGAGCACTGTTGAATAACTATGTCCTGGTGGAAGTGTCAGTTGCTTATGTGAAATAAAACAGGTCAAGTCTCATAATCTTTGTCTGAGCATAGCAGCGTGTGAGGGTTATAAAACTATTCCTGAGATCCAGCATATAAACACTCAGAGACTGAGATGCTTAGTCCTTAGATGACACATTGTCAAATGAGCCCTGTTGAATTGGATCTGTCTTCTCAAATTGGCTCTGTTAGTCTCTTCTTTATCTGATCTCCATTGGAGATATAAGCTGAGAGCTATGGTACTTGAGGAGATGACACAGTTCCTTTGTTACAGTACTTAATGTAATAAATTAAAGGAGAGACCCAAAGGAAAGTTGATTGTTTTTCATTAGAGCCCTAGGTGGAAATTGAGTTGATTAGTAAGCTCCTATGAAGTGTGGCAGGTGGAGAAGGAGATGCCTCTTCCAGCTGGGTAAGCTCTGCATCACTGAGGATGATTTACATGTTGTACTAGCCTCAACTGAGGTTGGCTAAGTATGAAGTGATTACAAGGTAGCATCTGGAATTCATGGAAGATGATATGATATGGTTTTATTCTAGCAACCTTGCTGTTTCTCATTTTATTGAGAGTTCCCTGGGGCATCAAACCCTGTAAACCTCAAATAATTTAGATTTGAAGGTCTGTCCTGTCAGTGAGGTCAGCAGCCTACTGGATTGGAACAGTTAGTTGAAGAAATAGTCCACATGTTAAAACCATGCGCCTTGGGATTGGTACCTTGGCCTTGAGGGATTTTTGAAGCAACAAATAGTGAGTCCTTTTGTCAGACCCTGTAGTGTCAGGTTTTATGAGCCACATCTGAATGTAGAAGTACCATAAAGGGAAAAGTTAGACCACTGAAATTATGGAAGGAGAAAGGATGGCTATTTTCTTCTCTAAAACTCAAATGGGTATCAGCACTAACTGAAATTTATTTGTAGAAAAATTTTTAAACTTTTTTTTTTATTTTTAAAAATACCTTAGATATTCAAGGCATAATTGTGACACCAGAGTACTATGAGAATATTTGGGTCACTTTACATTTTTTAATTGTTTTATGTTTTTAGATTTGTATCATCATAATATGCTTAGAACCATGATGGATTCTCCTGCCATTTTATAATGAAAAAATTAATATTTAATAAAGCAACCTGGGTAGCGATCTGACTGGGGTCGGTAGAAATTTGAGTCCAGAAATCACATCTTTTGATTGTAAGTTCTCTGCTCTTTTTCCTGCACCATGCTACATGCTACATTCTTAGAATTGAGTATAGCATTTTTTATTTGTTGTCCATACAGCTTTTGGAGGGAACTACTTAGCCAAACAGATCACCCTCACATCCAAATGTGTGTGATCTGGGTGGTTCCAGGCAGATTATACACACTCATACTCAACTGTAACTTGCTGAAGTCAGAGCATGTAAGAAGATTGATTCAAAATCCAGAAGGAGAGGGGATAACAGATAAATTTACAGTAGAACAGCATTGGACATTGGCTATTTAGACCAGATTATGTGTGGGTAGTTGGCAATTAAAGATCCTCTCTTTGAAGCCATCTAGAATGGGTCCATTCTTTATGTACCCATTCCACCCTTTATTTGGATGGAAAGAGAAGTAGCATTCTCATTATGTTTGGACACAAATAAGGTTAGATGCTGCTTATGTACTCTGGGCAGGGGCAGAGATCTTACATGAGGACTTCTTTTTCATATTCTTAGCCCAGGCCTTGTTCATTCTTGAGTAGTATGATCTATGGCATCTGTCCTAAAAAAAAGCAATTAATGACCTGAAATGTGTGATTACAAGCCAGTCTGTGGGCTAGGAGTCTGAGAGACGGAGTTGGACTCCAGAGAAGAAACTAGGATTTTTAAACTCCTGTTGTTAAAGGTACAGGGTATGGAGGAGTGGCTGTCATGACCTATCTTGGTCCCTGCAGAGAGGAGATCAGGTGCAGGAACAAAGCACAGTGGTACTGACAAGGAATCCCAGAGTCTGGTGAATTGTGGTCCTAAATAGGGAAGTGGAGTACAATTAGGCAGAAGGAGAGAAGAGAGGAAAATATTTATAGAACCTCTTACAAGTTGAAAGTGTCTTGTGTTCTCTGTAAGGTATTGGTTCTCCTGATTGTGCATTTTCTCTGCCATGGAAGCAAGAGGTCAGTGCTTTTCATTTCCAGCTAGCATGTTAGTTGCCCTACTTCCTGGGGTTAAACATCTCTACAGTGACCTGTCAGAGAGTTGATTATTAGCTGTATAAAGCCAGGGATGCTGTAGGGAGCAGATGGGAAGTGGTTTAGCTGCTGTAGCCAGGCCGATTAAAGAATCCTTGGCAATTTTACAGTGTATCTTTGGAAATGTACCACCAGAGTTACTACTGTGAGGCCTGCTGGGCTTGGAAAGCTGGATTTCCGAAAAGTCACCTGGTTGAAAAGTAGTACTGTGTAAACTCTTTAACACCTGCAAAAACAGTGGGCAGTGGCTCTGTAAAGGACATCAGTACTGCTAAAGATCAGTTTTCTTTGTATCCTGGTCATTCAGAAATTCTTTTTTTTTTTTTTTTTAATAAATGTTTTCTTTTAGAATAGTTTTAGATTTACAGAGAAATTACACAGTTGGTACAGAGTGTGTCTTGTGTCCTTACTAGAAATTCTGAGTAGTTTTCTAGTAGGGAAAGTATTGAAAGTATTTTTTAATAGCTATTTTAATACATTAATAGAATTGCAGATTTGAAAAAGACCCTAGGAATGTCCAGACTACCCCCTACCACACACAGTGGAAATGATTACATAATTTGATTAACAGGTGATTATGCTTTTTCTGCTCACTACTTTCAGTGGTAAAGATACGACTTCATTAAGCATTGTGGGCCATTGTTAGAAATCTCACATTATTACATTTCTTTTCCCTGAGTTAAACATCTGTCTTTCTGTAACTTTACTCACTGGTCCTGTTTCTACCCTCAGCATCACAGAATAAATTTCTCTTTTCCCCATTACAGTCATCATATATTTAAAGCTAACTAGCCTGTTTCCCTTTAGTATTCTCCTTTCCAGACTAAAGAAGACCAGTTTTTAGACCTTTTTTCTATGAAATGGCTTTTTGTTTTTTGACTATACTCTTCTGGACATCGCTTCATTTAATAAATGAATATCTCACTTAAGGTGTGGAACCTAGATATAAGCATAGACTATTAGATGTTCTTTTTTCCAGCTCCCTTTTGATAAGCACAATTTTTAAAAAATGTAATGGCAATATTTCTAGCTTATTAGAAAATACAAAACAATTTGCCATGACATGAAATTGGGACAAGCAGAATTGAGGAAGTATTTTTCCTTACTGGTGTTACGCTGAACTTTTGGAGGTTCTATATCATTATAAGCATTAATTTTGCCTCATATCCTTTTTAGGAATGATTTTTTTAATATCTACTTTGAGTTTACTCTTCATATTAAAAAATTCAGTTGGTGTGTGCATTTACAAGAATTACTCAAATTTATTCTACACAGATTTTAATGCTTCAATAATTTTTAACAAGGTAAATATGTGTGTGTTCTTACATAACTAAAAATCTATTGTTTTTACACATGACAAGTTGATTCAGTGTAAGACTCCTAACAGCATTTTTGCTTGAAAATTGTGTATTTTTAATTTTCTTTTAACATTTGATATTGCAGAGCAGTCTGAGATTGGCTGAATTTTTATCCTTTCATAAAGGAAGGTAGGATTTCTTTCTATCTCCATATGAAAGGTCAGCTGGTACAGTAGAAAAATGCCAGAATTTCTCAGCACTAATTTTTTTTTTTTTTTTTTTAATGTGGGTAGTTCCCTGGCTGTGAATCGAACCCAGGCCGCAGCGTTGACAGCACCGAAGCCTTAAGCCACTACACCACCGGGGAACTCCCAGCACTAACATTTTTATATATTTTATATTCTCTTCTCTATATATACCTCCAGAGACTCTCTTTCATTACCATCCTATTTTCTAGAAAAACTTTGTTTTGCTTTTCTTTTATTTTTTAAGAGGAAGGTCATTTGAAAGTTTTATTGTTTTTCCGAGGATAAATAAACATGGAGTTGTTTTAATGGTAAATCACGTATTGATGATAGTGAATCTCTGGAGGAAAGTAGGTAAGTCTCAGATGAAATGTGGGTTGTGCTCTAAGCCTAGCAACAATTGCAAAGGTTGCAGAGGTGATACATAATAATGTAATAATCTTCTTTAGAGCAGATTCAGTTGGCATTCCCTGTTCTAGAAATGCCTGCTCTCCCTCATAATAGAATTATTGTCAGTACCATGTTTCACTGTGTTATTCACTGTCTTATTTGCTGCTGTGTTCCCAAAACCTAGTTTAATGCTTGGCACATAGTAGGCAATTAATATAAATTTTTTAAATGAATGAACAGATAATGTACTCCACTGTTGTCTCATGGAAGCCAAGTCTTGTGTAGTAGTAGTAGTGAGAATTCCAGACATTTTACTAAAAATTACTTTAGAATTCTGGCTCATTTTCAGAGGTATCATTTCTCTGACTCTTCAAGGATTATTTCCTTTACCCCTATGGGTGGCATTTTTCATAGTTCCCACATCTCCCCCTGCCCCCCACACACTTTTTGCTTATCCTTTTATGAAGTAAGATTTATCTAGGCTTGATGCCAGCAGTGGTTGATTGCTGTTGGCACTAAGCTCTCTACTTGGGTAAAGGATGTATTTTCTTTGCAGATCTACAGGTAAATGGCAGATTAATGTGCACACCATTCTCTCTCAAATCCTAATTGCTATCAGGCATTCACTTGATATGGCTCTGCTTTCCTAGCATGACATGTTTTCTTGTAACTGCACCCTGGTTTTTTTGACACTGTTGAGAAAGTATGTGAAAAGTACAATTTGTCTTGTCTCTGTCCTATCTGTAGCATTTCCCTATTAGAAATCTACTTTGTAGGATTCATTGTGCCACCACTGGTTTGCTTTTTCTGCTCTGTTATATTAGGAGAGTTATTTTGCTAAATGGATATAGAAAGACGGTGGACAGGGCAGAGAGCAGGAACAGAACTCTTTGGTTTTATTATAAAGTAATACCAATGGTGTATGTTGGCTGCTAGATAGGTTTTCTAGATGGTACACTCTCCCCAGGTCTCATGAGTCAGAAGAGTAGAAAGATATGAATTGCCTTTTTTACACTCCGCTCCCCCGTGCCTTTTTTTTTAGCCACTCTCTTATTTCATGTAGTGAGTCCCTGGTATTTATCAATACAGTGCCATCAAGAACATAGAGAGTTAGCCAACATTCTGGTGTTAGGTTTTTCAATGATAGTTTTTAGTAGTTCATTTATTGATAGGGCAAAATATTCTCTCTCTCTCTCTCTCTCTTTCTCTCTTTCTCTTTCTCTCTCTCTCTCTCTCTCTCTCTCTCTCTCTCTCTCTCTCTCTCTGTGTGTGTGTGTGTGTGTGTGTGTGTGTTTGTAGGCATTTTAGTGGGAAGTGAGAAAGGCCACATTGATTTCTGCTGTTTAGTCATCATTTGAAATCTGAAGTGTAGTAAGACTGATTTAACTGAATTTAAGCTGATTGTTTAAGACTTTCTGATGACTAGTTGCAATTTTTGTCCCCTATCCTGATGTATTTTTCCCAGTTCTTTTCTCTTTTATTTGTAACTTACCTATAATTAGATCCACCCCCCCCACAACAGTAGAATGACAAAAAATGTTTATTATTTGTAATAGGAACAGGCCCTGTTAGTAGAGGACTTTTAAAGCTTTTGTTAGTCCATGTTTTGATAATTCAAGAAGTAGCAAAGAGAAAGTGGGTATGAGAAAAGTTGTGCTGGAACTTGAATCTGATATGCCAGGGCCTATATTGATTGAGGGAGGATTGCCAGCTGGCGATGGTAGAAATAAGTCTGTTGGGAATGGGAAACTAACTGGAGAAGATTCCTAGCTAAGATTTACCACAGAATCTTTAAATTTTGTTCTCGTCCCTGGAGAGATGGAGTTGGAATTAACTTCCTTGGTCCAATGTGACTTGGTTAGAAATACAATTGAACTTGTCTTGTCCACTGTGTTGTGATAGCCCCCTAGGAAGGGTCTCTTTTGTGTGGGAGTTTATTTCAGGCTGTCTCCTTGCCTGTATTGTTTCCTTTAACAGCTCTTTAAATTTTCTTTTTCCAGCAATGATGTTGTCCACTGGGCATGTACTGACCAATGTGGCAGGTCTGAGAACATAGCTGAAGCTGAAAATAGGAAAGCTGGGGGCAAGGAAGAGCCTTGAATCTTGAGGTGGGACGTTGACTCTAAGATGTCCTTGAGCAGTGGAGCCTCCGGAGGGAAAGGAGTGGATGCAAACCCGGTTGAGACATACGACAGTGGGGATGAATGGGACATTGGAGTAGGGAATCTCATCATTGACCTGGACGCCGATCTGGAAAAGGACCAGCAGAAACTGGAAATGTCAGGCTCAAAGGAGGTGGGGATACCTGCTCCCAATGCTGTGGCCACACTACCAGACAACATCAAGTTTGTGACCCCAGTGCCAGGTCCTCAAGGGAAGGAAGGCAAATCAAAATCCAAAAGGAGTAAGAGTGGCAAAGACACTAGCAAACCCACTCCAGGGACTTCCCTGTTCGCTGCAAGTGACGGGGCAGCTAGCAAGAAAGAGGTGCAGGGACGCTCAGGAGATGGTGCCAATGCAGGAAGCTTGGTTGCTGCGATTGCTCCCAAGGGCTCAGAAAAGGCGGCTAAAGCATCCCGCAGTGTAGCCGGCTCCAAAAAGGAGAAGGAGAACAGCTCATCTAAGAGCAAGAAGGAGAGAAGCGAAGGAGTGGGGACTTGTTCAGAAAAAGATCCTGGGGTCCTTCAGCCAGTCCCCTTGGGAGCACGGGGTGGTCAATATGATGGAGGTGCAGGGGTGGATACAGGAGCTGTGGAGCCGCTTGGGAGTATAGCTATTGAGCCTGGGGCAGCGCTCAATCCTTTGGGAGCTAAACCGGAGCCAGAGGAAGGGGAGAATGAGTGTCGCCCGCTAAAGAAAGTCAAGTCTGAAAAGGTAAGAGGTGGCCAAATCTGGCTGCCCACTGCCAAGTCGAAACTGCCCTGGACTAACTGCCAAATGCTGTATGCACTCTGTCGGAGGTTCATTAGTTTGTGGGTAATGACCGATTATAAGGTCAGAGCAGCTGGTAGTAATAATGTAGTTTTGTTTTAAATCAGGGGATTCCCTGCAGATTCATTAACATCAGGCCTGGACATTCTGGAGAAGAATATTTTTTTGTTGGGGGCAGCTGCTTGGTAGAATGAATTCTCTGTAAGTCAAGTTGAAAACCTCCCACCTTGTTCTTGTCCCACCTTAGACACTTGTTGCTGGAGACTGGCAACAACCTTTATGTGGTTCCCAGCTTTACTGGCATTTCATCTTCAGAGTCATTGCTAAACTTAAATAGGCTTTCAGTTGAGTACCTTTCTGAAGGTACTTCCTGGGATAAATTATATTGCTGGGTCTCTGGGGGAGAAAAGTGTTCAATAAGTTTCATGGCATGATGTCTACCAAGTGTTTATTGGTGGCTACCAAAGAGCAAAGCAGCACAATTTGGGGCAGGGAAATGGGGCAGGAGGTACTGACTAACTATGAGATAGATACTTATCAGACCTTGTGAGTTAGTATTGCGACTATGAAAGTTTAGCCTTGAAAAAGAGTCTTTGGCTAGTAAAGGTATAGCTCTTGGCCAGGTATCTTCCTCAGCTGTAGGGAATCAAAGTTTCTAGTCATTTAATAGATGCCAAACAGTGTAATGATATCATGCCTTGTGCCTGACGTGGAAGGACAGGTGCCTATAGCCCCAGGAAGGGCTCTCCTCCTCTAGGAAGATGATCTTAGTTCATGTCTCAGGAAATGGAGCTTGCAGGGCTGGAGCAGAATGGGAGTGAGTTGAGGGTCAGCTCAGGCTGCCTTAAACTTCAGCAGCTTACAATTTCCTACAGAACAGCTGGCTTGGCGATGAGCTATTCATTGGCTCTTTTTTTCTCTGCTCTGTGTTCTGCTCATCCTGTGCTTTCAGCTGATCCCAGCAGATGAACTATAAATTGATTTCTCTGTAATTACATCGGCTGCAACAGGGAATACCTATTTCCATATGTAAAGTGTTAATAAATAGAAGATAGATGTGTGTGTTTGGGTGATGGTGCCCTCTTAGTGCCTGGATTCCAGTGGTAGGTTGTGCTTTTTTGCTACAAATATTTTGGTCTTTGCCTGTGGCACATCTGTAGCTCTTAGCAACATCTGGGCTTCCCTGGTAACAGGGCTGTGGATTTTCTTTCACTAATACACAATGGTTCATTCCCTTTTACTGGTGGCAGCTGCCAGAGAGACTGCCTGTATTTAGGTGGCAGATGCTATAGTCCACCTCAGCAGAGTCAAATTCCAGCTGATTACTGGCATGGCTCATCCTGTGCTGATTGCAATTTACCATTTTCTCTGGGGTGCAGATGGATAATACTGTTTTAAAGAGGCCTAGGAGTACCAGGAGTTCTTCTGTTCCAGGCCCATTAGTCTGTTCCCTGCATCTGGTGTCAGTAAATTCTTTTCATATATCGTTGTTCTTCCTGTGCTCGAAAAGTGCCCACTTCTGAGAGTGGCCTTCATTTTCTTTTCTGTTCAGAACTCTTGCCTCATGTTGCAATCTTCTAAGCCCAGTGGTAGTCTGTGGGTGAAAGGATTAATGATGCTTAGCTTCAGGTTGGATTTAATTCTAAATGTCCATGGTAGTCTCCAACAGAGAAGCAAATGGAACCCATTTTCTCTTACAGGTGCAGAGACTGGTCGGGTGGCTGCCTTTCAGATTATAATTGGGCTGAAAGATATAGTACATTCAGCTAAGAATATACCTTGGTGCCAGGGGAGTTTTCCCCTTAATAATGTTGCTGTGTTATAAGGCTTGTCTCCCAAGGAGACTTAGGAGTGGGGCAGTGGAATGAGAGAGAAAAGGGAGAGAGACTGTGCTTCAGTTTCAGAAGAAAGATACAATTCCTGGGAAATACTTTTAGAAGCAGAGCATTTGTTGTGCAGTTTGATGCCCATGAACCCATGTTTTGTTTGTTTTTTGTATGTGGGTAGTTCCCTGGCCGGGAATCGAACCCAGGCCGCAGTGCTGACAGCGCTAGCGCCGAAGCCTTAAGCCACTACACCACCAGGGAACTCCGTGAACCCATTTTCTCAGTTCCTTTCTCTGTTCCCTCAACCCTTTTGACTGTCTGCTTCTGGGGGTGCTTTTATATAAAGACTTTGACCATTGAAATAAATAATTATTTAGTAAATGGAAATCACTAGGAAATGAAAACACTGTGCAGGGAGAGAGTGTTTCTAGAATGGGAGAAGGGAAAGACTCAAGGGGAAGGAAGGGTAGGAATCTTGCAGTGGAGCCGCTTTTGAGAAACAAAGACCCCAGGCTTTGGGGCATACGAGGTGCTCAGTGTTTGATGATTAGTAGGACAGTCTTTGAATACTTCTAAGATTATCTCTTTGAGATCTGGGCTTGCCTGTGGCTTAACTGGTTTGGAATATTCCTTCTATGTGGGGACAACCAACAGACCAAAACAGCAAAACAGATGTTTTTATATAACCTAGGAATTACATACTATGAGCTGAGAACTGTCACAAAGAGGGAAAACTCCTAATATTTGGAAAATGTCTTGACTGGAGTGCCCCCCCATTCTCCCTTGGAAATAGAAGAGAAGACAAATGGAGTTTGTGGGTATAGGATAGAATTGTCACAAGTCTACCACTAGTTAATGAGAGAGATTTGAATATTTAAATTACCTCAGGACCTTCTCACTCATCAAGATTAGTATCTTAGGCAATGGCTGATGGAACTTTCTGTCAACCAAGGATGTGGATTTCCCTTCATGGGATCCCACTTTGGCTCCATCACACCTCTCTGGCAGGGCTACTGTGCTGTTGTAGGAGAGACTAGAGATGGCTCTTAGCAACTGCTGCTGCCCTGAATTGTTATTAAACACTCCTGCCTCATACTTCCTGCCAGCTGAAGAGATTGGGGGAGCGGGAGGGGCTGTTGAGGAATAAACAAGACAGAGCCTTCTGGCTCTTGCCTGTTCTCTTGCCTGCGGTTTGATTGATAGGTTGTTCAGTTAGGGATGGAAGGGGAGGTAGGGAGGAGGAAGGGAGCCTGTCTGAATGTCCTGAGTTTAAGTGTTTGCACTGCCACTCTGACAGGCAAGAAAAAAAAAGAACTTACAAGCCGCAGATGGCAATGATCTGTCTGCTGATTCTGTCATATAGACAAAGTCAGGGCTTATAAACCAGGAGTTAAGGTGAGACTCTTTTTTTTTTTTTTTTTTTTTTTTTCAAATCACAAAGTAACCAGTAGGCTCTGGAGTCTAGTGGCTAAATGATCTAGAATTTGCAACCAGAAGCTCCCCTTACCTCTTTAGCTGCTGCTTTTGATCTTGCAAGGTAGAAACGTTCTGTACTCACTTTCCCCACATTCGTGTCTCATCTTCTGCTGCTCTCAGAATGCTGTGTATATTTACCACTTCCCCCATTACTTTAGGATACAAAGAAAATGATAGTGTGCTCTTTGCAGTTTTGCCTTCTGTTTGTGCTTGTTATCATATCCTGTGTCCTAAGAGCATCTTCCTTTGCCCTCGGTTTTGTTTTCCTGCTATAGTTTATGCCTTGCAGTTCAATTCTCTCCTATTGCAGTCCCTCACTACCTGACCAAGGTCAGATATCTTTTATTCCTTCTGCTCCAGAGCTTTCTCTCTTAACGCCATCCTCCTTCGCTAGCTATTCTTTCTTTTAGCTAGTGATGGCATAGCAGTCAGCCTTGCTTCCTTCAGCCAAATGCCCATAAGCATTTTCCTTCATGGAAAAAATTTAAAAAGAAGTTGATATTCTGTGGGACAGAGATGCATTCTCTAACTACAATGGAGCCTGAACTTAATTTATTTTTTCTTTAGCAGCTCTGTTTTCCAGCTGGGCGTTGTAATTCAAGAAGGAAGATTATCTTGTCCAATCTCCTTATTTTATAGAAGAGGACACTAAGACCAGGGAGGTTATATGACTTGCCTGGGGTCTCCCAGGTAGTCAGTGGCAAAGCCAGACACAGAAACCACATTTCTGGTTATCAGATTCTTATGTTAATATTGTTACTCCAGGATTCTTAACAAATCTTAAACTGTTCTGAGGAATTCTCTGTTTTCCCACTTTAAAGACTACCTCAGAAACATTAGATGTAAATACCCAGATACTCTCAAGACTGCTTTCATTTGTTTTCTTTTTTAATTTTTTTATTTTCTTTTTTCTTTTTTCTTTTTTTAAAATTTGTTTTCATACTGATTTTAACTTTGTATACACTCAGTAAAAGGATCTTTTGAGTTTAGATTTCTTTGGTAAGATGATGTTTGCAAAGAACAACGATTTATGTCTTGAGGTGAACCTATCCTATTATATATAAAGAGGTAAAAGTTATTTTTTTATTGTTAAATTTATTGGGGTGACATTGCTTAGTAAAAATTACATAGGTTATAGGTGTACAATTTTACAGTACATCATCTATGTTGTATTATGTGTTCATCACCCAGAATCAGTGCTCTTTCCATCACCATATATTTGAGTCCCTATCCCTTTTCCCACACTCCCCTCCCCCCTTACCCTCAGGTAACTACTAAACTATTGACTGTGTCCATGAGTTTGTTTCTTTGTTGTTTTTAATTATGTTCCACATATGAGTGGAATTATGTAGTTCTTGGTTTTTTCCATCTGGCTTATTTTGCTTAGCATGATGATCTCAGGTTCCATCCATGTTGTCATAAATGGCTGTATTTCATCTTTTCTTACAGCTGAGTAGTATTTCATTGTGTAAATGTACCACAGTTTCTTTTTCCAGTCATCTGTCAGAGATCACTTTGGCTGTTTCCATGACTTGACCACTGTGAACAGTGCTGCAATGAACATTGGGGTACATATATCTTTGGAGACTAAGATTTTCAAGTTTTTTGGATAGATACCCAGAAGGGGGACTGTTGGGTCATATGACAACTCTATTCTTAGTTTTTTGAGGAACCTCCATACTGTCCTCCACAGCAGTTATACCGGTTTGCATTTCCATCAGCAGTGTATGAGGGTTCCTTTTTATCTACACCCTCTCCAATACTTGTTATTCCTTGTTTTGTTGATAATAGCCATTCTAATAGGTGTGAGGTGGTATCTCATTTGGTTTTGATTTTGCATTTCCCCAATAACTAGTGAAATTGAACATTTTTTCATGTATCTGTTGGCCATTTGGGAAGTTACTTGTAAACTGCTACTTGGGGCTTCTTGAACGTGTGCGGGTGTGGGGGGGTATTCTGGAATATGCATTCAGTTAAATTTTCTTTTTTTATTTTATTTATTTATTTATTTTTTAATTCATTTCATTCAGTTAAATTTTCATTGTAATCATTGAGGCATTGCCAGTTCCCTCTTTATTTGGCAGTTGCAGGTAAGGAATAAACAAAACCCTGCCCTGTGTTTTTTGGACATATCACTAGTATGCAGATCTTTGTGTTGTTGATACTGTTTTGTAAAGAGATGACAGAATGATACCATTATTACCTTTCATTCGTGTGTTAATTGAGTGCATGTTAGATTCTAGGTATTGTACTTGGTGGTGGATATACACTGGTGAATGAAACAAAATGGTTCCTACTCTTTGAGGAGCTTACAGATTATCATCTAGAGCATAGTTTCTGAAAGTGTGATCCATACAACCATGTGCATCACATCATCTGCATATCAAAACTACAGATTGTTGGACACTACCCTACATATGCTAAATATGTTTTAGGGGTTTGGGCCCAGAAACCTGCAATTCCAGAAGACTCTCCAGATAATTGCTATTTACTTTAACATTTGAGAACCATTGTGAATTTTCTTTCTAAGGTGGGCATTGGAAGCCACTTCTAACTTAAAACACCAGCCTTCTAAACTTAAATTTCACTTCAACTCTTATGTATAACTTAGAGGTTAAGAGTGTAAACTCTGGGACCGGAATACCTGGATTTGTATCCCCGCTTTGCCATCTATTAACTGAGTGATCCTGAGCAAGTTAACTTAACTGCTCTATCTCAGTTTTCTCACCTGCAAAATCAGGAAAACAATAGTTTCTACATAGAGTTGTTGTAAGATTAAATGAGTTAATCTATATAAAACACTGAAAACGTGCTTGGCACTTGGGAAGCATTCAGTAAATATTAGAAAAGAAAAACATGATTTGAGTCCACCCTAGGCATTAATGTGCTGAACTATAACAACATTCCAGCTATACAGGCAGCCCAGTATGAATAGATAAACATTGGTTAAGATTTTCAGCACTATGCTCAGAAGAAGTTCCAAACCTAGGTTGGCAAATTTGCCTGCTTATGATGTGTTCTAAAGCCTCTGATATTTATAGCGGGTTTTTTAGTGGGTAGGGGAGACCAGAAATTGGCTTCAAAGGATATTGAAGTGGCCTGTTAAATTTCAGATTTCATATGAATTGAGTTTCCTTTCTGGCCATATCCCAGATGTGGGGCTGGGTATGTTAGATAGATGTTACTGTGGGTTTGTCAGCATGTGCAATCTCATGTATGCTGGAAGAGCACTAAATGTTTTTGTTTCTGCACAAGACTGCATGGAAAATCTAAGTCCTTGTTCTTAATCTTCCTCCCCCAGTGCGAACTTGTATTTTTGCCATTTGGATAAAAAGGCTTTTACCTGCAGAGCTCATCCAGGGAGGCAGCAGGGCTTGGGCTTTCAGGCTGGAGGTGGTACTAACATACACAGCTGAAATCCTGCTACTGCTGGCTGTCTGAGCCCTCCTCTCTGTGGTTTTCACTCTTCAAGCCATGCTTGAGTAACCTGCCTCCAGAGCTGCTGACAGGGCCGTGTTCAGAGGCCTTGGAAATTACACTGTTCATTTCCTTATCATCCCCTGACCTGCAGTGCAGAGCCTTCTGTTGCAGGAACAAGGCAGAAAAAAATCCAGACGGCTCCCAGCCAGCATGTGTCAAGGGCTACAAAGAAGGAAATTGGACTCGCTCACTTAAAAACCATGGGGTTAGGCTTAGATTTTTGGTTCCTGCCGAGAGTTATTTGTGTGTGCACGCATATTCTATCTCTGTGTACGTGTATAGAATGAGTCTGCATGGGAGGGGGAGCATCTGAAAGTCGAGAGCAGAGGGAAGATTGCTTTTCTCTTCAGTTAATTTCTCAGTTGTGCCATTGGGATGGCCCTGGAAGGATTAGCACCAGGAAGGTGCCAGGCCATATTAATATTTTAAAATATATTTCTCTTGGTACAGTTTAGTCGTGGTTGAGAGCACCCACCCAAGTAAGAAGCTTCCTGGCTGGCTGAGGAGATATTTTTAACAAATTCTTTTCCCTGAAGTCATTCATCCTAGATGACATCGACATAATCAATGTTTAAGCTACCTAAGGATGTGTAGACTTTGGGTTGTCTTGGATAAGAGGAATAGCTCTTTTGAGATGCAAGATAGTGTGACAAAGAAGAGATAGACAAGAGGAATTTATAGCATTTTGAGATTTTCTATTTGTAGAGCAAAATTCTATTATATTTTCAGAGGCTGTCCTTGCTTTAAGTATTACAAAACAATCTACTTCCTTTTTCTTTTGGCACTTCTTTTGCCCTAGGAGATCCAAAGGAAACACTTTGCAGTCTGAAGATGTAAAATGTGCATGGTAAGAGATTCTTGAGAGTTTACAGTTATTCTGTCCTTAATTTTCCTTTTTCTGGTTTTCCACTGCCTTTGTGACATTGGAGACTTTGTGACATAGGAAAAACGTATTTTCGATTTCAGACTCTGGAGGTGTTTTTAAATCCTAAGTGCCTCTCTTGTTAGAAGTACTCTGTAGAAAAGTGTTTTCACATAAGAAGGTGGTGGCTAGGATAGAGAGGGCATTACTTCCTTTTAACTTCTCATCATAAGGCAGTGGCCCCTGTACAAGCAGGCAGCACCAGCTGCTGCTTCTGGGAACTTGTTAGAAATTCGAGTTTCAGGCCCCATCCTGGGTCCCTAAATCAGAAACTATAAGGTTGAGGCCTAGCAGTTGGTGTTTTAAACATTAGTTTTCCCATTGATCATGATACACACTAAAGCTTGAAGTGATAAAAAGTAGCTCTGGACAGTGGGTATGATGGTTTTTTTTTCCTGAGTAATGTTCAGCTATATCTATTCTTTTTGTGAACAAACTGACAGGAACCAAAAATTGGAAGGAAGAGCCAAGGATTTGGGACTTTGAGAGCAGAGGAGATATTCAAATGATTTAACTTTTCTAAGACTCTTTTCTCATGTGGAATGTGGACATGAATAATAGTAGAGTAGTACTGACCTCATAGGGTTAATGTGAGGATTAGAGGAGAAAAGAAAATTAAGCACTTAGCACAGTGCCTAGCACATAGTAAATACTCAATAAATATTAGCTTGTGCTGATATCTATCTTATTACTTATGAGGGGTAAGGTCATTCATTGTGAAATTAAGGAAAAAGGATATACTAGAAACTTTGAAGAGTTAAGCCCCTGAAGGTTTTGGAATATAATGAGTTCATAATAGCTAATTTCTCACCGCTGCTGATTTCCAGAAAGGCTTGAGGGAGAGGGGAGCCATTGAGGTTTGGGCTTGTATTGTCTGATTGGAAGAGTTTGTTGGACTCTTTTTGGTATAGGGCTGATCTCAAGTTGAAGAACCAACCATGGCTCTGTGATTACTTAAATTTAGAAAGTCTCCCCCCCCCCCTTTTAATCTTTGACAGGTGCAGACTTTAGCCTTTTAAAGGGATTAGAATTTCTACAGGTAGTCTGAGCAGACAGGAGTAAAATGAGGACTGAAATACTTTTTGTGAATTTGTCAGTAGCTGTAGGAAATAAAAAGACAGTTCTTAGATTTCTGGAGGTGGTGTTTTCAACTAGAAATGTCCCTTGGGAGAATATAATTTGTGTACCTAAAAATTACTCTGCTTTTTAAATTTGAGACCACTGGGCTCCAGCCCTAGTTGCAAATACTAGATTGTGTTTAGATGAATCATTAAATCTCTGCTTGCTTGGCCTCCTTTTTTAAAAATTGAGGTATAGTTGAATACATTATATTAGCTTCAGGTGTACAACACAGTGATTTTATATTTGTATATATTGCAAAATGGTCACCTTAATAAATCCAGTTAACATCTGTCACCATACATAGTTAAATTTTTTTTTTTTTAATGTGGGTAGTTCCCTGGCTGGGAATCAAACTCAGGCTGCAGTGTTGACAGAGCCGAAGCCTTAGCCACTACACCAACAGAGAACGCCAAAAATTTTTTTTCTTGAGATGAGAACTTTCAAGATCCACTGCCCTAGCTACATTCAAATATGCTGTGTATTGGATCCCCATGACTTCTAACTGGAATTTTGTACCTTTAGACCCTCATCACCCACCCCCTGCCTCAGGCAACCACCAGTCTGTTCTCTGTATCCATGAGCGTGGTTTGCTTGTGTGTTTTAGATTTCACATATAAGTGAGATACGGTTTTTATCTTTTTCTTTCTGGCTTATTTCCTTAGCATAATACCTTCAAACTTCATCCATATTGTTGCAAATGGAAAAGATTCCATTCATTTTTATGTATATCTATCACTTTTTTTCTTACCCATTAATCCTCAATAAATATTTATTTTAGGTTGTTTCCATATCTTGGCTGTTGTAAATAGTGCTGCAGTGAACATGGGTGTCCATATATCTTTTTGAACTGGTGTTTTCATTTTCTTGGGATAAATATCCCAAAGTGGAGTTGCTGGATCATACGGTAGTTCTGTTTTTAAGTTTTTGAGGAACTTCCATACTGTTTTCCATAGTGGCTGCACCAATTTACATTATCAGCAACAATGCACAAGTGTTCCCTTTTCTCCATATCCTTGCCAACACTTGTTATTTCTTGTTTTTTGTTTTTTTGTTTTTAATATGTGGGTAGTTCCCTGCCTGGAAATCGAACCCAGGCTGCAGCTTTGACAGCGCCGAAGCCTAGCCACTACACCACCCAGGAACTCCTTGTTTTTTTTTTTTTTTTTTTTTTTTTTATTTATATCCCTTTTAGCTGGTGTGAAGTGATATCCCATTGTGGTTTTGATTTATATTTCCCTAATGAGTAGTAATGCTAAGCATCTTTTCATGTACCTGTTGGCTATTTATATGTCTTCTCTTGGCCTTGTTTTTTTTGTTTTGTTTTGTGTGTGTGTGTGTGTGTGTTTTTTTGTTTGTTTTTTATTTTAGTAATAGGTTCTTTTCATTGTAAAACTTTTTTTTTTGTAAACTGATACCCAACTTAGAGTTGATATTTCCTACTTGATATGTTTCTTCAGAAGTTAAGTTCTTAGCTCTGCATTGTATCAAACTTTAGTGAAAGGTACAGAGAGTATTGTAGAAAGGTTTACACATTCATCATACACCAAGTAAAGCAGCATGAGAGTAGAGATATTAACATTCAGGCTGAAGAGTCTGTTTATTGTTGCTAAGGCTTCTTAACTGGAGGCACATATCAGAATCACTTCTGGAGCTTTTACAAAGTGGCTCCTGAGCCATTTTCCTGCTCCAGCCCGCTCCTACCTCTCTGGAGTGTACTTTCTCTTCAATAAACTATCTCTTTGTTTCACCCCTTTAAAAACAAAAACAAAACTAAAAACAAAGTAGAGTGCCCTACTGAAGTAAAATCTTTAGTGCTGGAGGCCCCAAGCATGTACATATTTTTTAAAAACTTCAGCAGATGTTTTTAATGTATCTTTTGGTTGAAAACCACTACCATTTTGGAAAGGAGTTTAGCTTCACTGTGCAGCCTCTGGGAATCTCTGTTATTCCCTTACCCAGGGGAGCTTTTAAAGTTGTCCTTGCTCTTTGCCATTTCCAAATGGAGCTAGACACTACACTTTAGGTATCATGTGATCCTCAAGTGTTTTAAAGCATGCTCAAGATTCTCCTCCAACTCTCCTTTTTCATTGCTCAGTCATGTTGGAGTCAGTCATTTAGGAATACAGTTGTAATGAATCAGACTTCTTATTCTCTTAATCAGGAGAATTAATTACTGAATTTCTGATAGTTTCAGCCTTTAAAGTAGAGTATCTATGTCAACATTACTGATTAAATTTTAAATTACTGTTTCAGAATTTTTAAGGCAAATTTGAGCAAAATTCTTGACTAGATATATTTGCCCTATATATAGGCAACTTGTGATTATTTTTTTCTATGTAAATTATGAGGGAGCATAGGACAGGTTTAGATCATTTAAATTTACTCCTAATCCAAAAGCAATTTCTTTTCTCATTGATTTGTGGATATGTTTCTGTGTTTATATTGGACAATAGGTGTTCTTAATTTTCTAGAAATCTGTGATACCTCAAAATAAAATAATGCAACTATCCAATAAAGACTTTATTTCTGAGTATGCTTCTGGATACATTCAAATTAAACATGCTGTTTTAAGAAGAAAGAGCATCGCCTCACAGAAATAGAAGTCCCCTAAGTTCTTTGCTTTTTGAGTATAAACACATAGTATTTCTTTGAAGTCAAAAAGAGAATGAAATGTTTTTGAGTATAGCGTATTTCCCTGCTGGGATTTTATGTCTCATACCTAAGGTAGAGTAATTAGAATGCTAATTATTATTAGAGATGAACAGATACTTGAATATTGCTGTACTTGTAGTTAAAAACATTGTGGAATGTCATATTTTAGCCAGAATTATAATAACATAACCTTAAATTTTCATAATAAAATTTAAAATATTCTTTTAATTACTGGTACATGTATTACCTATGCTCTAAAAATTTACATAAATCTATACTTTTGACAGATTTTTTTAGGTTTTGGAGTATTTCAGATGCATATTTTACTGAATAAGGGGAAAAATTGGCAAATGTGGGGAAGACATCATACAAAGTAACTACACATTTATATACAGCTATTAGACTAGATCTTAATTCCATCAGTATGCAGATTTCTAAACATCTGGTAGAGTGTCTGTTTTAGATAAAATATGCCGTAAGGCATTTTTCATTTTGATTATACATGTGTACTTGGATTGAGAATGGGGGACTTGAAATCAAACAAGCTGACTGCTTATTACAATTTCAGAAATAGGCTGAGAAATTCTTTCATTTTCGTTTGCCTGTGGTATCTATCCTGCCCTTTCCCATCTCTTTACAAGGATCAGGTACTAAAATTAGGGTAAAAAGCACAGCATCAAAAAGTACCCTTGAAAATTACTTAGGATGATAACCATGTTGGAGATTGACATACTGGCTTCATAAATTCAACACAAACAATTTTTTTCTCCAGCATTGAAACAAACCAATATTTCTTCAGTTGTGATCTTATGCAAAAACTAGCTTGTGTTTAAGGACTGTATTGACTAAAAAAAATATGTATTTGTAAATACCAAAATTATCCTAACCCTAGAGAAATGCTTACATTATGAGAGGCACATGGGAATGGAAACCAGATAAGTGAATAAGCCAGTTTGTTTCTTATCTGTGGCTCCCTCCAGAGCTTATACTCAATGAGTTAACTGAGGCCCAAACCACTCACATTGTTCTTTCTTGTTTCTTTTTATTTTTTTGCCTGCCACATATTGTTGATTTGATTCTGTTAAATGCATATGTCCAGTTATCTGTTTGATGTACAAAGAAAGGTATTTATGACTGTAGAAGAAATCATGGGGTCCAGGTTCTCTCTGTAGTGGAAATTTATAGGTCATGGATTGAATTCAGCTTAATGTAATGGTTATTCTTTTGTAGCATTTATTTTTCAATTCTAACTTTCACATTCTCTCACAGTACCCACAGATTCTTTCTCTTTAGATTTTCTTGGTCACTGAAAAAATAAGATCGTTTCTATATGGTAACCGCAGGTCTTACCCTTGCATTAAACAAGAACCATCCTATAGGCAAACTAAAGAACAGAGCTATTCTGATCTTACCAATATAAGTAGCCCTGAGCCTAGTCTCTCTTTCTTAGGCCCGGTGTCTTTGGTAACTTCCTCAAGCTACTCTTCCTTTCTATCCCAGCGGTTCTCAACCTGTGGGTCACGGCCCCTTTGGGGGTCAAACGACCCTTTCACAGGGGTCGCCTAAGACCATCGGAAAACACATATCAGATATTTACATGACGATTCCTAACAGTAGCAAAATTACAGTTATGAAGTAGCAACGAAAATAATTTTATGGGTGTCACCACAACATGAGAAACTGTATTAAAGGATTGCAGCATTAGGAAGGTTGGGAACCGCTGTCTATCCTTTTCTGACTTTCAACTAGAATCTAAACCCATGCTTTTTAAAAATTCTATTGTTTTAATTATTTTTGTTATTTCTGAGACCCACCTTTACCTATGTTTTTGATCTTGTCTTAACCAAATGGAATTATATTGAGTTATGCATATTTAGAGAGGATTTTCCCCCTCCTCCCCAATTGAAAATAATTAACCAGGAAAAAGTAATCAGTTTTATATGTTCTGTCATGGGCATTCATTACAGTCTGTGCACGGCATCAGTTGTATCAAGAAAACCACTGTACTGTTGACATTGAGGTTTTCCCCATATTGAAACCATTATTAGCTACTACTTAGAGATGACACTGCTATGAATAGTATACCTTATTTGAAGGCTTAGTGCCAGCACTGTTATGCTTTTAACTCTGTGTTAGTGTGGCAGCTCTTATTCAGAGTATTGCAGCTGCCCTATAGGACTGTAGAGACAGAAGTTTTCATATTGAAGAGCTAAGTAAAAATAATTTTTGGGGTAGGCCAATATAGCATCACTGCGGAAGAAGAAAAGTACGGTTTGCCTCTCCCTGGGAAGCAGTTTGGCTGGGGCAAAGTTCCCAGAAATGGAAATTCTAAACTTATTGATTTGGGAATTTCTGGGTTTTGACCCCACAACCTTTGTGAAATGGAGCTTCTATTCAAAGGTGGGAAAGAGATGAGATAGGGCGGACTTAAAGGCTTAAAATAAGGTCACTTTCCAAACTCCAATCAAAGCATTCGAATTAAGTAGGTAGGTTACCCTCAAATATCACACACACAGAAAAAGACTAACAGTTGTTTAGAAGCCAAGTTAGGCAAGGCTGTCTGTAGTTTCTGCTGGATTAGCGACCTGAAGTGGCATTCAGACCAAAGTCTGGGAGGATAGTTGGAAAATAATATGTACCCCAATGACATTTTCATATCTGACTAGAATTTTCAGATGTTTCCATTTGTTTTCATTCTCTAGTATATTTCATTCTCTATTTCATATCTGGTGACCAAAAGCAGGAGAAAACAGCCAGGCAAATCCCACTTTAATCCTTCCCATTCCCTTGTCCTCATAGAGCTTTGATACTGGTAAAACCTTGTTGAAATAAACTGGGAACAGTAGGGAAAGAGTCTTGAATATAATCTTAGATGATTTATTTTTATTTTTAACAACACCACTCAAATTTTAGCACTTTCACTACCACCTATTTTTTGCTCTTGGCAAGAAAAATAGCAAATGATGGGTTTTTCACCCTTTTGGGATGGTTTTGGCTAGAAATTGGAGATTAAGGTAATTTAGGCATTGATAGCGAGAGATGATGTCTTTAATATCTCCCAAGAAACAAACAAAAAGTATTTTTAAAAGAAACTTAGATTTTACTGTGGTGCTCACTTAGTAAAAATTATCTTTTCTTAAATGTTCTTATATTGATTTTTATTTTAGGGATGGTTTTTTTATCATTGCATTTATCCTGTTTATATGTTTCTGTATCTTTCAGAACCATTTCCAGAGTTCATCTTGCAGGCTGCTGAATAATAAGTCCAGTGGGACATACAGTCTAGTAGGAGAGACAGAATGGAATCAAATAATCACATGCATAGGAGGGTGGGGGTCAGAGAAAATATCCATGAAGAAGTTGGAGTAAATATCTGAATGATGAACAGTAGTTAATTTGGAGGAAAGAGTTAAATGAATGAATTGCCAAGTGGAAATAAAATGTCCCTGAAGGTCTGGAGGTCATGAGAGACAACTGGAAATCTAAAGATATAGGAGTTATTAATGTGAACAGATAAATTATAATTGATACCATAGAAGTGGGTGAACTTATCCAGGGAGAATGTGTCTATTGAATGATTAACAGAAGGAGGCCCAGGATTGATTCCTTAGGAACACCAAGAAGGTAGCTGACTTAGATGGCATACTAAGAAGTACTTCCCTGCATAATGGAGAGCGTACAAAACTACAGCTGGAAACACATGTCTACAAAATCATTAAAAAAAAAAAAACCTCTTTGTTGGTATAGTGGCTAGGCATCAGCGCTCTCAGCGCCTATGGCCTGGGTTCAATTCCCAGCCAGGGAACTACCTAAAAAAAAAAAAATCCTCTGAAAGAGGTTATAGAACTTGCTTGGTTCTATAGTTAGATTTGGTTTACTGGATTGAGTCATGCTTTAAGGAAAAGTTTCTTTCTCATACTACTTATAAGTAATGGAAGTGTTATCTTTGCTTTTTACTTCAACTACTTCCTATATTTTTCCTGCTTTTCACTGCCTCTTCCAAAACATTCTCAACTTCCATAATGGAATTAAAACAAAAGCATAGATCTGCACTTGAATCCCAGCATTGCCATTTAATTGAGGTTGAATCTTGCAAATTACCTACCTCTTTGAATCTCATTTTCCTTTTTGTATGGATTAAAATTACATTGTAAGTGCATAGTGTATGATGGTTTAATAGTTGTAGGCCAGCAGCAAATGTTTGTTTTCTTTGTAGCTTCTCTTGTTTACCGAGGTACTTGAGTTTTTTTCCATTTGTGATCTGTCTGTCCTACCTCCTTATGGCATCATGTAACCGTAGCTTTTCTGCTAAAGCAAAAGAGTTCTGCATTTCTGTAGTAAAAGTCCTTTCTGGAGAGGAAGTGCAAGGAGGGTTTCTGGGTTGTTATAATACAGGATTTTTAAACAATAGCCCCATTGGCATTTGGAGGTAGGTAATTCTTTGTTGTGGGGGCAGTTCTGTGTATTGTATGTAGGATGTTTAGCAACATCCTTGCCTTTCCCCCCAAGTTGAGACAACCAAAAATGTCTCTAGACATTGCCAAATGTCCCCAAGAGGTCAAAATCTCCATTTGAGAACTGTTTGCCAAAAAACTGTTTCTTGATGTGGCTGTTACTTACATGGTTTTGTATGTTTATGAAAATGCAATGAGTTGTACATATACGATATACACAGTTTCCTGTTATGAGTGTTATATTTCTACAAAAACTTTAAAAAAAAATTCTTTCTTCACCAAAGGCAGTAGAGAACCAAGTTCCAACCTATAACAACATCTAGTTTTGTCTTAAGTTTTCATTCTTTTCCCTTAGTCCCTAAAAGATAAAGTAGATTTTAGGGGAGGAAGGAATCCATGGTAGGATAGAGGCAGTAAAAAATTGTCTAAAAACCTGGCCTCCAAGCCATTAGGATGTGGAATTCAATTTAGGAAAATTTCTGTTACAAAATTTAAGAAATAAACTCTGGGCACACGACAGAATCAAATTATCAGCAAAACATGCATCTTCCCACCCTCTCTGCTTTATATTGTGACAGCAAAAGAGAATAATCTGATTTTGGTCGCTTCATGACCTTTTCCTTGAAGGCCACTAAAATTGCTTTCGGCACTGTTTGCTTTTACCTTTAACATGAAATCTTTCCGTTTTTCTCTGCTTTGTATAGGTGGGTAGACTGCCCTTTCATATTGCATTGCCATTGACTACTCCCTGAGAATATAGTCCTCAGAGAAGTCCTTGGGTAGGATCCAAGCTGGAAGCGGTAGGTTAAGTAACCCACCTCAGTGTCTTGAGAAGAGTCCAAGAAAAGATCTCATTTTGAAGTTTGAAAGATCCTGTAAAGAGAGGACAGGCCTTGGGCCAAGCAGCCTTTGAGGTGGTAACCAGCTCATAAACAAGAACTGGCATGTGCCAACAGAATCTCTTAACCTGGCTCCACAGTTGGCTGAGGAGAGAAACGTGTGGAAGGCTATGTAAGTGGAAGGATTGTTCTTGGCTTTGGCAGTAGTATGGCTGGAAATGAAGCAGGGAAGAAGCTTGGACCTGGTCTCTGGGGTCTGGGCATTGCCCTGAGAGGAAGGTGTTTTTCCCCCCCTTCCTTTTCTTGTTTATCTCCCTCTATCCCTTAGTATTTACATTTCAAGGTACAGGAAATGGTTGGATATTGAGTGTTTTACAACTCTTCTAGGGCAGCCTATTAATATTCTGGTCTGCCAAAATGAAAGCCAGAAGGGATTTAACTAGGTAGAATCCAGGCCCATAACATTTATAGAAGTGCCCTAAGCAAGGTATCTTCAATTTATTTGGAAGTGTTTAAGTTTTACCAAAATCCCATAATCACCAACATGATTTTTTGAAGAAGGTAGACAGCCTCGGTGGCTAACTAAGGAGACTAGTAAGACCTCAGATTGGCAGCAGAGTGAGCCATCTGAGGACAAAAGGAGAGCGTTGGTATGGGAAAGAGGTGCAGCTATGCCTCTGGACCCCTGTCCCCTTAACTGGCCACGGCTGATTCCAAGCCTTGCTCAATAGAGTTGTGGGCAGGAGATTGTTTCTTAACCCCTGTATAGGAGTTCCAAACTTCAAATGTGTTATCTAGGCTCTGAGCCTCTGGCACTTGGCTAAAGCACTTGCTAAAGCATCTGGTGTCTCTAGACAAAAGCCTGTTTTGTCAGAAGACTGGGGCAAAGTACAAGCATTGTTATCTCTGATGCCCTCAGAGCAAATTGGCTACTTGGCAAATGGGACTGTCTTGGCCTTGTGAATTATGTAACCTGCCTACTCGGTCGTCTGTTTTTTTTGACATTATTTTCTGCTAGTGAAGTTTCAGCACTCAGGTATTGAAACCTACTATTAATGCTTTAAAAAATTTTTTGGGGGGAGTTCCTTGATGGTGTAGCGGCTTAAGGCTTCGGTGCTGGTGCTGTCAGTGCTGCGGCCCAGGTTCGATTCCCAGCCGGGGAGCTGCCCACATACCAAAAAAGAAAAAAAAATTTTTTTTATATCAAAAGTAATGTGCTTTATTATAAAGAATTTGGAAAATGCAGAATGGTAAAAGAACAGAAAAATCGTATTATAAGTTCAGGATTGGCTTGGACATAATCTATATATACCTCATGAATCTCAACCCTGTTCCCTTAAGCATCTTTAATTTTCCCGTTTGAGAACTGACCTGATCTGGCCCTGCTTCGCTGGATTTTATTACATTTGATGAAAACTCTGGAGTATGAAATTATATTCTGTATTCAAGTTTTTATAACCAGTCTCAAGTCAAGTTTTTATCTTCATCTGTGATTGTCTTTAGAAGTCTGGGTGTTTGTTTTTTAAATTAGTGATGATGAATGAATGTGGGGAATGGTTTTGCTTTTTTAAATGCTAAATGTTGACCTGCATTCCTCGTTTTGGAAAGAAGTATCCATGGTGTCAATTAACATAATTTGCTTTCATTGATGAACTTGGTCAGAAGTCTTAGAAGACTTATGGTTGTAGGAAAAGAAAAGGGCTGTCTTTCATGGGACAAGCCAAGCCACAGAAACTTATTCTTTTCACTTAGAGTAATATTTTAGTTAAGGCAACTGCACAGAAGCAAATCTTTTTCTGTATAATTTTCAAAGTCTGGATTTATATTGATAAGTCTGGAGCTTCATTTTATTAGATGTTTACATAGATGTTGAGACTTTTGTTTAACTCTTCAAGGTCTGTGATAAAATGGAAATCTTGGCTTAGTAGTGTGTCAACTGGACAGTAACATTGACCAAAAGGATTTATTTGGGCAATAAAAAAAGAGAAAAAGGAGCTGACAGCCACAGAACATGGACCCCACGGGTCATATGCACATTCTGCCAAGATGGAGGCCACACACACACACACACACACACACACACACACACACAGCAGGGAGACAGGAAGTTAGAATCATAGTTTTATAAAAAGGAACTTATTAAGACCATAGAGTTCAAGGTGCCCAGCTCAGCCCACAGACCTCCCAACCTGATCAGTTTCCTTAAAGTCCCAGTTCATCTTTATCAAGGGAAATATATTTTGGACTTATTTATTGTTCCTCCTTAATGTTAAAATGATGCAGGGACTACAAGAGACTGATCTCTAAAAGTATTGACATTGGCAATATGACTCGTGGTCATTCTCCAAAGAAACTTTCATTAATACTGTATACCCTTATGATCTTTTGACAGGACAGAAATGGGGAGAGATGCTAGCTGGGTATATTTTAATTTATATTCTCTGAAAGTATGATAAGTTATTTTATAGATTTCTTTTCATTTAACATGGACTCTCTCCATATAATAAGGAAGCAGGAACTTCCAGTGAAAATAGTTATTCTAGCAGCTCTACGACTAATCTTTGCTTGGAAGGAACTATCATCAGCATTATGGTTTGAAGAAATCAAATCAAGATTGGCTACGTAATTCTGTGAACAAGAGCTTGGCTTAAAAATTTAAGGAAATCTAAGAAAATCTTCCATGTAATTAACTTAAATTTCGTTTGAATGCAAGGTTAAGAAATGATGTCTGGTGGCCTAAGCTGTGGGCAGAATTTCTGATTTTTCCTTGTTTATCAAGTGGCTTTAATGTTCTTGCCTTTCCATACTTATTGTCAAAGTAGAAAATCATCTCTTTCTAGAACCCATTAGTGACTGATAGATAATTGGAGAATTTTAGGGGAAGAGGTGAGCTACATAGGTTATATAATGGGGATTTTTTTTTTCCTTATACATAAGTTTTCCAAAATTAAGATAGTCACATTTCCTTTTTTTAAATGTACAGGACTATTGGAAAACACATACCAGATATTTACATTACGATTCATAACAGTAGCAAAATTACAGTTATGAAGTAGCAACGAAAATAATTTTATGGGGGTCACCACAACATGAGGAACTGTATATTACAGGGCCGCGGCATTAGGAAGGTTGGGAAGCACTGCGATCTGTGCTTCTCCCTGCCATACTTTTGCAGCCTTGTCTCCTATTTTCCCCTTCTCTCACTCCTCTCCAGCCATCTGGACTTTGCTGTTCCTTGATCACCTCAGCCTTGTTCCTCTTTTCTCAGGGCTCATACACCGAAAATTCTGGCTTCTAAAATTCTGTTTTCACAGGCAGCAGCATTGTCATCTCCCTCTGGTCCAAGATTTTACTCACATATAACCCTGCTTTAAATTTACAAGTATCTCTGCACTGTCCCCTCCACTCCTTTACCCTACCCCATTATTTTTTCACAGAGCACTAATCGCATTCCAATTTACTAAGTAAATATTCAGTTATTATGCTTATAATTTATTGTCTGATTCTGTCTGCTAGAATATAAGCTTTACCAGGGAAGCGATATTTTTATTTGGTTTGATTTGTTAACCCTTTTGTTTCCCAAACACCTTTAATAGTACCTGGCTCATTAAATATTTGTTAAACAATGTGAATGGGCTGTGCAGTGTGGTGAATATTACTCTCATTTCTAGCTAATATGAGCCTCATTTGACTCATTTATGAAATGCTACTTTTGATCTCTGTCTTTTAAGTTAGAGGTTTTCCTCAGATGCCTGGTAGGTCTTGGTTGTTTGCTCATGTTTTAAACATCTTTAAGATGGGACAGTGAAAGATTGATTGGACACTCCCAGAGCATCAGCAGGGCATATTTATGGTGAACTTCACAGTGAGATAGCTGTTAAGTTGGTGAACCCTAAAATGTCCGTTGGTGAACCCTTGATGTAAGTATCTTTAGGTCTTTCTTCATGTGTTTGTCAGATTCCTTAGAAAAGTCTCTTTTAATCCCCTGGAAAGTAAGGACTGTCAACTTTCTTTGTGCCAAATTAAAATAAAAGAGGAATTGGAGTCTCAGCCTTTGACATTCAAGTATGCTTTTGTTACTACAGTATAACAAAAATTTAAAATAAAATGAATGTCATTTATATACAAAGCAACTCAAAATGTTACTATTAAATGCATAAAATAGTCAAAATAGCAACTTTTAATTTTGGGGGGGCTTTTTGACACATTTTGAAAAATAACTTGAAGTCAACACAGTGAAAGGTCTAATAAGCCTTAATATATAGGGTAGAGTGATTCCTCTCACTTTATTTTTTTGGTTAATATTGTTTTAGTTATTCTTAGGCAAATGCCTTTAGAATTAGTTTATCTAGAGCTACAAAAAACCTTCCTAGGATTTTGATAGGAATTGCACTATGGGGAGAATTGACATCTGTGTTTTTTAATTTTATTTATGTGTTTTTAGTCTTATAGAAGTTTGTATTTAATGAAATCAGTTGGTCTTTTTTTGAGTCCTGAATTTCATGTCTAACTTAACAACATCCCCACCCCAAGATTATAAAAATATTAACCTATATTATTTTTTTTTTTAGTCTGAAGTATTTTGGTTTTAACTTTAGTTTTTTAAACATTTTTATTTTTTTATTATTATTACCTTTTTTTTTTCTTTTGGTTGGTTCCCTGATCGTGAAGCGAACACAGGCTGCGGCAGTGAGAGTGCCAAAGCCTAGCAACTAGACCACCATGGAACCCCTCCTAATTTTACTTTTTTAAACCATTTAATTTGGTGTGCTATAGAAATCTAATATTTTTTTAAATCTCAGTCATTTGTCTTATCTTTTACTGAATATTATTCATAGTTTCTCATTGATTTGAGATGTCTTTATGATAATCTAAATTGTTATATATATTTGGGTCTGTTGCTGGACTTTCTTGTCAGTCCAGTCGTCTACTATATCATCATATTATACTTTTAATTATCTGTTATGGTCCTATGAGCTATTATAATGTCAAGGAGGAGGCATAGCTTTATAGTTAAGAGCTTAACTCTGGGGTAAGACTAGTTGAATGTAATATAAAGCTCTTTTAATGCTATGTAACATAGTAAGTACCCTGTTAGGCTATTGTAACAGGTCAAAGTTTTCCTTCTATTCCTTCTTTCTAGAATAGCTTTACAAATGTTTTGTTATATTCTTCCCAAAATCCAATTCAGTTATTGATTGGAATTACATTTACTTTGAAGATTTGAGGGAGAAATGGTCTTTATAATAAAGTAATAAGTATTGCATTAACATTATATAATACTGGCTTACCACCTAAGAACATGGTGTATCCTCAAGCCTAGTCTGGGCTTATAAGATGGAGAGATTGTTTTCTGTTCTCATCCAATCCAAAACACAAAAGGAAATAAATAATTGGGACCTATGTACGCTTCACAAGTGTGACATTATTGGCTTGTTTTTTTCCCTAGAATAACAGCAGTAGAAAAAACATGATGCCATAGGCCACATCATTAGCTACTTGTATATGTGTTTGCACCTATGTTTAGGCTGGATTCTGCTGCATGGTTCTGGTGATCTGTGCTAAATGTGGCTTACCTTAGTTGGGACAACTGGGCAACCTTCTCCATATGTTTTCTCATTCTCTAGCATGCTATTTGAGGGCTATTCATGTCGTGGTCTCCCTCCCTGAGAGGAGGTGTGAAATGTGTGCCAGGCTTCTTGAAGCTCAGGCATAGAACTAGCACTTCTCTGCTTCCTCCACTTTCTGTTGGCTGAAGCAAGTCACAAGGCCAGCGTAAATCCAAATGGTAAAGAAGTAGAATTTCATCTTTGGATGAGAGAAGTACAAGTGGGTGGGTTCTGGGAGAGGAAGAACTTTTGACTATTTTTTTTGCAGTCTTCCATACCCATATTTTGCATTTGCTTTTAGGAAAATAAATCCTAGTGATCCAACTTGATTGACATCTCCTTCTGTGTTTTTGCTATGTATTTCTATGAACTTTTATTTTTACCTGTTTTAAAACAGTGTTTGAAGTAATCAATGGAATTAGGGCTATCTAGTATCAGGGTGGGATTTTAATTCAATTTGTTATTCTTCACTCCCTTCTGCTGTTTTGTCACTCAGGATGCTTATGAATGCCTCTTCAACAAAGCCTTTTCTGACTTTGTGTCATTCCACCTCACCACTACCCTGGCATCTTTCCTTTGAACTCTCCATGGTGGTATTTAGCATCCATAAGATTTTATTACATTCAGTTGTTTCAAGTCAAGACTCTAAGCTTCTCTATGTATCCTCAGTGTCTGACATGCACATTTTTTAAAATGATGGATGAATTGTGAGAGAGTTGTTAGAGTTATTTCTTTACCTAGCTTCTCTAGTTTAGTACAGAATTGTTCATCCCTATGCTTCTATATGGATATAACTGCTGTTACTTAGACTAGATGACAGTATTTTGATTTAAGTTACTGAGAAAGGTTAAATATCACCATCTATATATGCAAATAATTGCTATTACTTTTTTCGTACTACTTGTGTTATTTTTATTAAATATACTTTTTCTCCTACGATATTGTGCTTTTATTTAGAATGTAGTATTTTACATGGATATGCCTTTAATATTTTGGAAGATGGAATAATTTAAGACATATATAACAAATATTTTGTCTTTTTTTTGTTTGTTTTTGCTACCAATAATCTGAGCCTCTGCTGTTTGGAGAAATTCCTCACATTATAACCCCCTTGTCTACTATAAAATCAGAAAATGCCAGATGGCTTACTTTACCAGCTGTCTTAGCAACAAAGGTTTGTGACCTTAGCCCAAGCTTTACCAACCAGACGTATCATCCCTGATATTTTTCAGTCAGTCCCTGATGTCAAGGGACAGTGGAAAACTGTTTATTGTGGTTGTGGTAGTAACAGCACCATATAATCTCCAGTGGCATCATGCTTCAGTAATGGAGGCAGCAGTGTTCTTACTAGACTGATAATGTGGCATGATTTTATAAGTAGTTCTGGTTGTATAGCCTTTTCCTGTACCTGCTTGTTTTCTGAGCCTAATTCTCCAGACTTCCTGGGAGTTCTGTGAGTTACCTACTAACCTTTCACCTTCGCTTGAATCAGCTGGTTATTTTCTGTAAGCAGACATGAACCATGAGTGATATAGTAAGTAGTTGAATTGAGAGTAGAAACCATACAACATATTGAAGAAGTGCACATCTTATTCAGAGACAAAACTCATGAAATATTAGATCTATTAATATGTTACACAGAAATTTGATAGCTTGTATAACACAGATTATATGTGATACAAAGAAAAGAAACAGTGACAGAATATTTGGAAACAGGTTTATTTAAGGGGTTTATTGGGACTCAAATAATGGGTAGAATTTGGATAAAAAGAAATCTTTGGAAATGTACATGTCAGCCAGAAAAAAATGTAATTGTTACAATAATGACTGTCACTGAGAACTTTTGATAATGTTTAGATGTCCCTGCTTCATAGTGGGCAAAAACAGGAAGGAAAAAAGGAAGGGAGGGAGGATGTTAGGAAAAGGAAAGGGATAATGTTAGGATATATTTAAGTAGGCCAGACAAGTGCTTTCACTCTTAGTAATTCTCATGACTGTATTACTAGGAATCTTAGAAGAGTGCCTGTGATTCAGTATTTCTTCCTTCAGGACAGGGTGATTTAGCTGGTCTCACTCTCTTCTTTTAGCTTTTAAAAAATGTTTGATCTGTGATTATACTTTTGAAAATCACACTCTCTAAAATCTCTTGATAACCAGTAATCTGTCCATCAGCTATCCTAAGCTTCACAAAGCATATTGGAGCATTCTCTCACTTTATTTTGTCAATATATTTGCATAACTGACTTTGTCCAGGTAAAAATAAAGCTTAATTGAGACTTCTCCAACAAATAGATTGCGAGTGAGTATCCTTTTTCTTTGCTTCCATGATTATTTTGCAGACTTTATTGTGGCACTGATTTGTCTTACTCTGTTGTAATTTTTTTTACATCTTACTTCCTCCCACCCTCATCGTCCCTCATCCTCCTCTGTGAGCTGTTTGATAAAAACAGGACTCCTACTCATTTCTTCATTTCTAGTATCTGGCATGTAATTGGGTTCTATAATTAAAAAAAAAAAAAGGTTTAATGAATTCTTTCTTTGGAAGGGCTGAGAAAAGAAGTAAGATTTTCTTGAGCTCAGAGTTATCATGGGCATTAAGTATTGTGTAGTTGGCCTGGTGTGTTTGTTTGTTTTGTTTGTTTGAAAAGACTTAAAATATCTTGGTCAGATGAGATTTGTTTGGGGGTCTAATTACCAACAGTTCACTAGCCTGGAACTGTGCTGTTAGGCTTTTTTGTTTTTGTTTTTATCCTTTTTGAATAGACTTTATTTTTTAGAACAGTCTTGGATTTACAGAAAATTTGAGACAATAGTAGAGTTCCCATATATCCTATACCCATAGTCCCCTATTGTTAACCTTTTTACTAATTAGTAGAGTCCATTTGTTATTATTACTAAACCAATATTAAAATGTTATTATTAACTAACTTCCATACTTTGTTCAGATTTCCTAAGTTTTTGCCACATGTCTTTGTGTTCTAGGATCCCATTCAGGAGACCACATTACATTTAGTTATCATGTCTCCTCACACTCCTGTTGAACATGACAGTTTTCCAGATTTCCTTTGTTTTTATGACCATCACAGTTGTGAGGCTATAGTCCTTAGATATTTTGTAGAATGCTCCTCAATTGGTATTTATCTCATGTTTCCCTCATGATTACACTGGAGTTAACAGTTTTAGGGAAGAAAAACCACAGAAGTAAAGTAACAGTTTCATCCCATTACATCAAAGGTATGTACTGTTTACATGATTTATCACTGTTGATATTGAACTTGATCACCTGGCTAAGATAGTGTCAGTCAGGTTTTTACACTGTCAAGTTACGCCCCACCCCCACCCCCGGTTTCTGAAAATACCGTACTACATGGGGCGAAGTCACCATGGGCAGCCCACATTTAAGGAGTAGGGAGTCAGGTGCTCTGCCTCTTGTAGGACAGAGTACATACATTATTTGGAATTCTTCTGCATAGGTGATTCTGTTACACTTTTTAATAACTTGGTTTATGGTGGCAGAGGAAGGTGGAAAACTGCAAGGTATTGTACATAACTTCCCAGCTCCAAGGGTCTTGTCTCTGAGTACTTGTTTCAGATAAAGTCATGTCTTACTGCTTTTCCTATTGCATTGTGATTCATTGGCCTAGATTGCTTTTGTTTCACCACCACCTGCTACCTACACTTTCTTTTAAAATTATGTTAGTGAGCCTCTGGGAAACACTAAGAGCTTTGTCTATGTACCTAGGGCTCTGATGATTTGTGAATAGTCAGCTTCAGTTTTAAGGAAAGAGGAGGAGGTCATTGCACATTGAAAGAAAATATTCATTACACTGTTTATGAGCCAAAGACCAAGATCCACTGGAGTAAATAAAGGAAGGTATATATGACTATAGTAAATATTTCACTACTTAACAGTTTAGAACAGTGGTTCTGAGTGTGGTTCCCAGATCAGCATCATATGGAAATCTGTTAGAAATGCATGTTTCAATCTCTATCCCAGACCTACCATCTCAGAAATGCTGGGGGTAAGGCCTAGCAATCTGTCTGTCTGAACATTTCCCTACCTCCCCCATGATGATTCTGATACATTCTAAATTTTGAGTAATCTGGTTTGGTTATTGAGTATGCATGGTAACCTAGATAGCAATTCTTACTGCTTTTCCTAGAGTAGCATTTGTTTTTTTCTACAGGGCCATGAAAAATCTTTTCCTCTTAATCAGAGTGTCTGACTCCTAGGTTAATTCTTATTTTCCTCCCTTAAGATCATATTTGTTGAACTGATATATCTAGAACAGAGGTTGAACCACAGACTGCAGATCAAATCATGGCCACCTCCTGTTTTGGTATAATACATACTGTGAACTAAGAATGGTTTTAACTTTTTTTAAAAATGGTTTTATTGAGATATAATTCACATACCATAAATTTCACCCATTAAAGCATGCAATTCAGTGGTTTTTAGTATATTCAGAGTTGAGTAGTTCACCACTATCTAATTTTAGAACATTTTTATCACCCCCAAAAGAAATCTTGTATACTTTAGTGGTCAATCCCAGCTTCTCCCAAACACCCCTCCCCCCGCCCCAACACACACACACACACACACACACACACACACACACACACACCCGCCCAAGGTTACCACTAATCTACTGTCTCTATTAAGTTACCTATTCTGGAATTTCATATACATGGAATTATACAATAAATATATGGGCTTTGTGACTAGCTTCTACCATTGAACATAATGTTTTTAAGGGTCATTTACATTGCAGCATGAATCAATACTTAATTCCTTTTTATTGCCAGAAAATAGTCCATCGTATGGATATACCACATTTTATGTATCCATTTGTTAGTTGATGGATCTTTGGGTACCTTTTTAAATGGTTGAAAAACATCAACAGAAGAGCAGTGTTTTATGATGTGAAAATTATCTGAAATTCAAATTTTATTGTCCATAAATAGTTTTATTGAACTACAGCATACTTGTTTCTTTACATATCATCTGTGGCTATTTTCAGTGTCAAAACTGACAACCTTCAGAGCCTAAAATATTTATTGTTTGGCCCTTTGCAGAGGTTTGTTGACCTCTGATCTTGAACAGTATTTCTTTTTCTTCATTATGGTTTTGTTAAGGAGCCTTTTTCAACATTTTTTTCCCTAATTGCTTTTCCTGCATGATATTTTAATACCAGATATATGCTGTATATCTCTATATACTGTTGCCCTTTGGTGGAACACAAACCATCATAATATCTTTACGGATTTTTTGGACCTCTGGGTGGTATTGCCAGTATTGAGAATGCATACTCTAGATCAGAGCAGTGATTCCCAAACTTTTCCCATTTGTGTACCCCTTTTAAACCCATTTCTATAAATTGTACTCCCTGTTTTTAAATACATTTTTGTTCAGTGCATATCTTAATGTAAAATAGTGGAAATGAGGTAATCAGTTAAGAAAGAAAAATTACTATACTAAAAGTACAAACCACAGATTTAACATTACAATATTTGTAACACAGTTAAATATTGATAATGATGATCAAGTATTTAAACATTAAATAAACTACTTGAAAAGAATCACAATTAAAGACAACACACTTACTTTTACTAAGTCAGCAACTAAACTGATCAAACAGTCTGGTTACGGATATGTTTATATGTTTGGGGAAGTTCTAGAAATGTTGCAAATGGATTGTTCTGAAACTGTGCATAATGATTGATAGAAAAGCAGTTTGGGGGAAGAATTCATAGCCACACCTTCACCAATCAGCATTCGCTAATATCTAATTTTGAAGTGTCTCTGTTAACAGTGATTCAAACTTAACATTTATTGTTTCATACCTAACGTTTCTCATTTTTTTACTTTACTTGTTTTTTAGCCTTTACTGATGATTTTTTGCGTACCCCTGAATGGCCTAGCACATACCCTCTGCAGTACGTGTAACCACCACTTGGGAACCAGTGCTCTAGAGTACTGTTCTGGTTAGGTTCATCTCCTCCTCTGTTACATTAGGTGGTGAAAAAAAATTTCAGATGACTTAGATTCCCCTCAGAAATTTCTGTTGTTGAGGTGTTCAAACAGTATATTGCAATCTACTGTTAGACCTCTCTAAGCTTTTAATATTTGACTTTTCACATATGACAACAAGATACTACCATTTTGGTGTTGAAAATTTTGGTGATTCTTTATTAAAATATGTCAGGCTTTTGTTTTAGTTTATACACTGGTTTATCGTAGAGTTTATTAGTAAATTTAGCTATAGGCAGAGGCCAGAGAGTTTAAATTTTTAAAATTTTGCTGAAAAGTTAAGATTTTTATTGTTGCTGGTTTGTGATGCTAGTAGCTCTCTGCATCTCTCCTATGCCTTATAATACATTAGAAAAACAGATTTGTTTTTCCCATCTCCCCATATCCACTTTTTTCCTAGAGCATCTGTTCTTGGAGAAGTAGGAGTAGGCAAGAATTTGTTACAGATTTAAAGGCTGGAAAGAGAGGAAGGACTGGTCAAAAGAGGACTCTAAAGCATTGGAACAGATAAAAACTACTTTTCTTTTTGTCAATTGATGGCTTTGTGTTTAGTAATCCAGAATAGGCCATTAATCTTGATGAAAACAGATCAGTTTTTTTTAAGTATAGTTAAAAAACACAAGTCTAGAAGCAAAACCAAGACCATTTTAGTCCCTTTCTTCTTCTCTACAAAATAGAATATATGGAAAAAGGGGAAAGGAGTTGTATTTCCCTGGAAGGAGAATAATTGGCAGAGTGGAACATTGCAAATGAATTGCTCTGAGACTATACCTGATTTTATGGAAACGGAATTCTTATTGACGTGGAATCTCTTCCTGCCCTTGCTCTTTGGATCCTGCTATTTACTGAACTGAGACTTTCGTCTCTTCAGTTTAGGTGGGTCCTTCTGTGGTAGATGGGTCCAGAACCTATTCCCCAATATATATTTTCTGTGTTATCAGAGTAGAAAAGCTTAGAACACAGTCTAAAACCAATCTTTCTCAAACTTTGAACTTGCCTTACAATATTTGCAGGCCTTTTGGACAATATTAAAAATACAATTTTGCATGAATTTACTAGAATAGACTTTTTTGCACATGGTTATTGTGAAAGAGGGAAGCAGAAATGAAAACCTCTTCCAGGTTCAATTGTGAGATTTAAACCATTTTTTTCTGGAATTTCCTTTCTGATTAAAGAGTTCTCTGTTATTTTTTCCCATCATCAAATAGAGCCTCTGCCCAATATAATACTCAAGTAGAATTTAAATATTATCAGTTTTCACGGTTCTATGCACTACAGTCCAATACTCATTATATTTTAATCAGCATGTCTAAAATAGTTATCTTTCTACTAAACCTGATTACCTATTTATATTCCGTATGGTATTACTTAATGCACCATCCACTCAATTGCAGAAACTGAAACAGAATTGTTCTAGATTCTCTCCTTTTCACTTTTTCCTGAAGTCACAAGTCCTGGGAATGATTCCTTTTAAAAATATCTTCTCTTCCTTTCCCTCCCCACTCCTCTGGTTAGACCTTATCACTTATTACCTGCATCCTTCCAGTTATTTTCTAGTTGGTTTCCCTGTTTCTGATTTAGCATCTCGAGTGCAGACCATTCTCTACTTTGTTGCCAGGTTATCTTTCTAAAATGATAGTATGATCTGAGACTCATAATTAAAATCTTTTAATTACATCCCATAACATTCTGGATTAAATTTTAGTTTCTTAATTTTAAGATGCACAGTCCTTCAGAATTTCATCCCACTCTGCTCTTTCTAGCTTTATCTTTTACCATTCCTCCTTTGTTTCAGCCATACCAAAGTACTTGCATTTCCCTAGACATGCCATGGGGTTTTTACTTCTTATTTCACTTTTCTATATGTTCGTTTCTCTGCCTAGCTAGAACACCTTTCTCTGCCATTTTTGATCAAATCACTCCTATTTCTACTTCAAGAATTAGTAGTTTTACTCTGGGAAGCCCTTGTTTTCCAAGACCTCATATGTATTTGTGTCATAGCATTTATTACACCATCCTGTGTGATCTAATTCTTTCTTTTCCACAACTGTAAGATCTTTTTGAGGGTAAGAGTTGTGTTATCTTTATTTTAGTCTTCATGTTACTTAACACAGGACCTGATTCTAAGTAGCTGCTCCATAAATGTTGATTGACTGAATATAATATATGTTAAAAAGAAAAAATTTTGGATGGAGCAGAAAGATTTTTATCTTGAGCTCTGAACTCATTTATTCTAAGTAGTATTCATTAGGCCCAAAGTGTAACAAAATCAAAGAACTTGAAGGACTTTGGGGCCTCTTGGAAGATAATTTGATGTGCTTTATCCCTTTACTACTTTTAGGTATCCATATTCATGCAAAATATAATTAAGGTAATTTTTGTTAACCAGACAAATAATGCTGAGGTTGTAAGTTCTTTTTTCAGACTGATTTTTCTTCCTTTGTATTGAAAACAGCAGGCAGCATTCTTTTTTGCTTATGATAAAGACTTAGTTTCTTCTATAGCCTCATCTGAAACCCCTTTCCAAGGCCATGAGTCAGACTTAGCCCAGAGTTCCTCAACTGCAGTGCCAGGACTAACCTCTTCTGGTAAATCCTAAACTGTCAGCAAACAAACACCTTCCAACCAGTCTAGCCTGAAAGCCATAAGCTGGGAATACAAGGCAGGTGCATTGGTTGTTCAAAGGCATTTGGTTTTCAAGTCTCCAAATTACCTAAGTCTGTGCTTTCTCCTCTGCTGTTGGCCCATCAAGTTGTAGCTGTTATGTTGTATAACTCAAGGTGGCCTCCACATGTTGAACAATTGCAGAAAGCTGTGATTTCCCTCTAATTTAAGAGCTGTGTACCTGTGGTTTCTCCCATTCTGATTAGCTGGTAAAAGAAAATGAGATTGCTGTTTAGGATTAACTGAGACTAGAAACCCACTTCTTTTGTGAAACCTTTGTTGGGGATACTTTCAGCCCTTTTGTAACCAGATCTGCTTGATAAAAGGGGGAAAGGTATAGGGGTTGACAGGGTGGAAAGAGGATCCAGATAATCAGGATTTAAATAATTACTGAAATATAATATCCATACAATAAAAATCACAGGCTTTAAGTGTACAGATTGATGATATTTGACAAATGAATGCATCTGTTTAACCACCACCCAACCCAAGATGTAGAATATTATAATTTCCATAAAAAGTACTTTTTTGTCTCTTTGCAATTAGCCTTCTCCCCCCACCCCACTGCATCCAACCACTAATCTGATTTCTAGCACTATTACAGTAGTTTGCCCAGTCTAGGATTTTGTATAAAAGGGGTCATACAATTTGGACTTTTATGTGTCCAGCTTCCTTCTCCCAGTGTAACATCTTTGAAAATTGTCCATGCTATTGCATGTATTAGCAGTTTCTCTTTCTTGTTGAGTACTTCAATTCATTATATGGATATAACACAATTTGTTTATTCACTAACTGAAGGAAATTTGGGTTATTTCTAGTGTTGGGCTTTTATAAATAAATCTATAAATACCTATACATTTATTTTTTATGGACATAGGGTTTTATTTTTTTCTTGGTTAAGTTTGTAAAAGTGGAATTACTGGGTCATATTGTAAGTGCATATTAAACTTTATAAGAAACCAGCAAACTACAAGGGCTGTCTGGAAAGTATCCAGCCATGTAAAATGAAAACTAGAGGCATTTATGGCTGGATTTTTTCCAGACAACTCTTATATTTTCCTAAGTGGTTGTAATATTTTACACTCCCACTAGCAACTTATGAGAGTTCTAGCTGTTGCAAATCCTTGCCAAAACTTGATATTGTATGTTTTTTTTTTTTCATAATAACATCCTAGTGGGTTTGAAGTAGTATTGTGATTTTAATTTTTCATGTTTTTTATGCTGTTGTAAGTGGTATTTTTTAAAATTTCATTTTCCATATATTTGTTGCTAGTATATAGAAATACAGTTGAATTCTATATATAACCTTATATTGAAGTCATTTAGTTCTTATTTCTAGCAGGGTTTTGTGTTTTGTCTTTTTTTAAATACTTCCTAGCTTTTACTTTTATTTTTTATTTATTTATTTTTTTGCATGTGGGTAATTCCCTGGCTGGGAATCAAACCCAGGTCACAGCATTGATAGCGCCAAAGCCTAGCCCCTACACCACCAGAGAGCTCCCCCTAGCTTTTTCTACATTGACAGTCATGGTGTTGATACTGCACTTAACCTTATTCAGCTTATAGGCAGTAAGGATAATATTCACATAATCTGGATTTTTGGCTTGTTTAGTTTTCTGGATATTTGAAAACCTTATTCTTACAGGCCTCTGCATGCATGTTGGGATGACATAATTGAACTATGAACCATGAATATGAAGTGGATGAATACAGTTGCAGTAATAATCATATGTAGAATTGGCGTGGCAGATGGTAAACAAAGGGTATTTTGCCCTCCGGGCTTTTGAAAATTTAGAAAGAAGGTCCTGTGCTCTAAAGAACAATAAAATTTGGCTCTTGCCCAAAGGAAGCACCTCTTAAAAGCAGGTTACATTGGTTGATAATGGCATCACCTCTGGCCATTTGTAAAGCCATTTACCAATTCATTCATTGGACATATATTTAGTGAGTGAGTACCCCCCAGTTACCAGGCATTGTTTTGGTACTTGAGATACACCAGAGAACAAAACAGTAAAAAAAATTCCCTGTTTTGATTACATTCTAGGGGAAGATACATGATAAATATTAAGCATGAAAACCTGTATATTTAGAGTGAACAGGACTTCGAAGAAAAATGAGGTATAGAAGCGGGGTAGGGGTGTATAGACCATTATAGGTGTATAACACCCTTATGGACTCCTTAATTAAAACTGGAAAGTCATCAGATTCACCTTAAAAACCAAATAGCAGGAAAAAAGGTTAATTAATTATTCAGTCAATGATGATTCTCTCATGAGGTTGATCAGAAGCAAGCTTGTTCAGCCCTCAACCCAGAATGGCTTTTGAGTGCGGCCCCACACAAATTTGTAAACTCTTAAAACCTGAGATTTTTTTGCAACCTTTTTAACTCATCAGCTATCATCAGTGTTAGTGTATTTTATGTGTGGCCCAAGACAATTCTTCTTCCAATGCGTGACCCCGAGAAGCCAAAGATTGGACATACCTGATCTAAAGTTTACATGTGTATTCCCCATTGATTTCCTTTACCAACTTAATTGTCTTACATGTACTGGCAAGAAAGAGTTTTCGGAAGAAATGTTTCCAAGCAAACAACACTGATCTCATCACATAACATTTCACTTTCACAGAAAAATATTTGAAATTTTTTAGCATTTACATATACAATATAGGAAACAAAGGTCATAGTCTTATAGTTGCAGAATTGTCCATTTTACCATCTTGCTTACAAATAGTATTAGTTTTGAGATCAGTGAAGGGAAGGAAATAGAAAAGGTGCCATTTTTGAGTACTTTTACTTGTGGACAATTGTAAAACATCAGCTGTGATAGAAACAGTACACCACATGGCTGTTAAATCTGATCCTCTTCATTACAGATTGATGAATCAGTAAACATTAGTTAATGTGCCCAGTTATTAGTGCCAGTTAGAATCCCTGAAGATAAATTTTTAAATTTTTAGAATGTTATTTGTTCTACACATCTACTAAAACAAACCACTTAAGATGAAATATTCAAAATTGTAAGTGAACTCTTTATAAAAATAAGATAGAGGGAGTTCCCTGGTGGTGTAGTGGCTTAAGGCTTCGGCGCTGTCAGCGCTGCAGCCTGGGTTCGATTCCCAGCCAGGGAAATACCCACATACTCCCCCCAAAAAAAATATATATATAGAAAGCTTTCTTCAGGTTTATAAATGATAGTGCTGCTTTATGTCAATAGTTCACCTGAAAACCCTGAATACAGGCACATGAATTGTTTTATTCAGTTTTACAGAGGAGAAACTCAATTTTGTGTGCAAGTCTGAATTTCACATTAAATTGTGTTTTCAAAATGGTAAATCTAATAATAACAAACACTTTAAAATAGGACTCACTATACACTAAGACTGTTGCAATAAGTTTATACATATTTGCTAATTTAATCATTGCAACAAATTAATGATACCGGTATTATTAATGTCATCCCATTTATAGCCAAGGAAATGAGGCATAGAATAGGTAATTTGCCATGGGTCATATTTCTAGGAAGTGGCAGAGCCAAGAGTCAAAGCCAGGTAATCTGGTTCAAGAGTCTGTACTCTTGTTTTTTTTTTTAACCTTTTATTTTTAAATTATGATAAAGCATATATAACATAAAATTTATTATCTTAACCACTTTTAAGTGTACAGATCTATTGATAAATAAAATATGTTAAGTATACTTATATTGTTGTGCAACCAGTCTCCAGAATTCTTTTCACATTGCAAAACTGAAAGTATTTCTACTAAATAATTCCCCATTCCCTTCTTCCTCTGTGTCTGGGAAATTATCATTCTACTTTCTGTCTCAATCTAATGCAGGTACCTTGTATAAGTAGAATCATAATTTATCTTTTTGTAACTGGCTTACTATACTTACCATAATGTCCTCAAGTTTCATCCGTGTTGAACCATGTGTCAGAATTTACTTTATTTGTAAGGCTGAATAATATTTCATTGTATGTACTGTATAGCACATTTTGTTTATTCATTCAGCTTTTGATGGTCACTGGGTTGCTTCCATCTTTTGGCTGCTGGGAACAATGCTGCTATATTTGCTTGAGTCCCAGCTTTAAATTATTTTGGGTATATAACCAGAAGTAAATTACTGACTCATATGGTAATTCTGTGTTTACTTTTTAAAGGAATTGCCATATTGTTGTCCATAGTGGCTGTACCATTTGTTATATTTCTACCAACCGTACACAGAAGTTCAAGTTTCTCCACAGCCTCACCAACATTGGTCTGTTGGTTGTTTTGTTTTGTTTGATAGCTATCCTAATGGTATCCCATTGTGGTTTTTATTTGCATTTCCCTAATGAGTAGTGATGTTGAACATCTTTTCATGTGCTTATTGTCCATTTATATATCTTATTTGGAGGAATATCTATTGAAATATTTTGCCCCTTTTTGAATTGGGTTGCGTTTTTTGCTGTTGCTAAGTTGAAGGAATTATTTACAGTCTTGTTGTTAATCCTTTGTTAGATCTGTGGTCTGCAAGTATTTTCTCCCATTCTGTAGGTTGTGTAAAAGTTTTTATTTTGATGAAGTCCAGTTTATCTCTTTTATCTTTTGTTGCCTGTGCTTTTGGTGTCATAGCTAAATCCAGTGTCATCTGTATTTTCTTCAAAGAGTTTTAGTTTTAGCTCTTCTTTTTAGGCCTTTGGTCCATTTTAAGTTAATTATTATATATGTTATAAGCTCAGTGTCCAACCTTTTGGCTTCCTTGGGCCACAGTGGAGGAAGAATTGTTTTGGGTCATTCATAAAATACACTCACACTAACAATAGCTGATGAGCTAATAATAGAAGGTCACAAAAATATCTCCTAATGTTTTAAGAATTTATGTTGGGTCGCATTCAAAGCTGTCCTGAGCTATAGGTTGGACATACCTGTGGGCCTGTTTTAGCCAGTGGCTTAATTTCTGGCCTGTTGGCTTTACTTCCAAAGGTAATTAACCCTCAGTTTTAAATAGTTGGCATAAAGGATTTAGGAAAAGTGGGTAGTAAGAAAGTGGCAGTAACAAGTATAGACTATTCATTTAGAATTTCAGTAGTAAGAGAGGGAAGAAAAAGAAAATTGTATTTAAGTAGGAAATATTTTTTAAAATAACACACTCATTCAAGAAAATTTGGAGAGGTCATGACATTATTAAGGAAAGTACACAACATGGAAAACAATATATTATGTTTATGGATATGTAATATAATAAATGCTTAAAATCTATGTTTGGCTTCAATAAACCCTAAATTCATGATAGTGGTTTCCCTTGAAGGGTGGGGGGTGAAGGAGGAGAAGAGGATGAGGGAAGGAAGGGTACATAGGAGGCTTCAATATATGATGTTTTATTTATTTGTTTGTTTGTTTGTCATATCAGGGTTAGATCTTCCTCTAAGATAGGGGTGGGGGCAGAGAAAATAGTTGAAAATTTTTTCAAAAGGACTTTTGAATTGAAAAGAATAGAACTTTAAGAGAGCCCAGGGTAGTTTCATTTTAGTGGCAGAGTATTTGTGGTGAGGTAGAGGTATTGGGTTAGTTTTGGGAGTTCCAGGTTAGTTGAAAAGTTTGACATATTCAGGAATTAGGGAGTCATGTAGAAACAAGTAAGCTGCTAAGATAATATTAAAGGGTTACCAAAGGATGGTTATAAGGAATTTGTTGTTGGGCAAAATACTATAGTTCTGTGGATTTACTAACATTGTTTTGTAGCCCAGGAGAAAGATAAAAGAATGAAAACAAAACAAAAGCAAAAATATTGAATGATAGGGATTAGATTAAGGTTGTATTAGAAATAATTGTATTAACAAGGAAGAGAAGTCCACTCTAACAGAAGTCAGTGAGGGCATTATTGTTAAAGCTTCAGGAGACAGTCATAAGAGCAACCAAACACAGCAGTACAGCTAGACATCTCTTTTTTTTTTTTTTTTTTTTTTGGTATGTGGGTAGTTCCCTGCCTGGGAATCGAACCCAGGCTGCAGCGTTGACAAGCGCCAGCACTGAAGCCTTAAGCCACTACACCACCAGGGAACTCCCAGCTAGACATCTCTTGAATACATTCATCTCTGTGTCTCTTTTCTCCTTTCTTGAATGGCCTACTCTGCACATGGCTCTACATGACTAACACACCACTTACTCATGAATTGAGGTTTGACTCATTAGTGGTTATTAAATCAGTTCAGTTGGCTGCAACCAGTATTTAAAAAAAAAAAAATTCGGTACAGTGAGTAAAGTTAAGTTGTGTGTGTGTTTGAATGCATACTTAATTGCAACATAAAATTCTTCATATTTATTGAGTGCTAACTATGTGCCATACAGGGATATGTTAGTAAACAAACCAAAGTCCCTGCCCTTTGCTCTCTCCTGCCCAAGACCTCTTAGAATATAAGTCAAAGTAGGCAGAGTTCACTTGCTCCATTGAGAGGAGAGGGAGTCAGTGCAAGGGGTAGGGATAGAAGGGATGTAAGAAACCTGCCTATGCTATATATAATAGATCTTGCATTGACTAGGAAACAGGTTGTCTGCCACTAGGTTAAACTCCACCCCACTCCTGATCAAGTATACTAGGCCTGCCTAAGACCAAAACTGGAGCAAGAGAAGAATCCTGTTCTCACCACTAGCCTTGCATTGAGTAACAAGCAACAGCAGTCTACCACTGAGGCAGGAGCAAGAACTTGAAGAGATACCTGCTCAATGGCACAGGTGTACAAGACCAGCTAAAAAATGTTGTTATCTGTAGGTTTTTCATAGATGCCCTTTATCAAATTGAGAAAGCTCCTAGTTTGCTAAGTGTTTTATCAGGATTAAATGTTAGATTTTGCCAAGTGTTTTCCCTCTACTTACTAAGATAATTATATACTTAAAATGTTTTAGTCTGTACTATTTTGCTGGTAGTGGTGAATTATATTGATTGAATTTCAGATGTTCAAAGAAGCTTTTTTCTTGGATGAAACTCACTTGATCATAATGTACAGTAGTTGTCCCCCCTTATCCACAGGGGATGTGTTCTAAGATCTCCAGTGGGTATCAAACCCTATATGTACTTTTTTCCCCCCCATACACATAAACCTTTTCACTTAAAGGAAGCATTTTACTTTATGGCTTCTCTTTGGCATATCTGAATTTCCCACATCACTACTCTTGTGCTTTGGAGCCATTATGAAGTAAAATAAGGGTTATTTGAACACAAGTACTGCAGTATAGTGACATGTGAGGTACTAAATGACTAACAGGCAGGTAGTGTATACATCGTGGATATGCTGGACAATGGGATAATTCGTGTCCCTAGTGGGATAGAAGAGGACAGTGCAAGATTTCATCACACTACTCAGAATGGTGCACAATTTAAGATTTATGAATTGTTTATTTCTGGAATTTTCCATTTGATCTTTCTGGACCTTGACTGACTGTGGGTAACTGAAACCACAGGTAAGGGGGGATTGCTGGAGTAACTTTTTTATATATTCTTGGATTTGATTTGCTAATTTTAAAAGAATTTTTGCATCAATAATCATAAAGGATATTGCTCTAAAGTTTTCATGTAATGTCATTTGTTTGGGTACCAGAGTAATTATGGCCTCACAGAATGTGTCAGGAGGTATTCCCACCTCAATTTTGTAGGAGAGTTTGTATAGAACGGTATTATTTCTTCCTTTAATATTTAATAGAAGCCTTCCGGGCCTAGAATTTTTAGGGGGTAAAGGATTAGGGAAATAGGAGTAGGAATACTTTTAACTAAAAGTTGAATTTCTTTAATAGGTGGAGGACTATTCAGATTATCTCTTTTTGAGTAGGTATGACTTTGGTAGTTTGAGTCTTTCAAGGCTTGCATTATTTCTTTCACATCTGTAAGTCACACTTATATTTATTTGTTTCTCTGTATATAAGTCTGCCATTACATTTTAATTAAAGTTTAAATAAATTTAATGGTTTTAAATTTTTTTATAAGCTTGGCTGCTTTAAATTTTTCTATCACTTGTTTTAATAAGTTGATTTTGATGTGCCTTGACAATTTTCTTCATGCTTTCTTGTGGTTGGGGTTTGTTGCAATTCTTGTTTTGTGAATTTATGGGTTTTACCAACTTTGGAAATTTTTCAGCTTGTTAATCAAACGCTTGCTTTCTCTTCCCCTTTTTGCAGATCTGAATTACATTTGTATTATTCCACTTGAAGTTGTCTTTTTTTTTTTTTCTCAGCCTTTTTTCTCTCTATATTTCATTTTGGATAATTTGTTTCTGTGTTTTCAAGTTCACCAACCTTTTCTCTGTAGTTTCAGATCTGCCATTAATCTCTAACAATGTCTGTTTCATTTTAGACATTATAGTTTTCATCTCTAGAAATTTTGTGTAGATATTTTTGTATTTATAAAACCCTACTTAACATGTTTAATCTCTCCTTGAATATCTTGAATATATAGAATATTATAACATTTATTTTAATGTTCTTGTCTATTCTATCATCTTGTCATTTCTGGGTTGATTTCAGTAGGTTAATTGTTCTCATTACAGGTCATATTTTCTTGCTTCTCTGCATGCCTGGAAATATTTTATTGAATGCCAGACATTGTGCTTGATGTTTTTATTATTTTAAATACTCTTGCTTTGTTCTGAGCTGTGGTTAGATTTCTCAGAAACAATTTATACTTTAAGCTTCCTTAGGTAGAACCAAAGCATTTAATAAAGTAGGGCCGATTTTCTCCACACTAAAGCCAGACTCTCACTTGGACTCTTTCTGATGCTCTGTGAATTATGAGGTTTTCTTCTTTGGTGGTAGCAACAGGCACGATTTCCTGTCCTGTGAAAGCAACAGATATTTCCCCCTCTTCATTCTTTTGGATGATTCTCTTGCCTCCTTGGGTAGTTTCCTCATATACATGTGCTGACCAGCACTCAGCTGATAACTTGAAGGGAACCCTTTGCAGATCTCCAGAATTTGTGCAGCACTTTCTCTGTTGTACTCTGCCCTGCAAACTCTAGTTGTTTTTTTTTTTTTACCTCTCCAAACTCCCAGCTCTGTCCTTTTCTGCTGGGTTCTGTTTGGGTTTTCCCTACCCACCAGTTAGAAATTCTCTCCGGCAGTAAACTGAGGCAATTGTAGAGTTTAATTTATTTCTCACCTCTCAGGGATCACTATTTTTGTTTTCTGGTCCAGTACATTTTTAAAAATTATTACTATTGTTAAATTTATTGGGTGGTCCAGTGTCTTGATAAGCATTTCATATATTTTTATTGTTTTTTTTCCCCTCGTTCCAGGCAGGAAGGTAAATCTGATCTCTGTTACACAATCTTACTATTTAGTTTTTAACAGGCTCACTCTAGCTGCTGTGTTGAGAATAGACTGATGGTTATCAAAGGTGGAAGCAAGGAGAGAAAAATATAATAATCCAAGTCAGAGATGATGAAATAAAATGTAATTTTCATTATATGTTATGGTCAAAGAAGTTGAGAGCCCTTGATCTAACTATCTCTTATTTCCAATTTTAAAAAATTTTAACTCGACTTACTTAGTGGTTCTCTTCTGGTTTAGGTCTTTGATACCTCCCATCCTCCGATTCCCACACAATCCATACAGTTATTGCAGGTGACTCTGGACGAGGTTGGTGTGGATAGGGGCAGATTTCTTGAACAAGATAGGAAAGGAAAAACCAGTACTAAAGTGGAAAAACCAGTACTAAAGTGGTACCTCTTCTAAAAGAGGTTCTAAAAAATTTATTCTAAAACAAAGAATAAACAAATTATTCTTAATTTTTAGTGGTCTTCAAATTCTCTCTCAGTTTTATTTTGTCATCTTCATGTTGAGTGATGGAAGATGGTGCAGCCTTTTCCAGACTTGGTCTACCATCCCAGCTTTTCAGGGAGAACCAGTACTGCTGAAGGGCAGAGACTAATGTCCCTTAACTGCTTCTGTTGACTCTGAAAATTCTGGATTGACAGTCAAGCTTCAGTTCTGATGGCACTGCTGAATATTGCTTTCCAATTTGACTTCGTTATGTAAAGAAAATGATTACATGGAAAAAAATATTAGAAAGAAAACTTTTTAAACTTGAAAATTAAAAATATTTTACATTTGAAAAAAATTCTTTCTTCTGTTTGCATTCTCATTTCTATTCTTTCTAGGATAGTACTCTCCTTTATTTTGAGATTGCCTTTTCTCCTTTGTGTATTTAAAGGCCTTTTTATGAAATTATTGTGATAGATGATGGCATTTGATTTTTTTTTTTGACTAAATAGAAAGTTGTCAACCATATACTACTTACCTTTCCTTCCCCCCGCCCCCCCCCCCCGAATTAGTTGTGGTCTATGAAAGCTACCATACTGAGATCCTAATTTAAATGGTTGATCTTAAAGTCAGGCTGAATGGTGAGGGAAGTGTTGGCCAGGAGCAGGGTAAATCTAGAATGTGACTAAGAGATCAAAGTACTGGAGCCCACCAACAGAGCAAAGCAAGGGATTGTAGGAACCTGTAGGACCAAGGACTAGAAAGAAGGGGTGGAGATTATGGTCAGAGGGATTTTGTTATACATATAATATCCTAGAGGTGAGGCAGTTCAGAGTGATGGTGAAATCCATAGTGTAGCAATGTTTATTGGGATAAGTCATGGTGAAAATATCATTTTATACCTTCGTCATTTTTTCTTTATTTAGTCAGGGCTGCAGGCTGTCAGGGCTAACACAAGTAGGTTTAATATAGGTCTAAAACCAGAAAAACGGGGAAAAAAAATCCCTTTCCCTCCTACTAACTGTTGATGCAAATCTAAACTCAGGATAAAGTATTTATTTCCTTTCCACTATCATCTCATCCTTGCCATATGCTAGTTCTTCCTTAAAAAGATGTTTTTATTGGAGGTATGCTACGTGTGTTTTGGAAAACAAGCAAAAATTGTTACTTCAGCTTATTGTCAACTATACAATCACAGGTCCAAACTGACTTTGCTACTCATGCAACTTTTTTATTTTTAATTTAAAGATGTGGTGCCATGCAACTTTGTAGTAATAGCTTTCGTAGGAATTATTATTAAGTAGGAATTCTAATTGTGTCTCTCATTCTCTGCCTCATGGAACCCTAAGATTTTGTGTTTTCCCCCTTAAAAATGTTTAAGTTTGTATTGTTTAACTGATTTGTGTTCATGTAAATCATAAGATAGAAGTGTGGAGAACAAAAATCATCCATAACACAACATGTAGCAGTAACCACTTTTAACATTGGGTACCTTTCCCTCAGTGTATACATTTTGCTTTGTGCTATTGAGCTCCTACTGCATTTTTAACATCTTTTTATTTCATTTAAAATTCTTTGTAAACATTTTTAGCTATTGCTAAATACTCCAGAGTCATTCAACAATTTGGAGTGACTCCTATCATCAGTGGAGTGTTGTTAAAGACTTTTTGACCAGGATAGTGATATCATGAAAATAATGTTTTAGGAAGTTGAATTCTGGTAGTTGTATATAGAAAGATTGTCTCAAAGGAAGACATACTAAGAAATCACTTAATACCCTACTGCTGTAATACACACACTAATGATTTTTGAGTTTGTTATTGACTGTCTGCCTTAATCCAAGGTCCAGGAACCCCAGCTTAATCTGGTTTCTCTTAAAATTCCATTCTTAATCTTTCCCAAGAGCCCACCATATTGAACTTCCTTCAATTCTAAAGTTTTCTCTAAACTTTAATGCATACATTTTTCTGCCTATCACACTTTCATTTTCCATTCCCTTACCATCTCTTTCCACCTCTTCCCATTGCCTCTTATCGTGATTGAGAGATGGAGATAGAGCCTCTAGAATACCTGGGTTCTAATCCTGGTTCTGCCCCTTCTTCATCTGTACAAGATGGATAATAATAATCCTATTTCATAGGTTTTGGGGAGAATTAATGGGTAAATAGATGGAATACTTTTAAAACAGTACATGACACTTAGCATTATATAAATATGATTATTGTTGTCTGGCTTATGTTCGTTTTTCTGATCTCAGCTTAGATTTTACTTCTGGGAAGTCTTTGCTAATCCAAAACTGGGTTAGGTACTCCTTTATGTTTCCATAAATTCTTGTTCTTCCCTCACCATGTTGTATTATCATTGCCTAGCTGTTTGACTTCCACAAGTTCTTTTTCTGCTACCATCACATCACCATATCCTCGTTGACTGACACATGGTAATTGTCCAATAAATATTTGTTGTCTAGCACACACAATTCAAATGGAAACAAATTGACTACAATATGGGGGAATTTTGGTATTTGAACTAAACTGTTTATTTTAGAGTTTGATTTCGCAGATTCCTTTGTATAGATTTGAAACCCTAAAACATTTTCATTTGTTTTGTTTTGGCTGTCATCATTCCCTTTTAGTCAGCAAGTCTTTCATCTGGACCTTGACCTAAGAGGTTAAGATTTTTCAGTTTCACTCTATTTACATCAGTCTGAAGTCAAGCTACTGTGCTAAGTGACCTTTTTAGTGTCTAAGAGAATTCATACATTTGCAGTTAAATTCACCTCTTTAACTTTGGCTAGAATATGAAGAAATGCCCAGAAAGGATAATTACCAGGCTAGGCCCTAACCTTGTGAACTATTTTAATGTGAATACTCAAAGATGTAAATTTTTCGTTTTAGACCAAGGAGGTGCTTGTTATTCTTCCTTAATTACAATGTCTGTTTGGCAAGAAAAGATACTGTGGCTTAAAGATGGAATCAAAGGTGATGATAGTAGCACTCAAGTCCTGGAGATAAAGAGTAGAGAGCCAAAAGCTGACCTTCTTGATTAGTCACCCAGGGATGAGGTAGAAGAAACTGGAAGATTAAAAAAGTCCAGCCAGGGAACTACCCACATACAAGAAAGAAAAAAAAAGAGAGAGAGAAAAAAAAAGTGAATGTGTGGCAGGAACCAAGTGGAAAGGACAATTGGTTGAGGCCCTGAGATCTGTAACAAGGAGACCACGGTGACTAAGTCAATACCTTTGCAAGAGGCCTTGTGGTGGAGCACTAGAAGCGTCTCTGTGTGAAGTATTCCTAATACTGACATTTATTTATCACTTGCTGTGTACCAGATGCAGTAGTCATTGATGGAGGGAATAAAAAAATGACATGACCTCGTACAGAATTTCAGTATCTGGTAGGAAATGTAATGAATATCTTGTAGAGTATGTAATGAATAATTAAAATTGACCCTTTGTACTATTTAGCTCCTACTCGGACAACACAGGTTTGAACTGTGCATCTCCACTTATATGCCATTTTTTTTTTAAATTAATATGCAGTTGGCCAGCCATATCTTATCTGTTTCCCATCTGTAGGTTCAAACAACCACAGATCAAGGTTAGTATTTTATTTGTTTTGTTTTAAACATAAATATAATTTATTATATCTTTGTTTCTTTTGAAATGCATTTGTGTAAAGGAATTATAATTTATCCAGAAAATAAATGTAGAATTTCCCCAAATATCCAATTTAAATAATGAGATGTTTTACATTTTATAAAACATCTTTTGTTTTGTGTGTAACTTTAAGTATAGTACTTTATATAAGCACCTTAAGGTTAGTATTTTTGCTCTGTGGTTGGGAATCCACAGATGCAGATGGCTGACTATATTCATTGTTTGATGCCATTTTATATAAGGGATTTGAGCATAGGCACCTTTTGGTAATCTCTGGAGCCCTCAAACCAATCCCCCATAGATACTGAGGGATGACTGTAGTTAAATGTTGAGCTAGTAAGTCATATGTGGATTTTTCGACTGGCAGGGGATAAGCGCCCCTTACCCCTGCATTGTTTAAAGGTCAACTGGATATTAATAATTGCTAACATTTCCCCCTACCTCCAAGAATATAAACTCCATGAGAACACAAACCATGTCTGTTTTCTGCCTGGCACATAGTAGTTGCTCAACAAATATTAACTGAATAAATGAATTTGTTTAACTTTTTCCAATTTATTAAGTGCCTTCACAGGTATCTTGTTCAGTATTCTACCTTTCCTGTTCACCCCCTTTGTGATGTAAGTTAGATGGATAAATTAATATCCATAAGAATAACAATATAATATAACATAAGACAGAATAAACTGAGTTAAATAAAAATTCAAATATGAGACTGTAAAGGAGAAAATTTAATTCTGGCTTGGTAGGGTCACAGAAAGCCTAAGGACATTGTCTTTTATCCCTTTTAAGGAGAATAAGATTTTGATAAACAGGGTGTAGAAGAAACTAGGAGTTTCTGTAGCCATATTTTATACCATATGAGTTGTTACACTTCATCCTGGATCTGTAGTAACCACATACTTTCATTCACCTTTCCTCTTGTCTCCCTAGTTTTTTTGTTTTATTTTTTTTCAACAAAGGATCCTTTGGCATTTTATAACCTATCAAATGCTATTCCAACTAGATAGAGTTTGTTTATTCCTTGTTCATATTCTTCTCTTACCCAGTGGATCCCTTATTTTCTATTTCTGGAAATGAAATATTCTTTCATAGTCATTATTTAGATTCTCATATAGAAAACTCGGGGACCTCCCTACAGGGTTATCTCTTAAGTTTTCTGCCCATTTCTGTGCATTCATATACATGATCATATGTTTAGAAAAAGGGGAAGAAAAGAATAAGAGATGGAAAAAAGTTTAAAGTGAAGTGCTTGGCAGAAGGGGAAAAAATGATAAATGAAGAAATTGGCAGGACTTCTTACCTCACTGGATTAGGGGAACAAAGATTAGAAATAGGTCAAAGATGACTGAAATCCATAGAATATGTATTTTCATTTAAGTTGTAAATTTCCTCTATATATTTTTCATGAACTTTGAAAGGCTTTGTAAGAACCTGTGAACTTGAACGGGAAATCAGCATCGTTAGATATTGATCATAGTCTTAATGTCACGAATTTCTCTGCTTAAAATACTCTAATGACTCACCAAATTGAGATAAAATGCAAATTGTTTTACCAAGGCCAAAAGTCCTACATGCCTAACTATGACTGCCTATTTAACTGATCTTAACCATGGTTCTACTACTACTAATATATATGGTTCATATACTAGCCACACAAGCCTTATATCTGGTCCTACCGCAGAGTTTGTTTGTACACTTGGTTCTTCAACCTAGTTGCTCCTCCCTAATACCAACTTGGCTTACTCATCATTCAGGCATCAGTTCTTCTAGGCCCACTTATCTGATGGTCCCTTCCCTAAGTTATTACCTTGTTTTATTTTTGTAATAGTACTTACACTGCCTAAAACTGTCTTGTTTATTTTCTTGTTCGTCAGTCTTTCTCTTCTAGAGAAATCTTTGTGAGGGTTTGTCCTTGTCTGTTTTTGACTCATTGCCCAACCTTCTTATTGTATCTATATTAACATCACAAACCAAAATAGGATAGATCTTAACTTTAAGAAATTAATATTGCTACTAATTAAGATTTGATTGCTTAAGACCTAAGGTTTCTGTATTCTGACTCCTTTTTAATAATGCAAAATGAATTCTCTCATAATAGTTTTCATTTCTGACTCTTTCAGATCCCATCTCTAGAGAGAAACTTGTACCTGTCAAGGCCTTATAGTCAAAAATCTGTTGTAGGCAACAGATCAAGTGTTAAAATTATGTTTCCTCTCCTGTAAGGCTGAGGACCAGGAAACAGACAATGTTGTATTAGGATATTGTGAGGATGAAAGTTATTTGGCTATTTTTTGTAGAGTGGGCTTAATGCATGCCATTTTATTAAGCTACCTTAAGAACTAGTTTATGTTCAAATTTCAGTGAGATAAGGATGTATGCACCTCTTGCTGCCTGTGAATATTTTGATATTATGTTTAATATTGTATCATCTGACATCTGAATTATCCTTTTGTATATTACAACTCTCCAAACTTTCTGCAAACTCCTGAGAATAAATCCCAGATCCCCGTGTAAAACCTGATAATTTCAGTTCAGTCTTTCATTCTTGAAGGTCCCCTTTTCAATCTCTTAAATATAGTCTGTTTCTCAATTTGGCCTAGTACTAAGGATACTGATAAATGTTGGTTGCTAAATAAATGTGAAAATTCTGTTCACTGAAAAATTAGTAATAATAGCTATCATTTATTTTGAGTGCCTTCAAAGTAGACTGTGCTGGGTAACAGCTTATCTTGATAATCTCATAACCTTGAGAAGCAGGTGGTAAGCATTCACATTTTACATTTGAAGAAACATTGGCTTAGAAATATTTACTTCCCCAAAATCACACAGCTAAAAAGGATCAGAAGTTGATTTATCACCTACGCCTGTGTATAATTTCAAAGCTGGTCGGTCAGCTTCCCACATTCTTGGCTGCCTATATCATTTAATTTGATGGAGGCACTAATATGACACCCACGCTGGGCTCATATGTTACTAATAATCCCTCTATATCAGTCACACACATTCTTGGAGTTCCTGGCTGAGGTAACTCTACATAATTCTATTAAATTTCTCAGATTTAACTAATGGTGCTAAACAAGTAGGGAGGGGGTTTTACAGTCTTCATTTATTTGCAATAATCTTGTGATTGTCATAATCAAACAGTAACCTGAGTTCACGTTTCAGAAGCAGAAGCCAGCAAAATTTAATTTTAATATTAGCAGCAGCTTTGTGTCTGGGGTGGGGGCGGGTAGTAATTTGCCTAGAAGAAGAGAGAGCTGTTACTATGCAGAGGTGAAGTCACTTCTGAAGTCTAATTGTCTAACTCCAAAAGCAGTGGGGTGACCAATACTTACAAAAACGATTAGGAGAGATAACTACACCAAACAATATGTAAGCCAGGTAGTTGATATTCACAATAATTACCACAGTAGCTCAGAGAAAAAAGAGCTGTTGTGGTCAGGAAAGTTGCTTGTTAGGAAATCCACTCTAGCACAAGGTAATCACATAAGAGGAGCTATAAGTACTGTATACTGAGTGTTGTATCACTGCTTCTCTGGTCTTATTTAATTTGGGGGGTGACAAAGGGAGAGGTCAACATTTAAAGGTTGAGAGCAAACAGTGAAGGCTTATTTTTATTTCTATTTTTTTAGCAACACATGAAATAAAAAGCATTGTTTTGTTTTGTTTTCAGGCATAAAAGTATTCATCCCTCAGTAGTTAGAATTGACTCTCCATGGTATTTTTTCATATTCACAAGGGAAACCAGGATCTGTATGTTTTGTTGTAGAGCAAGTGAAGAGAGAAGTATACCCATTTCAATGTGGCTTCAATCTATATGATCTGTGTTTAATTAAACTCGCTATATATAAGAGCATGTCAAACTCAGCCACTTCCCTTCAATCCACTTAGACTATTACAGTGAAGGACAGTATGGTCTCTGATCCATTACTGTGCATATTGCTCACTAAACATATCCTTTTATCCACTGGTAGATCCTTAATTTTTATAAGTGCTTATCTCTTTACTAGATAAAGTAAGTTCTTTCTTGGTATTTATAAAACTGCTCTGTAGTTACCCATAATGCCATTGCTTAGGCTACTAAGAATGCCCACTAAGTTACATAAGCATTTTAGTAAATGAATTTAATGTCTTTAATTTTAGAGGCACTGAATGCAGAGTGGAAAACTGGCAAAATTAGGTTTGGCAAAGGCATTTGAAGTCATCACTGTGGTCATTTCGAAAATCTCTTAAGAGAACCAAGATAGGAATGATACTAGAATAAGCCTCCTTAATATTGATTGAGCTTAAGCTTCTTTTTTGTGTCCCTTAAAATTGACCATGAGTTTTGGTTAAAGTAAGGAGGGCAGTAAGTACCCACTTGAACACTGACCTTTACATTAATTCAGGTATTTTTCTGTTGACATTTTAAATGAGTCCCCTGGACTAGTCATAGAGAAAGAAGTAAGCGTAACCAGTCAGTGACTGATGGTTAAACTGTCTGAAAAGCGGACTTGGTATTATAGAAACTTCAGCTGAGACTCCGTAGCTGGGTACTCCATGATGTGATCTGAACAGAATGCTAAGAGCCAGAAGTTCTAGCCCAGGGGTGTCCAACCTTTTGGCTTGGGCTACACATAAAATACACTAATGATAGCTGATGAGCTAAAAAAAAGATTGCAAAACAATCCATAATGTTTTAAGAGCATTACAGATTTGTGTTGGACTGCATTCAAAGCTGTCCTGGGCTGCATGTGGCCAGTGGGTTGGACAAACTTATTGTAGTTGTTTCTTAAAAGACCAGTTACTTAAACTTATAAGGTCTGACAATTAAGTTCATGAACTCATCCTAGAAAAAGTGCTACATACCTCATTACTGAATATCACTACAGTTACCTTTGAAGTACCCCTGTAGGAAGCTATGCCCCGACTCCAGTGCTTACTCCACCCTTCAAAGCAGTTTGGAACTCTTTTCTGGAATAGCCATTAGAGCTGTCATCATATTACCCTTGATGTCCTGAATGTCTTCAAAATGTCTTTCTTTCAATATTTCCTTTATCTTTGGGTAAAGAAAAAAGTCAATGGTGGCCAGATCAGGTAAGTAGGGAGGATGTTCCAATACATTTGTTTGTGTATTGGCTAATTACTCCCTCACAGAGAGCTGGTGCATTGTCGTGATACAAGAGCCATGAGTCATTGGCGAAAAGTTCAGGTCTTTTTTGTCTTTTTTTTTTTGCCTTTTGGTATGTGGGTAGCTCCCTGGCTGGGAATCAAACCCAGGCTGCAGTGCTGACAGCACCAGTGCCGCAGCCTTAAGCCGCTACACCATCAGGGAACTCCCTGTCTTAACTTTTTTGTGCAGCCTTTTCAGCACTTTCAAATAGTAAACTTGGTTGACTGCTTGTCCAGTTGGTACAAATTCATAATGAACAATCCCTCTGATATCAAAAAAAGGTTAGCAACATCATTTTGTCTTTTGATTTGAATTGACAGAACTTTTTTGGTCATGGAGAATTGTCTGACTTCCATTGTGCATTTTGACTCTTTGTTTCAGGGTCATATTGGTACACCATGTTTCATGACCAGTGAAAACACGACCCAAAACATTGTCTTGCCTGTCCAAAAGGTCTTGGCAAACTTGGACTCTTCCTTTGCTTTTGTTCATGACGAGCTCCTTTGGGATCATTTTGCATACACACATCTTTCTCATGCCAAGATTTTCAGTTAAGATTTTCCTGTTTATCAATGTTTACTTGGTCAACTATGCTTCTCACAGTCATCCGATGATTTTGATGTACAGTTGGATGGATTTTTGCCATGTTTTCATCCGTTCTGCTCGTTACTGGCTGCCCTGACCTTTCTTCATCAGTGACACTTTTTCTCCCCTTAGAAAAACATTTAATCCATTTGTACATTACCATTTTCTTCATGGCATTATCCCCATAAACTTGGACTAACATATCCCTGATTTCACTTACCTTCTTGTCAAGTTTAACAAGAAATTTACTGTTTGTTCATTGCTATAATTCAAGTTCCGACATTCTCGTGATAGCACACAAAAACACACAACAACAATAATGAATACCACTTAGCAAGACACCTCCACACATTGACACGAACACAGCTGTGAGACACAGATATACCAAGGTTATGAAACCTTTCTGAGTTGTTTGTATAGCACTACCAACATAAGCACGTGGTGGCAAGTTCACAAACTTAATTGTCAGACTTCATATTTAATTAGGATTAATTTATTTAGTTGACTCACAACTTAAAATGAAATGTGAGTAAAGGAACAGATGCAGAAGAGGTGGGCAAAGGTTTAGAGTTAGAGGGCCCTAAGCTGTCAGTGGAGGAGGGAGTGGTATAGTTTGTTGCCTACTTCCCAGTTTTACCTCAGGTGACCCTAATTACAGTTCATTAATTCTGAGCTGCTTTTGAAAGCTAGTGGAGAGAGATTGTATTACAGCCTACTAGTATGTAATTCAGTTCTGCTAGAGGCCACCATCCTTTTCCAGGTCCTGGCTGATATCTCTTAGTGTCATTCAGAGGTGAGGACTATTTCATGGCAGGCAGCCTGATACTGCTGATACAGTACAGAAGCCTGCATAGTAGTCAGCTTTGGGAAATCTGATTCCCAGGAAGAGTGGAGCATTATAAATTCCATAGAGCATGTAAGTCACACCTAGTATGCCATCATAAGGAAATAAAGGCTAAAAAGGATCTGGCTAACGTAGAGTTGAGAGAAAATATTCATAAACATATTTTAAATATTTTTTTAAAATTTAAGCAAGCTTTTATTTTACACTTTTAATTGGGATAATGTGAACTGGTATCTCCTTTGAAGAGCCTAGAATCCAATCTAAAAAAATTAAGACAGCTTTTCAAACATAATGAACTAAATATTATATTCTGCCATGTATAATATGCACTTTTTGGCCACAATTTGTGAGGAAAAAATAAGGATGCACATCATATACATGGGTAGTATTGTACTAATTCCATATTTACATAAATGTTTTTAATTCTTTTATTTATGTTTATGAGTTAAAAGTATAACTTTACAAATCAGTAATATCTGCATGCAAAATACCTTTATGATATGATACAAATATGATAATCATTTTTTATATAAAAAAGTTTTATACATAAAAATTTTTGTACCTTGTATTTGCTCTTTTTTTGTGATTCCCTGACTGGGAATCGAACCCAGGCCGCAGCATTGAGAGTGCTGAAGCCTAGCCACTACACCACCAGGGAACCCCTGCTCTTGTATTTTGTAATTATGGTTACATAAAATTTTTTGTACCATAATATGTTTAAAAATAAATGCTAAAATTCCTTTTTAATACAAAAAACAAGTACCTAAATATAAACAAATAAAATTTTGAATTAAAAAATTAAAACAAAATATTTTTTTCCCCTGAAAGTTTGGCCCAAAAACGTGGATGCACATTATACACGGGAGCACATTATACCTGGCAAAATATGGTATATTACGGCAAGATATTTTTTCTTACCCAGCATTTTCTTCTGAATAGTTTTAAATATACAGAAAAGTTAAGAGAAGTAAAATGATCACCTACTACTAGATTTGGTATTTGTTAAGTTTTGCCATATTTGCTTTGTCTATATGTGTATATTTTATTTATTTGTTTTGCTGAACATTTGGAAGTTTGAAACGTTGTGGTGTTTCTTCCCTAAATACTTCACATGCATCTCCCAAACCTGAGGACATTTCCTTCTATAACCAAAATACCATTATTATACTACATGATAATTTCTAAATATCATCTGTTATCCATGTGTAGCAAGATATTAACCATTCATTTAAGTTTGTTATTTCTCGCTTGAGGAGCCCTACTCCTCCCCAGGCCTTATTTTTCCTTATCACTTTGCCATGGACCTGATGCCCAGCAGTATTTGATGAAATTGTTGGAATGTTCATAGGTTTTTTAATTTGGGAACTTTTCTAGAGTAATAGCTCTCAACTTGGACTGCACATTAGAATAACTTGAGAAGTTTTTAAAAATTCTAATCCCCATTCATCCCATAACTCAGAATTTCTGGGGATGGAGGACTCAGGCATCAAGCTTTTTAGTTTCCCAGGTGATTCCAGTATGTGGCCAAGATTGCGAATTACAATTACAGACCTAGTAATCTTCAGAGAGTGTTCAGAAGTATTTAGAGTGTCAATTGACATTTTCTGACCAGAACAGAGATGAAGAGTGATATGCTAGGAACAGTGACTTTAGCTAAGTCCTGAAATTCTGTGAGGCTTTAAAGCTAGCATTGCTTCTTTCCTTTGTTGTTTCTACCCTCTTACCACCATTCTTTATGCTCCAGCCTTGCTGGCCTTCTTTTTTTTTTCTCAAACATACAAAGCTCATTCCTACTCTAGGATCTTTTTACTAGCTTTCTTTACCCAACCAGACTCTTCCCCCCACCTACACATACCTCCCCACCCTGTCCCCCTCTACCCTGGAACACAGATTGGCTCTTACTAGTCATTTAGGTCTCAGTTTAAATGTCACCTCATTAGTTGAGACTTTCCTGGCCACCTAATCTAAAGTAACCTCCCAGGTAGTCCTTATCATATCATTGTGTTTGATTTTCATTTTGGCACTTACCCCTTTCTTATTTCCTTGTCTGTTATGGTCTCTCTTCTACAATGTAAGAACACCATGAAAGCTGAGATATCTGTTTCATTTCCTTTATTCCCAGTAATTATAGGAAAATGCCTGAGATCTGGAGGATGCCTAATAAATATTTGTTTGATAAATAAATAAAGTGGTGACAGTAATCCTGCCTTTTGTTTGAGATAATTTGTGAAAAGCTCCTGGGACAATCTCCTATCAATCCCCAAACGGCCTTTTCCCAAGGAGCATCTTTTCTTGTAAATGTTGAAAGCCTAGGAAATCTAAGCAGGTGGAGGGTATTTTTGCTGAATGTGTAACAAAGTGTGTTGGTGCTGCCATTTCAGTGGCCCCCTCCCCAAACTGAGGTTATAGAGTTCCTTTTTACTCGTAATGATCCTCATTGTGAAACAGCATCCATTGTAATGGTGCTATCTTAATAATTCTTCTGAACAAAAATTTGTTGATTAACCTTTGGGTAATGCTAGAGAAATCGAATGTATTAATATGTCATTCTCTACTTGTGTATCACTGAGAGTCAAGAAGAAGGCAGCGTTAGTCAGCTAGTTAACTTTCCATGTTGTCTTTTCCAAGCTAAAAAGCAAATGCAGTAAATGCACACAGAATGTTCTTGTGTGGTATAATTTTTAAAGTGGTATAATTTATTGATCTTGTACTTTGTGTCAGCCGCTAAATGATTAGAAAACATCTTACATGATTTCAATGAGGTAGGAACTATTTCTTATTCCCATTTATATATGAACATAATGAGTTTTTAGGAGGTTAAGAAACTTGCACTAGTAGGTGATTTATGGCACCAGGATTAAAATCCTGGTAGTCTGACTTTGGCCCACACTACCTCCCATTATATCCTTTTATCTCCTCATCTTTATCATTTAAAATTTCTATAAACAGCATTTGAGATGGCTCAGGGTAAATTTATTTCTGAAAGCAGCAGATGCCAGGAAAACAGTTCCCAGTGGCTTTGCTCAGAAGCCATATTCTAATCAGTCTTAAAGAATAGTAGCATCATCATTTGTTCAGTGTGTGTTAGTGGACGAGTCTGGAAAGTGGAACCAAAGTTCTGGACTTCTCTACTTTTACTTAAGTCTTCTAATTATTTTTTTATATCTACGGTGTTAAATGCTCAGATTCTCGGCTGACGTTAGCAAAAGGTCCAAAAGGAGAATTTGTGTTCAATTCTGAAAATTTTTTGAGATAATACTAATGGTATTCAAATGAGTTAACTCCTTTTATTTTCATGCTTTATTTTGTGGGGCAAGTAAAATTAGCCTAGATTTGTATAAAATCATCAAACTTTATTACTGAGGTTAGTTTTACATGAGGAAAGCAGTTTTATGTGACACTCTGAAGATGGCTGCTTTACATGTCTCATCCTGCAATTTGTATGTGGTTTGCCCTGGTATTCAATTTTTAAAATATGTGGCTGTATTAAGAGAAAATAGGTATTCATGGTTTTGAGTAGGACAGCCCAACTAAAAGATGTTCACTTATTGGAGAAGGTGAAATTTAAAAAGAAATGATTCTTGTGCTAGCAACATCTATTTAATATAAAATTAAATTTCTTTCTCACTGAGCCATGATGCTGATATCACTCTCAAATTAAATTTCCTAATCCTGGATGTTAAAGTTATTTGTTACTTCATTTCTGCAAACCTTTATTGGTGCCTTTCACTATCCTAAGTACTCTGTGGCTCACTTCGGTACTTCAGAAGTTCAAATTTAATCATAGGGCCTTATGTCAAAGGTTCCTAAATTTTCTTGGTTGTGAACGTTCTTAGTGGCTCAGTAATTTTTTCATAGCACCCCTAGGTCAAAAGACATGTCTGATGGTTCTATTTATTAAATATTAGGTCTAAACAATTTAATAAGTATTTACTTTCTAACAATGTAATAGTCATTTGTAAAAATAATACCAGAATTAAAAGGAAAATCATTTTATTCTATTCCTAAATAACCACAATTACTTACTAATGAGCTGTGTGCACCTGTTAGGAGCTGCACAACTTCTTATCCTTTGAAATCACTTTGGACACCACGACTACCCTTGTTTCCCATCTCACATTGATTTACATGTACTTGCTTTTTATCATTACTGTTGGAAACCCAGTTTTGCAAAAGATATGGTATCATCAAAAGGAATAAAGAGTGAAACTATGAACTACTTGTAGTTTATGTGGTGAGTTTGGTGTTGTGTGGTGCCCTACAGATGTTTAGAATTACTGTGCTTCCCTCAGAATTTAAAATATTTAGCAGTTCCTTTTTGAATTTGTTGTGCTATCTCAATGTACCTCAGCACGTAAGTGGTAAACATAGCCTTATGCAAAAAAAATAGTTTTTGTATAATTAATTTTATTTTGTACTTCTTCCCTCCTTAAACTTTGTACTCTGCCCCCCGCCCAAATAAATAAATATGTACTTGGCTTTGTTTATGCACAGCACACCCATTTCTACCACTGGTTTATGAGATTCTTTTCACCTCACACTCATCCGTCTTCCCCAATCACCTTTTCCTTTTTTTTTAGTTTCAAACTATATTTCTTCCCTCTTGAGTTCTACTTTAAGACCTGTCTCTTTAGATTCTAGTTAATCACTCTGTTGCCATATTTCATATTCTACCACGGTAAACTGGGGAAAAAATTGGTTCCCTAAGAGATAGCCACACTCTAATCCCTGGAATTTGTGAATGTTACCATATGTGGAGAAAGTGCCTTTGGGGTTGTGATTAAGGGTCTTAAGAAGAAGAGATTATCCTTGGTTATATAGGTGGACTCCAAATGCAATCGCGTGTAACCTTACAAGAGAAAGGCAGAGGGAGATTCAAGTATACAGAAAAAAAAAGGTGATGTGAAGATGGAGCAGAGAGAGATTTGAAGATGCTGACCTTCAAAATTAGAGTGTTGTAACTATAAACCAAGGAATGCTGGCAACCACCAGAAGCTTGAAGAATCAAGGAACAGATTCTCTCCTATAGCTTCTAGAGCAGTGGTTCTCAACCTTCCTAATGTCGCAACCCTTTAATACAGTTCCTTGTGCTGTGGTGACCCCCATAAAATTATTTTCGTTGCTACTTCATAACTGTAATTTTGCTACTGTTATGAATCGTAATGTAAATATCTGATATGTGTTTTCTGATGGTCTTAGGCGACCCCTGTGAAAGGGTCGTTCGACTCCCAAAGGGGCCGCGATCCACACAGGTTGAGAACCGCTGTTCTAGAGGGATCCTAATCCTGATGACAAACTTGATTTCAGCCCAGTAAAAATGATTTTGGACTCTGGCCTCCATAAATTTTTGTTGTTTTAAACCGCTTTGTTAGCTAAGCTGTGTGTCCTGGTGTGGGCCTGTAACCTCTTGGAAAGGAGATACTTTTCTCATTTGCTAAAAGAAGCCCCAAGGCTTAAGAGAGGCTGCTAGTTACAGTGACAAACAAGTGAGACAAAAACCCCTGTTCTCATGGAGCTTATATCTCATTATGGAGAGACAACCAAAATAAATTATATATGTGAGACAGTGATAAGTGGTAAGGAGAAAATAAAACAGGGAAGAGGGAACAGAAAGCAAGTGTAGGTGTGTAATTTTAGAGTATTGAGGGAAGGACTCACTGAGAAGTCAGCTGACCAGACATACCTTTTTAAGTAGGACAAATAACGTACTGTCCCATTTAAAATGGTGTGTCTATTCAGCCTACTGAGAATGTGACATTTCTATATTTAAACTTTACCAAACCAATTCACCCTTCAGGCCTTTGCACTTGCCTTACTCTCCCCACCTAGAACTCCTTCTGGCACTACTTACTCTCTTTCATTTTTTGTATGGCTAGCTTTTTATCTATCTCAGCCTAAATGTCACCTCCTTAAAGGGGCCTTTCCTGGCTACTTTATTATTATTATTATTATTATTTTAAAGTGGTGAAACACTAAGTGATAGTTTATTAAAGAGAAAGTACACTCCAAAGAGGTAGGATCGGGCTCGAGCAAAGAAAGTGGCCTCCTGGCTACTTTAAAGTGAAATAGCTAGCTACCCACTATCCCTAAGTATTCCTAACCAATGAAGACTTGACTATATATTATAAACTAGAGATGTGAATTCTATTGTATTTCCTGGCTTAACCTCTGGCATTTAGCTTCCTCATCTGCAAAATAGATAAAAGTATCTACTGTTTAGGGTTGCTGTGAATATTAACTACAACCACCACCACAATAATATAACAATAAAAATAATAATTGCAGCTATTAGTTATATAATTCTCACCATGTACCAGGCATTATTCTATGGGTTCTACATTTATTAACCCATTTATCCCATTCATTTAATAGATTTAGAGGTCTTAGCACTGTATTTAACACATAGTATATAAATGTTTGCTGTCATTCTCATTACTACCACCATCATACCATTATGCACTATTCTACATAAGAACTGAAACACTCTTATTTTCTGCTCTACTGAACAATCGATGCCCAAAAGTTCCTTATTTTTAGGATTAACAGTCTGTAGACGGAGTACATGTTGCAACTTCAGCATTTACTCTGTGCAAAGTGATCTCCCATGCCTGGTATTGGCATAGACTTTAAAAAATAAAAAGACATACAATTGTTTTTATGGTGTACATGCTTTAAAAGTCCTTAGAGGTCCAGTAGTAAGGTAGTATGGAACTGAAAGTCAAAGTCTCTGGATTCACTGATTCACAACATGTTAGCGGTTATCCAGATTAACTTCTCATTTTATAGACAAATAAAATGAAGTTCAGAGAAAGGAAGTTACTTGCCAACTTGCCTAGTTACTTATAGTTAATTCAATGTAGGCCTGGAACCAGAATCTAAGTCTGCCATCTCCCAATCCAGCAATTTTCCCATTATTTCATCAGTTCAAAGTGGCCACTTGCAAAATAAGGGAACTGTACTTATTCTTCAAAGAGGTCTCTCCTCACTCTTTCTAATACTATAATTCTAATAGGGATGAAACCAACAAAGAGATAAACACTCCAAAACAAACTTTCAATATTGGGAAATTTTAGGCTTTTAACACAGATTCAAATTTTAGAAGGCAACAAGGTTGAATCCAGAAGAGTTAAGTATTTGTATAGGTGTGATATTCAAAAGGTATACTGAAATATCTCTTCATTTTTGGGAAAGTATACATTAAGTGCAAAATTTCAAGAGTTCAATATAAAGTTTAAGGCTGTATTAAAATAAACTTGATTCTGCCCATAGTGGAAAGAGGATAAATTGGGATATAATTCTATTTCTGCCATTATTTTTTATGACTCCAGGCAAATCACTTGCCCTCCTTAGAACTCAGTTCTTGTATATGAATAGGAAAGTTAGGCTAATTATTTCTAAGGTACTTTTCAATATTAACAATCTAGGATTTGAGCATCATCCTGCCTCCTCAGCTAGGAACCCTTATACAAGACATAATTGAACAGCCATTACATGATAGTCCTATATGAATCCATCGTACCTACAACAGTGTTAGCATGTAGCAGGTGCTGAATAAATATTTGTAAGTTGACGGGATAGTTTACAGTGAAGCAAGGAGTGGTTATGAGACAAGAAGGTAGGCAAGAAACCAGATCTGGTAGGGACTCTGAGAAACTTGGTTTTTTTTTTCCCTCATAGCAATTAGCTGGGAAGTCCCCTGGAATACTTTTCATTGAATCATAATCTGTATTTTTAATGAGTAGTACAAGTAATTCTATTGTAGGGAAAGGCATGGGCCAAGTTAGTTGAAGCCCAGCTTGCAATGCTTTTGGATATGGGCCATGGGGATCTGAATCCAGCCTTCTTTACCCACGTCAATTTGGCATTGCATTTTGTCTGCATACTCGTATGTGGCTTATCATGTTCTATAAAGCTCTGTGTAAGGGGCTTTGGGTTAAGCTATACATAAAATAATCATTCTTGTTTTGCAACTTCAATCCAGACACAGTAGGGTAGAATTTTTCAATCAGGGTTGTTGCAGAAAACCCAGGACTACTGGTTCTTATGATTGAATAGTGAGTGAGGGCAGGTAGTAAGGGCATCCAAACACTATTCTATTTAGGAAACTTCCTATATGAATTAGTCTAGAGCATCTCATTTTTCATCAGCTTTTACCCTCACCTCCCACCCAAAACATCATCCTTACTGATGTAATTTAGGGTTCTCTGTTCACTGAGGAGATGACAGCTGGAATTTGGCATTAAATGACTGAGTTTTTGTTTCTCTTTCAATGCTGATGTTTTTTTGGCATTCACAGCCACATTTGAGAATTCATTTTTTTCTCTGACAGGTTTTTGTTGGCAGTTTTTACCTTACTGCCTTTCTCTTCTTTGATAGGATAAGGCTACAACTTGAAAAAGAAGGAAACTGCAGAGGTTTATTGATGGAGTTCTTGCCTCAGCATGCCCAAGGCCTCATATGTGCATGCTTCTGATGAATCACTGCTGTTAGTACTTAATATTTACTGATCCTTATATCTCAGTATTGTGCAAAGCATAGAATCTGCCCAAGGGATTTCATAGCTAAATCACCTATTTGATCTCTTTTTGGCTTTCTCCCTCCCACATCTTTGTTGGTGGCTTCAGGGAGGAAAATGGGAGTTACAAAACCATAAGCAAGAGGAAATCTAGACTGTGTCACATTATTGCTGCCTGGGATGTGGCCTGGGAGTTCAGATGCAAGGATTTGATGCTCTGTGCAGCTGCCATAAATCACCTGCTCTCATTAGGGTGAGGATGAAATACTTCCACATGGTTGCTTAAGTCTCTCTTCTCTTTGCCTTGGTGCTCCCTCTCTTGCTTTCTTTCTTTCTTTCTTTCTTTCTTTCCTTCTTTCATTAATCGTTTAGCAGTTGCTGATGCAATTAAAACAAGATGTGTCTGCAGTCTCTGCTTTGCTGTCAGGGCCCTTTCTCTAAGGTCTTCATCTTGCTGCTAGGGATGGGTGAACATCTGATTTTGAAGCAAGAGAAGGGAGTGACCTGTGGCGGTAATTAAATGAATTTTTCTAAAAGCTGCAACTTGCAGAGCTAGATTTCTTCTGACACTCTAATCAATTCACCAAGCCAGGCCCTAGTTCCTTGTGCTGTTTAGTAATGGGGCTTATATTTGGCAACATAGTATATAGAAATGAATCTTGCTGAATTGCTCTTGGTGGTATCATTTTTAAATAGGTGAGAATAAGATGGACACAGCAGTCTCAAAGTGCAGAAGACTCAAAACCAAATCCACACATTTCTATGGAAAACAAGAACCTGAAGCTACTAAGAGAACTAGATTGCAACTCATTCTGTTTCAGGTCACTGGGTAGAATACACACCATACCTGCTATTATGCATATCTCCTTCCTGGCCGGCATTTTCAGCCTGCCTCTGACTTCTCCCTCAGGCTTGTTTGTAAATTTTTAAGTTACTAGGACAAGCTAGATCTGACCACTGTATTTCTACTCACTTTCTGGTAGGGGAGGGTTGATTGCTTGCTTCTTTACCAGTGCTGCTTGCTAATCACGTGGCAGGTGGGTTGCTGTGTGACATGAATTCACCATCTGTGGGTTTGCCACATTCACGGAGGGATCACACTGCCTACCAGTGACCCTCAAACGTTAGCATGCATGGGCATCACCTGGAGAGCATGTTAAAACACGGATTTCTAGGGTGAACCTTGAGAGATTCTCATTCAGTAAATCCTGGGGTGAAATCATTTGCATTTTTAACAAGTTCCCAGGAATTGCTGATGATCCCAATCTGGAGGCCACACTTAAGAGTATACAGGCCTAGGGATTAATGCCTTATGTAAAGCTAAGACTCAATATTTGTTGATTTGATTTTTCTAGTAGTTCTGTCTTAAGATGTAATAGATTCCAAAGATTTTTATCTGCTTTTACTTTCAAGCAAAGCTAATCTTTGGAAATTATCAGAATTTTTTACTTTCAGCCACCCTCTTTCACAAATCTCTTGGTTAAATCCATGTTTGTTGCTAGCTATGTATCTGTTAGGGTGCTTGATTCTGATGGGCAAAGATATAGTTACTTCAAAACTTAAGTATTTCAAAGTAAAACTTAGTTGTCCTGTCTCTTTAGGCTCCTCTTCTCTGGCAGTTTCTCAGACATTCCTTGTTTTTGATGACTTTGACAGTTTTGAGGAGTACTGGACAGGTCAGATGTTTTGTAGAACGTTCCACTAGGGGAATTTGTCTTATGTTTTTCTCATGATAAGACTGGCATTAAGGGTTATTGGGATGATAACCACATAGATAAAGCACCATTTTCATCACATCATATCAAGCAAACATACTATCAACATGATTTATGACTGTTGTTGGGGTCTTGATTATCTGGCCGAGGTAGTGCTTGTCAGGTTCTTCACTGTAAAGTTATGCTTTTTTCCTCCCCTTTCCTTATTGCACTCTCTGGAAGCAGTCACTATGCACAGCCTAAGGAGTGGAACGTTATGCTACCCCTTCTTGAGGGCAAAGTATCTACATAAATTACTTGGAATTCTACGTGGGAAATTTGTCTCTTCTCCCCTGTTTATTCAGTTAACTAACCATTTATTTATATCAGTATGGACTCATAGATATTTGTTTTATATTTTGGGTTATGATCCAACACTATTTTGTTGCTCAAATTATTCCAGCTTTGGCCGTTGGGAGCCCTTTCAGTCATTTTTCTCATTCCTTTGACATACTGTCATTAGCGCGTGCCCTCTCTACCACTGTGCGTACAACTTGTGTGCCTTGTTGTTAGAGCACTTCTTTGCATTCTAGCACTACAAAACACAGTAGAGTCATCTTGTGTATTTCTTGCCACAGTCCTGGAATCAGCCATTTCTCTAAGGAGCCCTAATTCCTTTTATTAGAGAATGGTATTAGAAAATAAGATCTAGCCACTAGGCATGCTTTTTGCTACTGGAGTGGGACCATTATATTTTAAACAAACATTATTTTTGTTTGTTTGTTTTTTTATGTTTACATAGAATTTATTACACAAAATTATTAAATATGAGATTAGTGATACAAAGTGTTCAAGTAAAACATAGATAAATCTAAGACTAAAACTACTACAATTAAGTTTAATAGATTTTTGTCAGGAATTTTATGATTCAGTTCCACTTTTCACAATTAAAGCATGCTGACTTAGTGTAGTACAAACTTTGTGTAGCATGTGGTGGCTAAAACAATGGACTCCACGGTCAATCTGTGCTCAGATACTAGATACTGATAAAGATTTTCATCAACTTAGTTGTGAGACACTGAACAAGTTTTAAAATACTTCTCAATTTTTGTATGTAAATCACTTAAAATAGTTTGTGGTGAAGTGTAAGCCCTAAGAACTCTCTAATTAGTGAGTTATACCTTAGAAAAATTGTAATTAAATATTGGCATTGGATCTAAACCATATGTATGATTCACCTGTAGAATTAAGTACCAGTGAGGAACTGCTAAAAATGTTCAAGAAGAGAAAATTCTAAATGATACATGTATGGCCTAAAATTTCTCATGTTGAAATCAATATAGGAATCTCAAGAAGAAAATAAATAGAACTTGACTTTAATACAGCCTGTAGACTATTTAAAAGGTTTTGTTACAAAAGGATATAAAAAAATCCAATATTATTTCACAAATGTACACATATATTGTATTTAGTGCTATAGATAGAAACTTATAAAGGCATCCCTGGCCTTTGGGCTGATTATCTAAATAAAGCAGACAGAAGTAAAACAGCCACTATAATTAACAACATTCTCCCAGTGGGCACTCTAAAAAAGCAAGGTTAATGCATAAATTAGGAACTTTTATTAATTAGACGTTAAGAAGATTTTTGTCTTTGTCAGAGTTTATCTGTAAGCAATATAATGCTGAACATTTCTGCTTGAGTTAACACCCAGGAGCACTGATTCAGAAGAATTTTTCCCAAAAGGAGAATAAAAATTCCTTATCAGACAGGCTGGTTGAATCTAATGCATTGGAATTGTCCTTTCACTTATAGCTAAGCTTTCTTGGTTCAATGCTGCAGAAATCATTGAGTTGTTTTTCTCTTTAGACCTAAAATTAAAAGGGAGAATCATTTACATGCAAGCAAGAGTAAATGTGCATTTAGTGAGCTAAGTAGTATAAAAAAAACTTGAAAGAAGTGAACTTAAGAGAATTACAGTCACACATGGCATAATGACCTTTCATCCAATTATGGGCTGCATATACAGCAATTGTCCCCTAAGACTATAATGGAACTGAATATTCTTATCACCTAGTGATGCCATAGCCATCCTAACATCATAGCCCAATGCATTACCCACGTGTTTGTGATGATGCTGGTCAAACATTATTTTTGATACTACAGTAATTTCCCCTATTCTGCAGTTTCAGTTATCAGCGGTCAATCATTAGAAATTAACAATTTATAAGTTTTAAATTATGTGCTGTTCTGAGTAGTATGATAAAATTTCGTGCCATCCCACTCCATTCAGTGTGGGACATGAATCATCCTTTTATCTGTCCAGTGTATTTATGCTGTACATACTCCCTGCCCATTGGTCACTTAGCCATCTTGGTTATCACATCGACTATTGCTGTATCACAGTGCTTGTGTTCAAGTAACCCTTATTTTACTTACTAATGGTCCCTCAATGCAAGAGTAGTGATGCCAGTATTTCAGATATACCAAAGAGAAGCCATAAAATTCTTGCTTCCTTTAAGTGAAAAGGTGTATATGTATAGGAAGAAAGGTGTATATGTATAGTATGTATAGGGTTCAGTACTATCCATGGTTTCAGGTATCCACTAGGGGTCTTGGAACATTTCCCTGGCAGATGAGGAGGAACTACTATATTAGTAAATAAATGAATTTGTTGTTGCTGTTAAATTTAAATATAGTCTTACACTGTACATAATCTATATTGATCCTTCAAATGCCTATTAATATTTTAGATACCATTATGTAGTTGTATGTAGTTTAAATCAAATTTCTCCTTTTGAGAGATTTTCTTAGTACTGAGCCTCAACTATTGTGTTTGAGAATGATCGATTGATTGTAATTTTACTAACCAATGTCACCCTAATAAATTTAATAAAAACAAACAAAAAATTTTAAAATGAGGTATTTATGGCTGGATTTTTTCCAGACAGCCCTCATAATTCACATGTCATAAAAATGACCTTTGGAGGTATAAAATTCAAGGGACTTTAATGTATTCCTAGTGTTGTGCATCACTACTATCTATTTTTAGAGCATTGTCATCACCCCAAAAGAAACCCTATGCTGATTAGTAGTCACTCCACACTCCTGCATTCCCTTAGCCCTTGGAAACTATTACTCTGTTTTCTGACTCTATGGATTTGCCTATTCTAAACATTTCATATAAATGGAATCAGACAATATATGGCCTTTGTACCTGGCCTCTTTCACTTAGCATAATGTTTTTCTGGATCCTCCAGTTATAGCATGTATCTGCATTTTGTTCCTTTTATGGCTAGATAATATTCCATTATATGAATATGTACCACCTTTTATTTATCCTTTTTGATGGACACATTTGAGTCTTTGTTTTGTTTTGTTTTTATTATGAATAATGATGCTATGAACATTCATATACAAGTTTTGCGTGGACATTAGTACCCAGTTTTCTTGTGTATATACCTAGGAGTGAATTGTTGATAACTCTGTTTAACATTTTGAAGAACTGCCAATTTTTTTTTTCAAAGTGGCTGCACCAGTTTATAGCATAAGAAGATTCCAACTTCTTCACATCCTTATCAACGCTTGTTATTGTCTTTTATTTTAGCCATTTTAGTTGGTGTGAAATGATATCACATTGTGATTTTAATTTGCATTTCCCTAATGACTAATGATTCTGAGCATCTTTTCATATGCTCATTGGCCATTTGTATATATTCTTTAGAAAAATGTCTATTTAGATCCTTTGCTCATTTTAATTGGGTTGTCTCTTTGTTGTTGCATTGTGGGAGTTTTTTCCCTTAACAGGTAAGTAATTTGCAAATATTTTGTTCCATTTTCTAATGGGATGGCTTTTCACTTTCTTGATAGACCTTAGTTCTCAATCTTTATCTTACTTGACCTTTCAGCAGATTTGAAAGCATCTGAAAAAATACTTTCTTCTCTTGATTTCCAGAGCTGTATATTCTCCTGATTTTTTCCTCATCTTATATTGTATGCTTCACCTCATTCTCCTTTACTGCTTATTTGTAATCTCTAAACAGTGAAGTGCCCATGGGCTCAGTCCTCAGACTACTTATTCTGTCACACCACTCTCTCTGTTATCTCCTCCACTCTCATTTATATGCTGACAACTTCAAATTTACCATCAGTTTCATATATTCATCTGCCTGCTTGACATTTTGGCTTAGACATCTACTAGCCATTTCAAACTTATTATGTCCAGAACCATATTCTTTATTATTTTTCTCCAGAACCCATCCTCCTTCTGTCTTCCTTACATCAGTAAATAGCAAGTCCATTTTTCTAATTGCTTAGGCCAAGGAGTCATTCTTTTTTTTTTTTTTTTTAAGTATTTTTACTTTTTAACATGTTTTTTCTCCATTATTTTTTACAACATCCTTGTCAAAGCATCTATTAAAGTGTTTCATTTTTGTTTGTTTGTTTGTTTGTTTTGCTTTTTTGTATGTGGGTAGCTCCCTGACTGGGAATCGAACCCAGGCTGCAGCGCCAACAGCGCCAGCGCCGAAGCCTTAAGCCACTACACCACCAGGGAACTCCCAAGGAGTCATTCTTGACTTCTCATTCTCTCCCTCTCTTCATACAGTTCATCTCCAAACTCGCAGTAGAATTGAAAATCCCTTCTTAATATATTACGAACATATTTAATCCCCCCACTCCCCCACCCCCGCATTAGAGACATTACTCCTTGAGCACTCTTTCTGTAAATGGACTGTTTATTGGCTTTCAAGGTCATCTTTTGTTCTAGGATTTATCTTTGGTATTTCCTTCACTGTTGGATCCTCTCCTTTCTGGATGCCTTGTCTTCTCTTTCTCAGTTTATTTCCTTGTGATGCTGGAGCATATTCTCCAGTAGTAGCTTTCTGGGAAGGGGAATATAGGAGGTAATTTGTTCGAAACCTTACAAGTCTGAAAAGTTTGTCTAGAAGATACTAAATTCAAGATTGGAAATATTAGGTTGAGCTATAAGAAATTAGTTAACAATTTTTGTCCTGCAACAATGGTTAACCTAATAATTTTACCTCAAAATGTTGAAAATGCTGTACTATCTTCTTTCTATTCTTGTTATTCTGAAATTTTATCGTGACGTGCTTTGGTGTGGTTTCTTTTCATCTGTATTGCTAGTAGCTAAGTTCTAGACCGAACTTTCAATCTGGAAATTTATGTCTGGACTTTTTATAATTAGTTTCACATGAATAAGAGAACATAATGCTTAGATATTTACAGTCCTTATATAGTGATACTCCCAACAGGTCTGTTTCCCATTTGTATGGACATTTTTGTTTCTTTGTTTTCTTTTTAAAAATGAATTTCCTTTTTGTTTTCTTATTCTTTCCTTCGGCAATTCTATTAGTTGCATTTCAGCCCTTCTATACTGCTTTTCTCCGTTTATTTTTTTCTCCATTTTGCACCTCTTTGGTTTTTTTCCTGGATTTCAACGTTAGCCTTCAACTTTCGTGTGTGTGTGTGTGTGTGTGTGTGTGTGTGTGTGTGTGTGTTTCTAGTCTTATATTCTGAATGCTTTCTCATAATCTTTTCTATGTATACAATACCTAATGTCTGATAGGATAGTGTTTTTATTTTGTTTTTGTTTTTTCCTGCTCCCTTCATTGTCTCTACTTGCTACAAGTTCATTTATTGTTTAGTTTAGAACTAGAGGGTTATTTTATATCAAATGTCTTGTCATTCTTGACTCCCCACTTGTATTTAAATGTGAGATGCTACAGTCCTTTTTTAGAAATTCTTTTCATTGGTGGGATTTGTCAATTAATTGATGGCATTGCTGTAGGGGTGATTTACCATTTGCGTGGATCAGTGTCTGTAGGTCTTTTGTTTTAGGCAGATCATTTTCCCTCAGAGGAGTCAACCAGTCTTTTACCTGCCTTTACAGAATCCAGTGGAGGGAAAGGGACTTTGTGTTTCACTGTTGCTGTCAGTATTGCATTTTTATCCCTGTTTTCAGTTGTGCTTGGCATGGGTGAGTACAGATCCTGTCAGTTTAACATATCCAGAGAGTAAACCTTCAGACTTCTGCTAGAATCATGAAGGGGTAAGGAGTGGGGAGATGGGGAGGTAGCATTAGGTGGTGGAGATGATCTAGAGGTCTGATTGTATCTTTTAAAGGCTTTGAGCTGATCTTCCTGTTTTGAGTCCTACCCTCTTTTCAGAAGTACCTGAAGCCACAAAGTGGTGAATGTTTACTAGCGTAGTTCCTTCACAGAAATCTTACAGGCTTACAGATCTCTTACAGGCTTAGGTTTCAGCATTCCTTTCATCTACTAGGTTAAGATACACGTGTGTCCATCTGCATTCCTGTTTACAAAATGTTTTTGACATCTCAAGTCTGCTATTTTCTTCTCTCTTGCTTTCTTGTTTCTTAAGGACTTATGCCTATTTTTCTGTTTACCTTGTTCTCATTTTAATGAGGTTTTGAAAAAGGAGAGAAATATGTAGGGCAATCACCTTCAGTTGTACAGGGTGTGCCCTTTAGGAGGGTACCCTCCTAAGGAGAGTTGAATGAAGGATTGAAATCCAGCTTGATCTTGGCTTGAACCTGGTTAGCCCTGAAGAAGGCAATGTAACTTCTAATTCACAAAGGCCTTACGCTGATGCTAGCTAGCCCTGGGTGTCTATTCATTGCTGTTATCTTTAGATAATAACTTGAATCTGACATACTCGTATAGTTCTGCTCTATTTTTTCAGTTCTATGGGAAATTGTGAAATTTTTACTGAGTTAAATTACCCAGGTGGCATTTGTTTGTTTTGGTAAATGTCCCTAAGTACTCCCTTTGAATAAATTAATAAATAAGTTTTATTTCTAAAAATCTTCTTGACTAGTTTCTGGTATAGCTACCTAGCACCTAATTGGGTGTTCAGTATTCTTAGTTAATACTCATTTGCCTTTGGCCTTATTGATCCCTGTGCCAACCATACTAAGTAAATTCAGGCATGACTAAACTATTTCAACATTCTGAGTGCTAAATTCTTGTCCCATAAACAGTGGCTCACAGAAGAGACTAAATCTAAGAAATCTGAAATGTGTATTTTTAATTGAGGTAATGAAAAAAGGAAATATGCCTTGTGAAGTCAAATTACTAATTACCTTGTTAAATGTTTAGAAAGAAGTTAATTCCTTAAGAAGACAGTAGTAACAGCTTATTTTCAGAAGTGCTGGTTGTCCTCTTCACGTCCACCTAATTTCACTGTTCCTCACTGTCTTTGATTTCTTAACTTTCAGGTTGGCTTAAGGAAGAGTGAGAGAGGGGAAGGGAGTCAGGAATAACTTGAACTGATAATAGGTATCAGCAACATTTTCTTCTGTAGCCTTAAAGGAATGCTGGGGAGAATGATGACTATTGAAACAGAATGAAAGGCAGCCAATGTCTTGTGTTTAGTGAAATGAAATAGTTAATGCTTTTTTAAATAGCTGTCTCTAATTTTAACCTTTCCCATAAAATGTAGCAGAGAGGCAGCTGTAATGTGGCAATTTATGACCCTTCTTGTTTGTGTCCAGAATAGAGATGTTTGTCTTCAGGATAGTAAATTTATTTTCTTTATTTATTTTCCTTTTTTTTTAATTTATCGGAGTGACATTGATTAGTACAAATTACATAGGTCCCATGTGTACAATTCTGCATTATATCTTCTATGTGTTGTATTATGGTAAATGTCCCTAAGTATTCCCTTTGAATAAATTAATAAATAAGTTTTATTTCTAAAAATCCCAGAGCCAGTTCTTTCCATCACCATATATTTGTGTCCTTGTCTCTATTCCCCTCTCCAACTCCCCCCTTACCCTCAAGTACCTACTAAATTATTGACTGTGTCCATGAGATTTGTTTCTTTGTTGTTTTCAATTCTGTGTTAACAAACTAAATTTATCCATCCTTTCCCTATTTTACCCACTCTCCCATCCCTCCTCCCATCTTAAAGAAGTCCTTCTGACATTCTTTGTAGTACTGGTTTGGTGGTGATGTTATTTCTTTAACTTTTCCTTATATAAGAAGCTCTTTAGCTGTCTTTCAATTTTGAATGCCAGCCTAGCTGAATACATTATTCTTGGTTGTAGATCCTTGGTTTTCATCATGTTGAATATTTTCTGGCCTGTACAGTTTCTGATGCGAAATCAGCTGAGTGTTGAATGGGTGTCCCTTTAGAAGTTACTACTTGTATTTCTCTTGCTGGTTTTAGAATTTTCTCTTTCTTTCACTTTTGCATTTTAATTATGATGTGTCTTGGTGTGTTCTTGTTTGGGATCATTTTGTTTGGGATTCTCTGTGCATCCTGGACTTGTATGTCTATTTTCTTCACCAGGTTAGGAAAATTTTCATTCATTATTTCTTCAAATAATTTCTTGATCCCTTGCTTTTCCTCCATCCATTCTGAAACACCTATGATTCTGATATTCTTCCACTTAAAATTGTCCCTGAGGAATCTCAAACCATCCTCATTTTTCTAAATTTTCACATCTGCTTGTTCTGAATGGGTATTTTCTGCTGGCTTTTCCTGCAAATCACTGCTTTGCGCTACTGTTGTATCTAGTTTGGTGACTTTCATTCCATTCTTCATTTCAGTTAATGTAGTCATTCTCTCTCTCTCTGGTCCTTTATAATGATTTGTAAGTCTTCTTTAATGCTTGCTATCTCTCTCTGTTGAAATTGTCATTCAGTTCTTTAAGCATTTTTATAATCATTGCTTTGAGTTTGGTTTCTGATGGGTCACCATTCCCCATCTCTTTAATTCTCTGGTTTCTCATTTTTTTGCAGACTCTTTGGACCCTCCCAGCTATAATTTCTTAGATGTTTGCTTCTGATAGGCAGGCAGCAATCTGTGGGGGAGGGGCGTTTGCAGCTTTGTTTTCTTCCTGTGGCTCTGGTGGTCCTGCAGGGAGTTAGGGTGTGATTGTGCCTTTCTGTTCTGGGTTTGCCCCACCCATGGATTCTGCCCTGAGCTTTGGAGTCAGTCCTCTTTGCTGGTCTCTTAGGTTGTCTGGGTTGTAGGCCAAGAAACGGCCTGCGAAGCCCCTTCCCACCCCCACCCCCGGACCCATCCCCCCGCTCCCCTGCTTCTCCTTCTCAGCCAGAGCATTCACACTATGGCTTCTCACTGCCCAGCCACTTCCCCTGTTCTGGAAACCCGAGTGAAGTCCAGCTGTTGTGGTTTATGGACCAGTCTGCACCTCCTAGGGCCAAAGTGAGGTGGGCCCCCTTTCCTCTGTCTGGTGGACTGAGTGAGGCTGGGAGCACTGTCCCACTGCCACTTCACCCCCCTCCCCCAGTGGTAGAGTTCCAGGGGGGAACCCGTGCAGCGGATCCCTGCTCTTCCTTTTATTTCTCCTTTGTTTAACCCACTGCCTGCCAGTAAGTACCTTAATGGGACACATGAGTTTTCTTAGCTGTGATTCTGCAACGTGTCGAGGGCCCTTGGTTTATTAGTTGTAATCTCCAGAGTAGTTTTGCGGAGGTCCATCTCCTGCTGCCATTTTGTTGCACCTCCTAATTTATTTTCTTTATAGCTTTTCTTCCTATGAGTGATTGTCTCTTCCTGTTGCTTTCAAGAGGTTCCAGAAAGACAGTACTTTGCTGTTTATTCAATATTTTAGGAGAGGCTACTTTGCAGAACAAAGAATGATATAATTTAACTCACAAGGATAGCAAAAACCGAAGGAATTAGTTCATCCTTTAGAGCAGCTGAAGGAAATATAGCAGCCCATTGTTCTCCAAAGTGGAGTTTGCCACCTATCACTTGTTGAAATCTCAGCCTTATCTTTGTATGCATTTCAGTGTCCTAAGAGGTCAGGGTGAAAATCCTATTTACCTTTATCTTTCATACATGGAGTCATTATTGTATAGATAAATGAGACTGTATCAGTCCTGTCAATGTTGTATTTTCAGCACCTAGCTCTGTGCCTACTTATAGAAGGGCCTTAGTAAAACTTCATTGCATAAATGCTGAAAATAACTAAGTTCTGGAACAGTGGTTCAGAAAAGCTAATAACGTGAAACACTGAGTTTCTGGAAAGGTGTTTTATATTTTCCTGCATTTGTGGAGATACTAGTAAAAGTTATCCCAACTTATTTACATTCTCAAAGTCATTCATTTATTCATTCATTCAAAAATATTTACTGAATATTTCCAATGATCAGGTACTGTGCTATACCCTGGGACACAGTGTTGAAGGAGGGAATACCCTGCTTCATAAAATTTCCAGTTTATTGTGGGAGGGACATATTACAAAAATAGTCATTTTGCATGAGGTCAGTGCTACAAAGGAAAGTTATCCTCTAAAATGCAGTGAAGTTTCTAGCTTAATTTTTCTGAAAATTTAATGTAGTTAATAAAATCTCTTTATTACCTAAAGAGGTCATCAGGAAAGTTTGGCATGTTTCCTCGTAGCAATGTGTAGGTACTAGATAATAAGGACTATTTTGCCTTAGGGTGTAATTTGTTTCTTTCTCATAGTTTTAAACTGAAATAAATTCTTTACAGTTTAAAGAATATCAATAAAAAGAACACCTGTAACTGTTAACCACTTTAATAAGTGAAATATTAACAAACAACACTTTAGGTTTAGATTAGAACCTCCTGACCTTTTCTTCATTGTACCCTCCATCTCCTTCCTCTTTACCTCCCACTGGCATTTTATATTAATCATTCACCTGCTTATATTTATATTTTTCCAATTGTCTGCGTTGCTAAGCTATTTTTCTTAGTTTTACCTGATCTTATTTTTTATTCTTAATTTAAATGGAATCACACAGTGTAGTGCCTTTTTTGTGACCTGCTTTGTCCTTGTACATGTTGATATGTACAGTGTAGTTAATTTATTATTGCTGGTATGAAAATGTTTTTTGCTCCTGGTGCACATATACAAGGTTTTCTCTGGGGTACAAACCTAGAAGTGGAGTTACTGGGTAATAGGGTATACACATTTGCTACTTTACTGGGTAAGGCCAGTTTATGGAAATGGTTATACCTGTTCTTGCTTCCACCAGGTTGGCTTAATCAGTATTTGGTATTGTCAACTAAAAATTTTGCCAATCTAGTAGGTACATAGTATTGTCTTAAATATGGCTTACACTCTTTAAAATAAACACTCAAAAAGAATACAGGATGAGAGTTTAAAATTCTTAGAGCTAACCCCAAGATTTATAAGGTACAAAGTATCACTTCTTCTGAGTACTGTGAAACAAGAAACATCCTTCTAAATATATGTGAATATAGACTTTTCTCTGAATGGGCTGTCTAGTCTTGTTAGGATGGTAATGAAATAACTTGGTACTTTGCCACATTGCTTCAAATACTGTATATGAAATGAGAACTTCTTAGAATGTAAGTCCATTTTCCCCCCTCTTTCTGCAGATTAGGAAAGAAATTCTTTGATTGACTATTAAACAAAACCTTGGTTTTGAGGGAGAACAGAAACATCTACTTTGGGTCTGTTGGTATTAATCATAAGGCATAGATTGGGGGCACAAAGTGATGTTTTACTAGGAGTTTCTCTTTAGACTGGTAGAATAATTGGATGTTGACTGAAAACACGAAGTAAACAATGAAATTGAAAAGCATGTATCTCTGTCACATGTACTTAGTTAGAAATACAAAAGTAACATTTGTCTTCTGTACCTATAGTCTGTTCTTTCTAGTGGTTATGACTTGGTTTATTTCATTTATTGCTATTAGGTTGGTGCAAAAGTAATTGCAGTTTCGGACTGAATTTTAAATTATTGTATAATAACTAGGCTCAAACACATCTTATTGATCAAAATAGGAACCATTGCAATCAACACATTTTTGCCAACAAATGTTTGTTTATTCCTATAGCATAAAATCTGTGCTTCAGGATTTGACAAACTCTTAGAAAGCATTTTCTGCATCCTGCTGGTTATGGAAGTGTTTTCCCTGAAAAAAGTTGTCAAGATGCTTGAGGAAGTGGTAGTCGCTTGGCGACAGGTCTGGTGAATACAGCAGATGAGGCAAAGCTTCGTAGCCCAGTTCATTTCACTTTTTTTTTTGGTATGTGGGTAATTCCCTGGCCAGGAATCAAACCAAGGCCGCAGAGTTGACAGCGCCAACGCTGAAGCCTTAAGCCATTACACCACCAGGGAACTCCCATCGTTTCACTTTTGAAGCATTGGTTGTGCAACGTGCGGTCAGGCATTGTCATAGAGAAGAGTTTGGCCCTTTCTGTTGACCAGTGCTGGCTGAAGGTGTTGCTGTTTTTTGGTGCATCTCATTGATTTGCTGAACATACTTCTCAGATGTAATGGTTTTGTAGGGATTCAGAAAGCTGCAATCAATCATTAGACCTTTTTTTTGGTGTAAGTTTGGCTTTAAGAAGTGCTTTGGACATCAAGTTGACAATGCACTGTAGAATTGTATGCCTGAAACCTATGTAATCCTTGCTAACAGATGTCACCCCAATAAGTCTAACAATAAAAATGAATTTAAAAAAAAAAAAAAAAAGAAGAAGTGCTTTGGAGCTGCTTCTTGGTCCAACCACTGAGCTAGTCATCACCTATTATTGTTTAAAATCCACTTTTCATCGCAGTCACAATCCCATCGAGAAATGGTTTGTTGTTGCATAGAGTAAGAGAAGACAACACTTCAAAACAATTATTTTTTTACTTCCTGTGAGCTTATAAGGCATCCACTTACCGAGCTTTTTCATCTTCCCAGTTTGAAATGGTCGATTTGAGTTCTTTGGCAACTTCTCGCATAGTTGTAATAGGATCAGCTTCAATGATTGCTCTCAATTGGTCTTTGTCAACTTTCAGTGGCTGGCCACTACACTCCTCATCTTCAAGGCTCTTGTCTCTTTTAAAGAACTTCTTGAACCATCACTGCACTGTACATTTGTTAGCAGTTGCTGGGCCAAATGCATTGTTAATGTTGGGAGTTGTCTCCACTGCTTTATGACCCATTTTGAACTTGAGTAAGATAATTGCTTAAATGTGCTTTTTTCTAACATCATTTCTATAGTCTAAAATAAATATAAAATAAACAGCAAGTAATAAGTCATTAGCAAAAAAAAGCGAGAAATGCGCATTACAATGATGTATAACATAATCACATTTATTTAAGAATGTATTCCAATATCAAACGGCAAATTTCAACAATGCAAAACCACAGTTAATCTTGTACCAACCCAGTAGTTCCTGCATGTGTGTGCCTGCTCTCTTAATCTAATCCTTTATGCAATCAGATCAATACAGCTTTGAGGATAGAAATCCATAGAATCTCTTCTAGCAACCTGAGCAAAACCTATAATGAAAAACAAAAAAGAATTATCTTTAGAACTAGGCTCTGAAACAGTGGTGATGTGAAAATCATACCAAAATAGGCCATTTTAATATTTCATAGATTGAAAGAAGTTATCTCCTTGCCTGAGGGATAAATACCTCTGAAAAATTTCACCATTTATTATACTTGAAATATATGGAGTTCAAAAATTATGAGTCTTCCAACAACTGTCAAGCTTGGACCCTAACCCTGATGTCAGTCCAGAGCCACTGTGATTTAGGTGCTGTCTTTATCTCATATCATTTTGAAGAGGTTCCTGGTTGGCAGTGTTTTCTTTTTGTACTGAAAATGCTGTGTTGAATGTAGAGGTTTTCGTTTTTATGGATACCCTTGTAATAAAAGCTCAAGTTAACAGCAGTGCTACTAAGGATAGCTACCCCCTGACGATTATACCAGTTTGATTTAGAGTTTAGAAGACAGACCAAAATCATAGCATTTTATTAATCTCATAAGGAAACTGAAGCCAAGAGAATTTAAGTGACCGCAGCTAATGTCTAGAAATGTCTTGAAGGTACTAGAAACTGAGTAATAGGAGCCAGGAAAACTTCCTTTGCAGAATTAAGGTCTACTTGTTATAGAAGGCAACGGAAGAGCAGATTGAGGAGACCTCCCTGATCTTTTTAAAAACAGCTGAATTGAAGTATTTGTGCTGTAGGCCTTTTCTTCTTATTAGAAGTTGTCCCACCAATTTGTTTTTCCAAAGGTTTCTTCTCAAGCGAGTGATTAGCCAAATGCCTCATTGAGGTGGAGATTAAGTGCTTTCTATCCAACTCCTTAGAGAATTAGAGGATTATTACCAATTTGTCACCTGCTGACCAATTTTATCTGCTTGGGGAGTCTGTTCTATAAGAAGAGAAAGGTTGTACAGACTACTGGAGTTTCTGGCAACCTCTTTCCCAGTCTTAATAATGCAATGAGGACAATGTTTCAGCTACCCAAATAGGGCAAGTGGTTTAACTACACATCATAGTATCATTTTAGGACTTTCTCTCCTGGGTTTCTTTCTGCCTTGTACAAATGCACACAAGCAAATTTCGTTTTAACTCTTTTCATAGAGCCCAGTATAGAGTAATACAAGAATTATGGAAGGTGCACTCACCTGTGTGCACATGTTCTAAATTTGAAATAAGTATGGGCTTAAGTATAATAAAAAGGAGAAAACCTCATTTGATATTTTAAATTGATGATTCGGTAGCCAACTCCTGACCTGTTCTTAACCTAAAAATAATTGCTGATATCTCTAGCTTGTGAACCTTCTAATCTTTATTCTGAAGGTAAAGGTCAGTGGATAAAGCCCCTTCAGAAGATTACTATGGCATATTTAATAACAGAAACTGCAGTAGCAGCATTTATCATTTATCAGGGTATGAGCATAATATTTCATTTAATTCTCACAATAGTTCTGTGAGATGCATATTCATGATTTCCTGATTTCCATCTTACTAATTGGATAAGTGGCTTTAAAGGGTAAATGACTTGCCAACAGTTGCACAGCCAATAGTAGTGGATCTTTCTGAGCCCAAGTTGGCTATGTCAGTGTCCATTTCTCTTAATTATTATCTCCTCCTACTTATCTTCACCCTATACTTCTGTTTGAAGAAATCTTTCTTCCTTCATCTATTCCTAAAACTCTCCTCCACTGATTCCTAAAATAGTCCACATCTGTGAAATTTTTCAGGGATTTTTTTACATGAGATTTTCTTTCCTACATGGTTAGAATTATAAATAAAATGGTTAAGAAATTTTATATATTGGAAACAGACCTAGAAACTTAAGAGGTTTGTTTATTATAGAAATTTGGCAGGAAAAAACTCTATCCGTTGGAAGAGCTCTTGATGGTATTCACAGATAAATGACTGAAAACTGAGACTGATGGATGCTGTTAAAAAATTAGATGGTATGTGATTGATTATATTGGTTATGCTAAAAGCTAAAACATTATTCTAGTTTACTAGAAAGTCAAAGAACTGCCAGGAGAAGTTGGAGAGAGGAAGAAAGAACATACTGCACGTGACCCCCGTTTAATTTACGAACTTAAGTTTTTCCTGTCTGCCAGCTGCTTACGGATTAGAAATCTCAGCTCCCAGCCTGTACTCTAACAATCTCGCTTTTCATTGTCCTAGCGCAAGAGGGACTCAGACTCTGCTCAGTATTCAAGCTCTTGGGCCTGAACTGTTTGAATATTACCTATGGATAAACATAAGTTCATGCATATGGGAGGTGGGACATGAAATAAACAGAACTCCTGTATGTTTGGTGTATAGTGTATGTTACATGTTTATATATCTATATCTGTAATCTGAGTTAACTATGGAAAACCTGGAAGTTGATGAAGTAGTATACATAAAAAAGCATTAAAATATGCATACCCTTTTGCTCACTAATATCATGTAGGACTTTAGCATGTGGAAATATTGAAACAGGTGAGAGAGATTTAGCCCTTAAGATATTCCTCTCAGCTTTGTTTATACAAATGAAAATTGGGACAATCGAAATATCTACCTGTAAGGCATTGGTCATATAAATTATGGTTTATTTGTTTAAAAGAATATTATGTAAACATTTAAAATGTATTTTAAATTAATAGCTAATCAATACAAAAATGTTCATGATACTGTGAAATTCTGATAATCTGGCTTTTTGCAATCCGAAAATTCCAGTTAGTCTTTAAGAAAGTTCCCAGGGGTTTTCCCTGGTGGTGTAGTGGTGAGACTTTGGCACTCTCAACACCGCGTCCTGGGTTCGATTCCCAACCAGGGAACCCCCCCCCCCCCAAAAAAAAAAAGAAAGTTCCCATATTCAAGAATAATCTAGAATGTTCTGATGATTCAACCATAACTCATTCCGATAGTAGAATTCAGTTGGTAAGAGTAGAATTGTAGAGTCATTTGTAATAGAATTGAATTGGATAAGAAGGATTGGTATTTACTCTCTGGCCATAGTAATAGTTTTGTGGTGGAACTCCTTGGCTATCATTCAAATATTTCATTTAAGGAAGATGCAAAAATGTAATACTGTTAAGAGCAGGAGAGGTTCAAAGGGTTTTATATCATGAACAGGATGAAGCATGGCTCCACCTTCTTAAAAAAACAATTAATATTCCATCAATAGCTTCTTTTAGAAGAAATAGAGTGTTGCTGAACCCACTCCAGAGCCAGGTGACTGGAGAGGCACTTGATTGCCCATCTTCCTGGGAACACAGGACTTGGTGCAGGGGCAGTTTTCTTATAGGAAATAGGGATGCTGGGCAGATAAAATTACATGTACACAATGTTTTTTAAAATTAAAACCTGAAAAACAGAGACTTAGAGGGAATATGTTCAGATATTTACAAAGTATAAAAATTATAAAGATTTTAAGGATCATTGACTCTTAAATTCCAGAAACTGGGTCAGTCAGAATAAATTTCAAGAGTTTTGTTAGAGTGGTCAGAAAGACTTCATCTTTCCACTGGGCTTGGAGTTATGAATTTGTAAAGCTACCTTGCCACTAAGGAATAGAGACTGTCTAAAAATGAAGCTGAACCAGAGAAAACAGCACCAAGTCAGGGAGAACTAGAAACTAGGCCTCAGTGACATCATTTGAAGAAGCCCCTACAATAGAATGTGCCCGATTTGGACTTCTTTTTTTTTTTTTTTTTTTTTTTTTTTTTTTTTTTTTTTTTTTTTTTTTTTTTTTTTTTTTTTTTTTTTTTTTTTTTTTTTTTGCTATGTGGGTAGCTCCATCGAACCCAGGCCGCAGCGCTGACAGCGCCAGCGCTGAAGCCTTAAGCCACTACACCATCAGGGAACTTCCCCGCCCCCGATTTGGACTTCTTATGTTAATATGAGAACCACTAAATTCCCTTTTTGTTTTTTATTTTTTATTTTTTTATTTTATTTTAAAATTCCCTTTTTGTTGAAACCACTGTGGCTGTGATTTTCTGTCACTTGTAACTGAAAAAGCCCTAATGCAGTTCCTTAGCGATCATAAAGTCCAACCATTTCATTTTATAACATAAGCTTGAAGTTTGGAGAAGTGAAATAGCTTACCTTTTTGTTCCTTAATAGGTTTCTAATTTATATTTATTTACCAATCTCTCTCATTTACCACTCTATACCCACTGTCTAGCACAGAATCTACACAGGGGGTACTCAATTATTATTTGTTAAATGATTGAATTTTATGTAACCGTTTTGAAGAAAAACAGTTAAAAGCACTAAGTATTTGGACCTTTCTAGCTTGTCCCAAGTACTTTAATTGCTCTCACACCTCAGCTGACTGAGCATATGGCACAAATCTCAAAGAGAGAGGAAACTAAAAGCTGTACTTAACCACTGTACTGATCATTGTCTCAGGCATTTTGAGTTAATATTTTATTACCTCTGTTGTTTTTTTCTCTTCTCTGTGACTTCTCACCTACCCACTTGACTCTGACTCAGATTCCTCACTCTAAAAGGTTATATCAGAGAAATGAGGTAGCCCTGAGAGCAGGAGAGGAAGGATGGGATGACAAGGGCTACCAGAAATCTCTTTCAGGACTCTAATCACTCTAAGGTCACTGTTTAGAGTCTAGAATGAGAGAGACTTTGAGTGCTTTTTTTTCTTGCTCAGTGCCCTCCACTTGAGTGCTTAGCTGGCAGGCGGGCACCTTTTCCTCCTCAGTTACTGTCAGAACTACATGAAGGTCAGGCAGAGAGAGACAAATGAGAGCAGCTCAGAGAAGGGAGGTTACCACGGTAACAAGCAGGCGGGACTGCTATTTGGAAACCAGCCTAATCTTTCTCCTCCTCCCTCCTCAGCACAGGAAGATGGGTATTGTTTAGCTGACCTGCATCCTTGGGGTGGGAACCTTAATCCCTTTCTGACAGTTCCCAGTGACACTGGAGTGAACTGCTTTGCATTTTAATTTGATAAGCAGCAGCAGCAGTTTTCTCAGAAGTGCTGGAGACGTGGCTGGATTTTTGTGGGGTTTTTTTTTTTTTTTTTTGGCCCTGTTCCAGGTAGGATTTCTGGTTACCACAGACAGAGGGTTCAGGATTGTTGTTTATTTCTCAACAAAGATTTTGCATATTTGCACATGCATGGAAAATACCACATAGTTCTCAACAACAAGAATCAAATTAATACAGTCAGTTCTTAGATTATGAATATCTATCTGCCTTATGAGGGTCATAGAAATGTTTATATAGTACTGTCCCTGTCCCCAGCTCTTAGGAACCACCTAGCTATTTGGAGCCAGTCCTGTTGTCCATTGCCTATGCAATAGATGCACTGACTTAATGTCCTCCCCCTTCTACTTACACGCCCCACTATTCTACTCTCTTCACCTACTTGTTCATTTCCTCATCAACGTAGTTCCCTTTTCTTATAATAAACCTAAGCCTTCACATATGTAACATCTTTTCACTTTTCCTTTAAAATAAAAATAACTTTTGAAAACACTAGAATAATAATAATGTCTCATGAAAAATATAAAAGAGAAACTAAAAATCATCCAGATTCTCACTACCCAAAGATGACTACAAGAGCAACCTTTCAGATACCAACTTTTAATCTACATATTATGTAAGAATCTATGTACTTACATAGAGATCAATTTAACATTAATGGGCTAATCTAGTATATACCATATTATAACCTTTTCTTAACTCAAAAATATCCTAGTGGGTATTTGTCCTTGATGATAGATGGTCTTTAGATCAGGCATTTCTAACTTGTGGCCCAGGATGGCTTTGAATGCAGCCCAACACAAATTCTTAAAACATTATGAGATTTTTTTTTTTTAGTCACCTGTTTTTTAGCTCATCAGCTGTCATTAGTGTTAGTGTATTTTATGTGTGGCCCAGGGAAGCCAAAAGGTTGGACACCATTGATTTAGACTATTTCTGGGGGTTTTTTGTTTCTGAATCACTGAATCAAATTGTACATTATACATATTTATGCACTTGTCCTGTTATTTGTGCACTTGTCCTGTTATCTTCTTGTTATAAATTCTAGAAATGGCATTTTTAGACAGGTATGTACATTTTACATTTTGATCCACATTACCATATTGCCTTCTTCAGTGTTTCTACCAATTCATATTCCTACCAACTAATACTCTTTTTTTCCACACTCTTGCCAACTTGGATATTGTTCAACTCTTTCATCTTTGCTAGTCAGATAGGTGGAAAATTATATTGTGTTTTCATTTGTATTTATATATTATTCTGAAGTCCTTAAAAATACTCAGAAGACACCTTCAGGTTGTGCACTGAAGACCTGCCCACTTCTAATATACTTCCAGTATTTTTTTCCTCAAATGCTAGCAACAAAGCAAAGTAAAAAAAAAACAAACAAAAAAAAACTACTCAACTCTCCTTCTCCAGTCTCTTTCCAGATTCAAATTAAAACCTGTTCCTCCTCCTTTTTCTTTTTCTTTTAGCAATGGAATACCATCCACTTGTATTTAAGTTCCAAAGACTGGGGTTTTGGCCTGTTTTGTTCATAGCATATCCTCGGCATCTGAAATAATGCCTGGAGTGTATTAGGTGTTCAGTAAATATTTGCAGGATGATGAAATCATCTCCCAACCTTCTGAGTCAGACATTCTAATCATACCTGACAACTTTACTGATTATCTACATGCCTGATACCTATGCAGTCAAATCGGTTATATGCCCTGAATGTCTCCTTAGCCCTTCCTATTATCCCTCTACTCTGACTTATGCGTTTGTTACAACAAGCAATCTAGCTAGGAGCCCTCGTTTTCAGTCTCTTAAGTCTACTTTCTTCCTTCTATTAATTTTACCTTTAAATACACAAATCTGATAACATCACTCCTTTGCTTTAATTCCTCAGTAGTTTATAATTACCTGCAAACGTAAGTCCAAATTTTACTCTCCTTATTATACTCTTTACTCCAACCAAACCAAAAAACTTGCGGTTTCTTTGAATATATTCTGTTTGTTCATGCCTGTGCAGCTGTTGCTTTCTTCTTCTCTTGGGAAACTCCTAACTTACATTTAGGTCCACTCCAGTATAAAGTCTTCCCTATTTCCTCTGGCAGTCACTCCCTGGATAGGATACCTGCAGCCCTTTGATCATCTCTATTGTGATTATTTATCAGTTTCTCTCCTAATCTAAAATTAAATTTTGTAAGCAAGGATATAAACTTTGTATTGAATCTACAAGTACAGGAAATCTGTTTTGCTGAGCCTTACAGAGCTGTGTGATTCTCCATTTTATTGCTCTGTTGAATGGATTTGTATTAGAATAAGGACCATATTTGAGTAATGAAGGCATTAAAGATCTGTTAACTAGAATATAGTGACTCTTACAATTGGATTAAGCAGTTTCATGGCTTCTATAATCTATCTACTGCCCTGATCTTTCTCATGAGTTCCAATCTTGTATCTCCAGCTACCTATTTAAAACTCCTGTCCAAAGTTTAACTCGTAAGATTCTGTCCCACCAACAACTTGCTAACTGCTGCTGTTTTTTTCTTCTGACTCCTGTCTAAGATAATGGCACCAGAAACCTTGAAGTAAGTCAGCTCAGATTTTTCTTACCTCTTCGACACTGATTCAGCCACCAAGTCCTATTGATCCCAGCTGTAACCCATTTCTTTCTTTCCATTACAACTACCACTGTTTTAGTTCAAGCCATCATTATATATTGCTTGGGCTTCTAACTGGTGTCCCAGCCTTCTGCTTTATCTCTCTCAGAGCCAAAGTAAAAATTTTTAAAAGTGGGGATCATAGTCACTTTTCTGCTTAAAACTCCACAGTGACTTTCTTTACCATGGCATGTAATCTCCCACCACTCCCTCCACCCACTCCATGCCAAACTATGTGGTTCCCTCTTGGGCCATGTATTTGGTATTACATCTGATGAAAATTACCTCACTTTCCTTATTTTCTGTTGAACTTATTCAAGACTCAGATGAAATGTTACCTGCCTCTCTCCCAGGAGGACACAAGTTATTTTGGCCCCTTTGTTTGTACCTCTTTTGCATACTTTATGATGTTGCTCTCATTACTTGTTCACATTTGTTGACCCCACCAGACCTAGAGCAGGCTGCTTAAACACTAGCTTTAAACAAAGTATACGTTTTTCAGCTGATATCTTTTAGTTTCTATATACAGCAAAAAGATATTTAATTTTATATGCATAGCTATTTACCTTGTGTTTATATTCATATTAAGATTCATCACGTGGCATAGTACAGTCCTTACACCATAGTTATTTAATGTTTATGAATGAAGAAAGGATGTAGAAAAAGAATGCTTATTAGAAAGCAAATTAGGGAGTTCCCTGGTGATGTAGTGGCTTAAGGCTTCGGCGCTGGCGCTGTCAAGCTGCGACCTGGGTTCGATTCTCAGCCAGGGAGCTACCCACATATTACAAAAAAAAAGGGCAGATTAATCTAAAGCAAGGTACTCTAAATTTTTTTTTCTCTCTTCCCAATGGAGTTGTTTGGTAGGTAGATTAGAATGTCTTGATTTCTTCAAGGTATCTGAGAAAGCCTTTTATGATATTCTTGATGACATGTCAATGAAATGTGGGCTGCCTGATAATACAGTTGGGTGACTTTATAGCTGTCTGAAGAGCTATATTTAGAGCATTGATTACTAGATGTTTGTCAGCTGGGATGGAGGTGGTGTACCACAAAACTCTGCCTTTGGTCCAGTCTTGTTTGACATTTTTATTATAACTTCCGTGACTAAATAGAAAGTGTGCATATAAATCTGTGGGTGATATATGGTGGTTAGGACTTTTTCAGTTGTAATGGAAAACTGGCTCAAACTAGTTTAAACAAACAAGGAATTTGTTTGTTTGTGTTAACAAATGGAGTTTATTGGTGTCAGTCAAGGGCTCATATAATGTCATTGGAATTCTGTCTTTGCTCATCTCCCTATTTTACTTTCTCCTGAATTGGCTTTATTCTTAGACAAGACTTCTTCCCGTGTTGGGAGCAATGGCCACTGGTAGCTCCAGATTTAATTGGTCCTTCTAGCTTAAGGGACCAGCAGAAGAAAGACTCTTCATAGCCTGTGAAGAACTGATTCCATATAGTTTGGGTAGAGTTGGGCCATTCCTGTAGTAGAATGAGTTTGGAGAAATGGATTTCCCATAGGAAAGAAAAATTCCTCTACCAGAAGAAGGAAAGGGAAAGCATGATGAAAAGTCAAAACTGACTATCATGAATCACTACAGATGGATAGCTGAAGCACTGAATGTCTGAATATAGATTGACAATGTCATAAGAAACTGAAAGATGGAATAAAATCAAGGTATTATTATTATTACCCTCATCATCATCATTGTTATTAGCTAATATTTATTGAACTTTTACTTTATCTTGGGCACTGTACACTAACACTCTATCAGTAGTTAATGACCATCCCTCATTTGTCCATTTTCTAAACAATTAACTGAGCTCTTCATTCTCCCACATTTTTAAAATACTTATTATTCAATTGCTAACATTTATTAATCCCTAACTCATACACATCTCTTACTTATGATATCCTTAATATGTGGATTTTAGGTGTGTTCTTTCCTACTCCACTCTTGCTAATAATTTTCCCTGCCTTCGTTTCTGTTTCCTTTACTCAAATAAGACACTCTTGTTTGCGTAATGAACAAGCAATCTCCCTCATTTCCTTGCTGCTAGAATCCCAGTTTTGTTTAAGAATCAGATGGGTATATGCTTTGCCAAGAAGTTGATCAATTCCTCAGTCTCAGAACATGAAACTTACTTAGTTCTCACAATATAACCTTTAGATCCCTAGGTCTCTCTAAGACGTTTTCAGAGGTTTTGCTGTGTCAAAACTATTTTCATAGTATTACTAAGACATAAATTTCCTTTTCACTCTGATGACTTTGCATGAATGATGCAAAAGCAGTAGTGGATAAAATGGCTGGCATCTTGGCACGAATCAAATCAGTGGCACCAAATTGTTTAAGTAGCCATTACATTCTTCATTGCTATGCCCTTTTAGTAAAATATAAAATATTTTATAAAGCCAGTTTCACTTTTAAAGTACTTTTAATATTATAAAGCAGTAAAAATTATTAATTTATTATACCTTGACCTTTGAGTACATGTTGTTGTGTATTTTATGTGACAAAATGGGGAGTACGCTTAAAATACTTGTGCAATTGAATTGTGAGCTAAGCAGCATTCCATGAAAAAACTAGCCAGTTTTTTCATGGAATACTGTTTTTTGTTTTTTGTGCGTCTTTTTGTCTTTGTTTTTGTTTTTGTTTTTGTTCTTTTTTGGTGGTTCCCTGTCTGGGAATTGAACCCAGGCAGCTGCATTGAGAGTGCCGAAGCCTAGCCACTACACCACCAGGGAACCCCCAGAATGCTTTTTTTTACTTGAAGTAACAACTGACAGGTTAGTTATTCAGACTTGGGTATTTGGCAGACATTTTTTTGAAATTGAATGAAATGAGCCTATTACTCCAAGAAAAACAACCGACAATATTTGTTGTTAATGTGAAATCTGGGCTTTCAAGCAAACATAATTTTAGAATATTTGTTTTTGCCCTCCATGAGTTTTACAGCTTATCAGTACTTAGAGACTTTTCTGATGAGCCCGGGGTATGGCTTTTTGATATCAGTGAAGTGTGTCAGTATTTGAAAAAGCAGTATAACTCAGTAAATTAATATTTTCCAAATGACTAATGCATGCTGTTAGAAAAATCATGCATGGGTAAAAGAAACATTTAAAGGGCAAGAGAGACCAATAGATCAGAACATTACAAGGTACAAAAAGTTTAGTGGTAAGTTTCAGATTTCACAGTGCCACTAACCTTTAAGAACTGTCACTTGTTCAGTTTTGGTATTACATGAAAGAAAAATATCCACAGTCAATCTGAAAAACCTATCTATAAGGCCAGTTTTCTTTATATACTTCAACCAACATATCGACTGCAGAAGCAGACATGAGAATGTGTCTTCTATTAAACTAAATGCTGAGGAAATTTGCAAAATACAAATCAGCACTGTTCTTCTCTTTTTTCCATTCTTTTGAAAAATTGTAGCTATTTTTATTTAAAGTTTTATGTATGTTAATACATAATAGGTTTTTAATATTATTTAAACAAGTTACTGCATATTAAAATATTTCTTTTCAAATTCTGTTATGGTGAATATCAGTACATATATTCCACACAAATAAAAGCTCTTTGCGGTTTTCAGTTTTTTTATTAATCTTTTTTACTTTGAGATAATGATAATTGTAATAATTCTGAGAGATCTCATGTACTCTTTACCTGGTTATCCCCAATGGTAACACTAGTACAATAGCACAACAGGGATATTGATACTGATACAATCCACCTATCTTTTTCAGATTTCCCCCATTTTACTTGCACTTGTGTGTGTGTGTGTGTGTGTGTGTGTGTGTGTGTTCATGTTCTATGTAATTTTATCACATGTGTATGTAGCTTTGAGTATTTACCACACAGTCAAGATACAGAACTGTTCCATCACTACCAGGATCCCTTGAGTTGCCCTTTTCTAACCACACCTACCTGCCTTCTGCCTGCCCGCAACCCTTACTCCTGACCACTACTAATCTTCTGTCTCTAATTTTGTCATTTCAAAATTGTTAGTTGTTTTAAATAAATTAATAAGTACATTTTAAAATCTTTGTTTTAATTTCTAATATGGTAAATATCAATAGATACAGCCTACATGAGTAATAAGGTCTGTAAGGTTCTCAATTTTTGAGACTATAGAGATTCCCAAGACCAGAAAGTTGAAGAACTGCTGGTTAAAGCAGGGACCATTATTTCCATTTCTCCTTCCCAAGCTACTGGAGAACATGACGTGGTTTGTGATGTCTCTATTTAGAATTCTTTCACTTTCTCATAGGACCATCAATGTGATTGATGATTAGGTTCCTTTTCGGGGAGAAGAGGGGTAGTTCCCTGGCTGGGAATCGAACCCAGGCCATGGCATTGAGAGTGCTGAAGCCTAGCCACTACACCACCAGGGAACCCCCTTGATTAGGTTCTTTAGTACAGTTTGGTCCATTCATGTAAGTAAATTGAGACTTTTCTTCTAACATCTGTGATTCTGAAAGATTCAGAAAAAGGCTTTAGCTTTCTGTGTTCACCTTATTTGGTTTGTGGGTTATTTTTGTGTGTGTGTGTTTGTTTGTTTGTTTTTGTATCCTAAGGAGTAAGAGAATGGAATAGAAATGACAAGTTCCAGGCCTGACTGTTTAGGAAGTGAGTATGTGAAAGGAGGTAAGAAGTTCAGGAGAGGAAGTAATTGCAGGCAAAGAATAAATTTTTCTCAAGTTTTTTATTCTTGAGAAGCTAATTCCAGTACTTTTGGGGGGAACAATATAGGAATGGGAGGGATTATCAACCTTTGATGGAAAAAAGTTTCAGAGGTAGTACTTAGGTCCCTGTCATTACTCATCAGCTGCAAAGTTAATAGCTTTTCTGAAGGAAAATTTGTGAATTTCAAGCAGGCTGGAAATTGTAGTGTGAAGACTTTAAAAGAACAGAATAGATGCTTCATTTAGCAAAGCCCTTGCTATAGTAATGGACACTGCCATGTGATTTGTGTTGTGCATTGATTTTGTTTATGAGACTTCTTTTTCCTTTGTTAAATTTCCAGCATAATTAATCCTTTCCTACACACTGGGAATTTAAACAGGCTTGAATGTTAGAATTGTTTAATCCACTATCTCCTCTTTACCAGAAGAGGTCTTCAGGGTCTGAGCCTGAGACTGAAAGAGATCACTGCCGGAGAACACCCTATGGTTAGTCTGTAGTCTTCAAATTATATGTTCACTTCACTTAACATTTTCTAGTACATACTGGAACAGCCTTCACTGCTGACCTTCACCAGGTGCAGATTGGTTAAAATTGAGTGCTAAAATAAGTCTTCTGTGAATAATAGAATATGTAGCTTCTATGAACTGTTTAATGTCGGGTTATGGTGCCAGCTGCTATGTCTTTTCTTGTTCTTTTTTCCTCCTTGCTTTCTGCTACAAGATGTCTTGGAAATTAACCAGAGTTAACAATCAAATTCTTTTTCAAAGCAGCCTAAATGAAATCTGGAAGCCCAGCAGACCATCAGCCTCTTTTTCTTTTCTTTTCTTTCCTTTTCTTTACTTTTTCTTTTCCTCTCCTTTCCTTTCTATTTTCTTTCCTTTTCCTTCCTTCTTTCAAAGGAAAGGTGGGATCAAAGAGTACTTAGTATGTGAAAGGAACTGATTTCTTCCTTCACTAATAGTTAAATGTTGTGTTGTTTTAGGATTTACTAAAAAAAAAATTTGTTATATTCTGACAAGAGCTTTGTGGGAAGGTGGAATTCAGATTTCTTCCTCCATCCTCAGTTATTCCATGCTTTCTTCCTGCTAACCTCTCATAATAAGGAATCACTGGTATTTCAGAATAAACAAAAACAAGCCTTAATTATTTTTTTAAAATACAGTAAATTTATTTTGCCTCAAAATCCCACTCAACAGGCAGCAGTTCAAATAACAGGATACTTTTTTCTGTAATTTAAGAGACAGATAACACAAAGAAATGAATGTGATTTTTAAAAAATACCTGTTCTTTTTAATAACCCACAATAAAAACTTAGTGAGCAAATCAAGCTTTATATAATACGTTGGCAGAGGAAGTACTTATATATTTGTCCATGAATCAGGAACTTATATTACTGTTAGAACTGCCAATGCTAAGTTACTGTAAAATCTTAAAGGACCTTTTGCAATTACTGAAGAAAGAGGATATCATATTAACATAGTATTTAATATATTTGATAATATTCTACTTTCTACATAATCATACCCGATAATTCTGAGTAAGTTCATCTATTATCTCCAGTTATCTTTCATTCTTGGATGAAAGGGAATTTCTCGGAGCTACTGCTGTTATTAGTAGAACCAGCTTCCTTTCTACGTTCTGATTGTGAAGGTGAAGATATTAGACTCATATTTGTAAAGGGGATATTTCTTCACTGCATTTTCTACCCCCAAAATGCTGTTGCAGCCCTGAAATTTTTCCTCCATCAGTGCCTCTCCTGTGGGAGGCAGCCAAAGTCAGTGTATAATTACTTCTTGCAGGGAAATTAATGGCTTTGGCCTTTCTTCTCTTCAGTTCTCATTTCTGTGTCACCTGCTTATCAGCACTCAGATTCCTAATAGGTGCTATTAAAACTACTGTCTTAAGGGAGTTCCCTGGTGGTGTAGTGGCTAAGGCTTTGGCATTGTCAATGCTGCGGCCTGGGTTCGATTCCCAGCCAGGGAACTACCCACATAAAAAAATAAATAAGAAAAAAGAAAAACTACTATCTAAAGGTGAATTGAAAAGAAATGTCATTAAAAGGTAAAGGACATGAATTGTTGGGGAAGTTCAGAGATTTCCATCTTTAAATTCTCTCTTTTAAGGTTTTTGTTTTGTATTGTTATTTACCGCCCTGGGAACCAAGGTGGCACGTCTTAGCACTTCAGAGAGTGAGAATTTGTACAGCTTTTATTGTTGTCCTAGTTGTTAAGGTAGTTGATTACCTTAACTTTTTGTATGAGGGCTGTCCAGAAAAAATCCAGCCATAAATGCTTCTATTTTTCATGTTACATGGCTGGTTATTTTCCTTATTTTTCCTGCTGACCCCAATCTCCTGACAATCCCTGTTCCTACATCGTAGGTATATGGTAAAGATTGCAAAATGAATCCTTTCCTGATTTTTGTTCTTTCCTGGAGATTGATAAATGGAGCTATGTTTATTCCAGTGAATAGTAGAATATGAAATTCCATAGAGCCACCTAGGTTATTAGATAAATATCACAGAGCTGCTCATTGTGCACTGTGGCTTAATGTAGATTATAGATGTGACCAAATGGTAATTAGCAGAGCTGAAGCTGTAATTAAACATTATTGTACTGCTCAGTGATTTCTCCTTAGATTTGTTGCAAAATGGAAGGAAACTGAATAGTTCCAAATCCATAGGTGGATTTCTTCACTTCTCCCCACCTCCAGAAATCTCTTTTAATTAACTAAATAATTAAGTAAAGTCGACCTCACACAGAGATCCTGAACTGTGCTTAGTAACTCTAATCAGTAAGGTAGTTTGATGCATACACATGTTAATCACCTCCTCATGTATCTTAGTGATCAGTTCAGCTAAGTTTCTTCTCTATGTTGTATAGCAGGATTTAATTTGGCAAAATGCTTAAATGCAACAATAGTGTTTCCTACTTTTATCCTAGATGTTATTTTCTGGATCTGTCAGTACAGAACTGAGAGCTTGGCTTTATCTAGAATGTTAGTAGCTTATCTTCTCTCCCTGGACTCCAGCAGCATTGAATATAACCTAATAGGAAATGAAACCACTTCCAGGAAAGAGTTGTGATGGCTGAGAGAGTGTGTTACATGTAGGTGACTTCTGGGGACTTACCTCCTTCTGTGCTTGGGATTGCTGCCTCAGTGGTAGAACAGATTGACAATAGGACATACCTCTAGCAAGGCAATCAGAAAATTCACAGGAGTTACCTAGAAGGTTTAGGCCAATCTCTGTGTCCCAGAAAGAGGACCTTGCAGGAATTTTTCTCGTTAGTGGAAGAAAGATACAGAAAAGGGAACAAACTCTTAAGCAAAGAAATTGCACATACTAACTTCGAAATTGCCTCTGTCTTGGTTCTTCCCCAAGAGAAAGAGCAGAGAAACAGAGGTGAGGCCAGAAATAAAGATGATCTGTATACTCTGTCTCTAGTTTCCCCTTTCTAGTAACTCTCAAGAATAAACTCTCCAGGAAACTTTTCTTTCTAAAAAGTGATGAGCCACCTTCCTGTAGCATTCCTGAAAGGGTTTAATGGTTAGAACCAGATTCCAGCACTACACTGAAGTAGTAGTTTACTTTTTCTGTGTTGTTTCTACCTTCAGGGCTGTGCATAGAAATGTTAAAGGGTCTTTCAAGGATCTACCACATCCCAAGAAGGTTGCCAAATTAAATTATAAATGCCTGATTTTCAAGAGTGCAAAAGAGAGTAAAAATGCCTTTTGGCATTTACCATCATGCAGAAGATTCATTACTTTCACTTTCATTTTATGAAAAATGCAGATTTAGGGAAGTACAAAGTGGGTGTATGTGACAACTAGCAGATAAGGATAATATTTTGGCAATTTTTCAGCGACCAGAATTAATTGGTATCAGTGTTTAGCATTCTATGGACTCTGACAGTGATCTGCAGATAGCAGTGACTTTTTAAAAAAAAATGTTTATTATAAATATAGCTAACATACAATATTACATTAGTTTCAGGAGTGCACCATATTCAACATTTATATACCTAAAGAAGTGATCACCATAATAAGTCCAGCAACCATCTGACACTGTACCACACTATCTCAATATTATTGACTGTATTCCCTATGTTGTACATTACATCCCCGTAACTTATTTGTTTTATACCTAGAAATTTGGACCTCTTATTCTCCTTCACCTTTTTTGCTTTTTATTAAAAAAATTTCAATTATAGTAGATATTCCGTTTTTTTCATATTTATTTCAGGTGTACAGCATAGTGGTTAGACATTTATGTAATTTAAGAAGCGACCCCCATGACTTGTGTAATAACCACCTGACACTATACATAGTTATTACCATATCATTAAACTATATTTCTTGTGCTTTACTTTATATCCCCATGACTATTTTGTGACTATCAATTTGTATTTATATCAATTTGTATTTATTCTTTTTTTTTTTTTTTTTTCTCTTTGGTATGTGGGCAGCTCCCTGGCTGGGAATCGAACCCAGGCCGCAGCGCCGACAGCACCAGCACTGAAGCCCCAAGCCGCTACACCATCAGGGAATTCCCCTGTATTTATTAATCTGTTCACTTTTTCACCCTGCTCCCAACCCCCTTCCATCTATTACCCAAAAAAAATCTAGTACCCATGTGACATCATACCTAGTTACTACAATATTACTGATTATATTTCTTATGCTATACTCTACATCCTCATAACTACTTAGTAACAACCAATTTGTACTTCTTAATCCCATCACCTTTTTTCACTGACACCCTCACCCCCTCTCCCATTTGGCAGCCATTGAAATGTTTTCTGTATCTATGAATTTATTTCTGGTTTGTTTGTTTATTTTGTTCTTTGGGTTCCACATATAAGCAAAATTGCGTTGCATATATCTTTTTCTGCCTGACATTCTACTCAGCACAATACCTTGCAGGTCCATCCATGCCACCACAGATGGCAAAACTCATTCCCTTCCATGGCTAAGCAATATTCCATTGTATATATGTACTACATACCTCCTCATTATCCATTCTTCCATCATTGAATACCCAGGCTGCCTCCATATCTTGGCCATATTAAACAATGCTGCAGTAATATAGGGATGCACACATCCCCTCCAAATAGCATTTTGGGTTTCTTCAGATAAATATCCAGAAGTGGGATTGTTGCGGAAGGGCTCTACCTTCCTAATGTTGCAGAATGCTCTACCTGTTCACCTGTCAGAAAGACCAAGTGGCACTGGGCACTCGGAGTACTTGCAAGTTCAGGTTGTTTATTTTACGTGGGTGGGCTCAGAGGAGTTGTTTCCAAAGTCTGAGCCCCGAACAAAGGCAGGGTGGGGAAATTTGTAGCATAGCATTTCCATAGTAACATCAGTTTCCTACGTGGGCTAGGGTTGGCAGGAACAGGGATTCAGGGAAAAGAAGAACCAGGAAGTGACTCCAGTGGGAGGTCTCAGACTAGGCTATCAGCCATGTTGGGAGGCAGTATTTCTCTACAGGATTATTACTGAGTCCTTCATCGTCTCGTTACAGCCTTTGTTTTCAAATCTATTTTGTCTGGTATAAGTATTGCTACCCCAGTTTTTTATTTGTTTTTTCATTTCCATTTTCATGAAATAACTTTTTCCATCCCTTTATTTTCAGTCTCTGTGTGTCTTTCAATCTGAAATAAGTCTCTTGTAGACGGCATATGTAAAGGTTTTGTTTTCTTATCCATTGAGCCCTCCTGTGTCTTTTGATTGTCACATTTAATACATTTACATTTAAAATAATTGTTGGAGTTCCCTGATGGTGTAGTGGCTTGGGGCTTCAGCGCGGGCGCTGTCAGTGCTGCAGCCTGGGTTCGATCCCCAGTCAGGGAGCTACCCACATACCAAAAAGCAAAAAAATAAATAAATAAATAAAATAAAATAAAATAAAATAATTGTTAATAGATATATAGCTATTGCCATTTTATTATTCATAATTTTGATCTTTTTTCCCGTCTTAAAGAAATCCTTCTAACATTTCTTATAATATTGGTTTGGTGGTGTTGAATTCCTTTAGCTTTTTCTTGTTCAGGAAGCTCTTTATCTTCAATTTTTTTTATATATATAATTTTTTATTTTATTTTATTTTTATTTAATTTTTGTTTTGTTTTGTTTTGTTTTGTTTTTTTGTATGTGGGTAGTTCCCACGAACCCAGGCCGCGGCGTTGACAGCGCCGAAGCCTTAGCCCCTACACCACCAGGGAACTCCCATCTTTATCTTCAATTTTAAATGATAGCCTTTATAGGTAGAGTACCCTTGTAGTAGGTGCTTGCTTTTCATCATGTTGACTATTTTATGCTTTCTGGCCTGCAATATTTCTGTTGAGAAATTAGCTGACAATCTTACAGGAGCTCCCTTATAAGTTACTAGTTGCCTTTTTCTTGCTGCTTTTAGGATCCTCTCTTTGTCTTTAACCTTTGCCATTTTAATTCATGTGTCTTGGTGTGGGTTTGTTTGGGTTTTTCTTGTTTGAGACTCTGTGTTTCCTGGATTTGTATGTTTCCTTCACTAGGTTAGGAAAGTTTTTAGTCATTATTTCTTCAAATAGTTCTCAATCCCTCAGTCTCCCTTCTCCTTCTGGTACCCCTATGATGCAAATATTGTGACACTTGATGTTATCTCACAGGTCTCTTAAACTGTCCTCACTTTTTTGGATTCTTTTTTCTCTTTGCTGTTCCAAGTAGGTGTTTTCTACTTCTTGTCTTCCAATTCGCTGATTTGAACCTCTGCTTCATCTAGTCTGCTGGTGATTCCTTCTAGTGCAGTCTTCATTTCAGTTACTATATTCTTCACTTCTGACTGATTCATTTTTATGGTTTCCGTGTCCTTTTTTATGCTTACTATCTATTTGTTGAAGTTCTAACCAAGTTTCCTGAGCATCCTTATAACTGTTATTTTGAACTCTGTATCTAGTGAGTTGTTTGCCTCCATTTCATTTAGTTTTTTTCCCTGGAATCCTGTTCTTTTATATGGGACCTATTTCTTTATTTCCTCATTTTGGCTGCCTCTCTGTGTTTATTTCTATGTAATAGCTAGATCTGCTGTGTCTCCCAGTCTTGAGTAGGTGGTTGTATATAGTAGGTGCTTTGTGGGGTCCTGGCATATTGTCCCTGGTCACCTGCTTTAGGTGCTCCAGGAGTGTTCCTTGTGTGGGTTGTGTGTGCCTTCCTGTTAAAATTGAGCCTTGATTGCCATTAGGTAGAATTGACCCTCAGGCTGATCAGTTGTGGCATTTGTCCATGCCCACTGCTTACAGGCTGCTGTGGGGGGGCTTACACCACTGTATGGGATTCGCCTCAGTGGACTCTAGTGCCTCTTGAAACCACCCTTTGTGTGCCACCTTTGAGGATAATTGGGTGGTACTCTGCTTTGATCTGAAGCCATCCTCTAAGTATGTTGGTTCTGGGCCTCTTGGGAGAGGCTCCAGTGTAGGTCCAGATCACCAATTGTCTGTGACTGGCCAGGGACTAGTGTAGGAGCTACAGAGTGATCTGTGGTTGTTTGCTGCCTGTGCTAAACCTGCAGGCACTGAGAGAGGCCATGCTGCGTACCGAGGAAGGCTGCTACCAGTTCCAGGCCCAGGGTAGCCCTGCAAAAAGCCAGGTAACTCACAAGGCCTGCTGCCATCTGCCATAAGATTCAGCCTCTGATACAGCCTCCAGCCATATGGAGTGGAGTATGGCAGGGTTTCAGTGAATCACCAGGGTGGAGCAAGCAGAACTTACCAGCCCAGTTCAGATTCAGATTTGGCCATGGGCATGGGGGAAGGGCACAACACAGGAAAGATGGTACCTTCCTACAGGCTGCACCAGAGGAGGACCCCACACAGGGAAAATGGCACCTGTCCTCCTGGCCTCACCTCATAGCTGCATACCTCAGGTCTGCCTCCTGTGTTTCTCTGCCAGTGCCCAGGGTGTGAGTGCCTGTGAGTGAGTGAGTGGACCTTTTAAGAGGACATCTGGGTTTCTCCATTGTTTTTTGCAGCCAGATATTGTGGGGGCTCCTCTTCCTGGCACCATTATTCCAGGCTATGGAGCCTGATTCTCAGCCACCCCACAGAGGTTTGGGGCCAGCCCATTTAGCATCTTCACCCCTCCTACCCATCTTGATGTGGCTTCTTCTTTGTATTCTTAGTTATAACACTTCTGTTCAGCTAGACTTCAGATTGTTCTCCAGGTTGATTGCTCTATAATTTACTTGTAATTTTAATGTGTTCACGGAAGGAAGTAGGTACAATGTTTGTCTACTCTGTCATCTTGGATTTCTTAGCAGTGACTTCTAAGCCACAATGTCAGAGATAACTGCAGAGAATGGATGCAATATTCAGATCTCAGCTTCCAAAGTAGTATTCGAGGCCAGGAAGGTATGTGTGTGTTTGTTCACAAGGGGCTGTCCAGAAAAAATCCAGCCATAAATGCCTCTATTTTTTATATTATATCATTGGATTCTTTCCTGACAACCCTCTTATGTTACAGTAGGAAGTTGGATTATAGGTTGAGCAGTGGTAAACTATTGCAGTAAACTATTCTAGAACCAGAGTTCTGTTGCAGAGCTGTCCAGCAGCTTGGATTATAGGTTCAAAGTGTGACTCTCTCTGAATGTATACATTCAATCTGGACTAAAAATGTACTTAACAAGGGGAAGAGGGTCCCAATCCTTGACTCTCATTTTCTAGGTCTGCTGATTGGTATCATACTTAATCCTAAGAGAACATCAGTCAATGTGTATTGAGTGCCTTTGCATTTGCAAGACACTGTTCAGTTAGGACTTGGGCATCATAGACTCAGAGTTTTACTTTGTCAGCTTGATAAATGCTTGGATTTAAAGAGTTAAGGGATTATTACCCTTATTACCCTCTTTATTACAACTTTTCATTTAATTCTAGATGTGTATCATTCTTCTTGGAATCTAAGTATTATAATTGCATTCTTGTGAGAGGTTCTATATTTGGAGGTAGATTGATAGTCCTTGTGTTCTGTTTCTGTGTGTGCGTAGTCAACTTCATCTGCAGACCGCTGTGGATTGGCTTCTGGATAGTAACAGTGCCTCCTGTTTCTTAAAGATAAATTTTATGTTGGATTCACACTTCAAAATGCCATTATCATTAACCAGTTGCTATTATAACAGAAACCTCCATCAGGTTACTTTCAGCTCTCCTGTATAACTCATAAATAGATTTCCTTCTAGCTAAAGATGAATTAAAGCTTCAGTGTTCTTGAAGTGGCATTCCTAGCATCTGGATATTTCTCCCCCCTTTTTATTTCCACCTGTATTCTTGTATTTTTTACCTGGTTAATATATTACTTGTTGAGTGATATAGACTGTTGGGAAGCATAGTAGCAGCAGTAGAACATGGCTCAGAAGCTGGTCCTTTTCTTTCTCAATCTATGTGCTCTGTTACTATTGAAATCTGGCCCTGATTCTCTTTCACTAGAGATTTTTAAATGAGACAAGATTTTTAAAAATACTTTTAGCTAAGCACAGTTTATAGGGAAAATGGTTAATAATAGAGTTTCTCCTAGCACAGGGTGCACTCATCTAAATAAACCACTAGATTTGTAGTGGTATCATGAGCTAGAACTTAAAAGGAAGGATTAAAGATATATATTTAGAGCCCTCCACACTCACACAGGAAAGGACTCAGGACTAGATTAAATACAGAGAAGGTATTTCCTCTAAATGTTTTTCCTGTAACTCAGCTACGAATTTCTCTTCCCCCGCAGATGGAGTCCCCTGTCTCTACACCAGCAGTGCTACCGCTACACCTTTTGGTGCCTGTGGTCAGTAATGACATCTCATCTCCCTGTGAGCAGATCATGGTTCGTACCCGATCAGTCGGGGTCAACACATGTGATGTGGCTTTAGCCACCGAGCCTGAGTGCCTGGGCCCCTGTGAACCTGGGACAAGTGTCAACCTTGAGGGAATCGTGTGGCAGGAAACAGAAGATGGTAAGTGCTATGTGTGGCTTTCCCACCCCTTCTCAACCTGCTTCTGCTGGCAGGGGCTTATTATTATAAATAACACCAAGTATTTATTAGGATTCTTAAGTGACCATCGTCTGCTGGTGATACCTACCCAGAGGATTACAGCAAAGTTCTTAGTGAAATTGCCCAGCTTCTACAGATTACCAGGGTTTTTTGGGGGGTGGGGAGAGTTATTATTAGATTTATTGGGGTGACATGGATCAGCAAAAATTACAGAGTTTCCAGGTGCACAATTCTACATTACTTCCTCCATGTGTTGCATTATATGTTCATCACCCAGAGTCAGATCTCTTTCCATTACCATATTTTGTGTCCTTGTCCCTTCTCCCCCAGCCCCCTACCAGATTTTTTTAAATGAATTATCTCCTCTTCATAGCTATTCAGGTGTTGGCCCTGGTACTTGAGTAGTCATTTTATAGGTGTTGGTGAGGTAATTCAAACTGTGTCTATACTCTCCATACCCATCCCTATCATTGTATATGAGAGAATTCAAATATAAATGAACTTTTGGGCATGAAGAGAAAAAGTAGTAGAAGGGCAGCTGTGGGAGGTCAAGGCAATGGAAAATAGTCACTCTTAAAGTGACTTAGTATTGGCTCAATGAATGTGCAACTCTTGCCTTTTTTAACACCTGGAGGTGCAGCCAGCTTCTTCCCACTAGTTGCCTCATTGCCCAGCCACCCACACCACTTCATGCATCTGTCACTTAGTACAGATTTTATAGGTCTAGGCAACAGAAAAATGTTTACATGGTCTTGCTTTCAGGCATCCACTAAGCAGTTGGCTTACTGTGGGGTACTGCTACCATCCAGACTTCTTATATGTTCCATTTGCCCCTGAAAACAGAATCTCCTGTTTTAGAAGTTCGTAAACCTGAAAAAATAAGGCAAAGGGACTTAACAAGGTATTTTCAGATCCTTGGTACCATCTTTGGCAATTTGATTTCAGCAAATGCATTCTTTTTATAAAAACTCCAGGTCCTTGTCAAAGTATGTGTGGTTAGAGATGCTGGGCCTCAGAGTCCCATCAGGTCTCTGTATCAATAACCAGACTTTCAAAGCATCCCCACTCTGAGGAGTTTAGAGGCCCAGAGGAGCACAGCTCATTATCTCTGATTATCATGAGCCTACCTTGTCAGCCTGCCTGTGGAAATTCAGGCATTTCATTCTGGTCATTCTAATAAAATTCTGTTTCTCAGTGCTATTTTTTTGTGATTCAGTATTTATTTAAAGTCTACCATGCAGTTAGCAATGATGTGACTCAGGTTACGAATTCTGTGTTCTTGGTTCTCTCGTCATAAGTTACATAGTAGAGCTTCAGCTTTTAGAATAACATTGCTAATGAGGTTTTATTGTATGCCTGAGATGATAATGAAAAAAAAATTCTATTGTGTTAGAAACTGATACAGAGACAGTGGAGAAAGAGCTTGACCCTGGAGTTGACTCTGGATATGTGTGTACAGCATACAATTTGGAAATCACAAGTGGCTATCTCTGATTTTTAAAATGTCATTTGCCTATGGCCAAATGTCTGAATAGCCACGGTGTCTCTTGGAACGATAAACATTTCCAGACTACAGCCCTGTGCCAACATGCAACCTTTGGGGTCTGTTGCCTCAGTATATTGAAGATAGAAAACATCAATTTCCTGACTATTTATTCGTCCATCTTTATGCCGCTGAATTTTCTCCAAGGATGAAATGCTTTTCATGTTTGTGAACCTGATGAAAACTGCAAGAGAATGAAGCTAACTTTTTACTCTCCTGAGAACAGTGGATACCTTTTTATCTGAGGATCAAAGAATGTGTGTGTGTGTGTGTGTGTGTGTGTGTGTGTATGAATTATTTGCTCTGAAAACCTTTCTGGTTGTCACTGGCAGCCTGTTACCAAGTTCCTCTATTACATACTTTTAATGCACCCTATACTTTATTTCATAGCACTCATTACAATTTGCACTTTTGTATTTATAGATGCTCTTTGTCTTGCAGTGGGGTTATGTCCTTATAAACTCACCATAAGTTAAAAATATAATAAGTGGAAAGTGCATTTACTGTACCTACCCTGCCAGACATCATAGCTGAGCTGAGCCTGCCTTAAACATGCTCAAAACACTTACGTTAGCCTGCAGTTGGGCAAAATCTCCTTGCTGCTGCAGCCCAGCATCATGAGTGTATTATAGAGCATATCACTAGCTCCAAAAAAGATGAAAATTCGAAGTACAGTTTCTGCTGAATGCATATGGCTTTCACACTGTTGTAAAGTTGAAAAATCCTAAGTCAGACCATTGTTAATCAGGGACCATCTGTAATTGTATTTTTCTATTAATGTGTATCTCTTCTACTGTTTTAGAAGTTCTTTCAGCTCAGGAACTTTATTTTGCTCACCACTGTGTCCGCAACACTTAATATCTGACACCTGTAGTAGGCCCTCAAAAATATTTGAATTAATGAATGCTTGCATCTATGTCATTGTCATTATTAGATCTATGTTAATTCATATCTAATAGATACTACTATAATATTGTTTGAACTCAGAAGTCAAATATTCCCCAAAATTCTGTACCTTCTCTGAAACTCAGAATAAATACACTTTCACCAGCTTTGAGATCACTCCTTTATTTAACTAAATCTGTAGGAGTTTTAGTTTTCCTACTTTTTTTCACCATGTTTTATCCCACTTACCGTATTGTGTTTCAGAATTTAGTACCTCTCTTCTTCCTTTTTTTATTTTTGAATCCCAAGGGAAAGAGAACTGTTCTGCAATTATATACTCTACTTTGCTTTCTGGCCATCCCCAAGGACCTTCACCTGAACAGTCAGTTGGCAAAAGTCTGAAATGAGATTAGAGTTGGTTCACATTCCTTTTCATCTTTAGGTAACAGAGATTTCATGCAAAGATCATTCTCTGCAGATCTCTAAGATCTAGTATACTAAGTCCTCAAGTTAATAATAAGAACTATATACAGATACTTTTTAAAAAATTCTTCCAGACTTCTAGGTTTTTTGTTTGCTATCCAACTCTTTGTACTTCTGTTTCTTTGCCCAGCAAACTACTGTCTTCAATTGAAAAAAAAAAACCTTTACCCCCCCCCCCCAAAAAAAAAAAAGAAGGAAGGAAAGGAAAGGAAAAAAATGATTACAGTGCTCACTTTAGTAGCACATATACTAAAAAATGCTTACAGCTTAGAGAGAAGCTGTGAATGCTTCGGGAACAGAGAACCCCAAGATTACTATAGAACTGAGCCACCTTGCTGAGAACAGGTGTAGGGATCATGGCCTCAGATCTTCCTGGTTTCTTTGCTTACCTATAATGTGGTATTGCTTCTTTCTTCCTTACCTCTCATTGTAAACCTTGCCTTGGAGACATTTTAAAATTCTTGCAGATCCAATCTCTTTTTATGTAGCCCATAATTCAGTCAGCACTACAAAGATCCTCCTGGACTAGGCTCAACCTTAGGACTATTAAGAAGACCCAAATATAACCTAGAATGATTTCCTTGGCTTTTTGAAATGTATTATTCTTAGCACTTATGCAGAGGTCTGATTCCACCTGATTTCACATTGTCCCACTTCAAATCAAAGTAACAGATTCCAAGTCCATTCCTGGTTCACAAGGCTTACCCTAATCCAGGGTCTTGGAACAATGTATATAAAAAGCCTTAAGTCATACGATATACTTTTGCTGAGGCAAAATTGCTCATTAGCTTCTATGTTGTTTAATGGAAAGACAAGGCTGACTTTTGATAAGAATTCCACATTCTCCTTTTTATTTTTTTTTTTAATTCATTTTTATTGTTAGACTTATTGGGGTGACATCTGTTGGCAAGGATTACCAACCACATTCTCCTTTTTAAACCACAGCACTAAGTGAAAGGCCATACACAGTGATATGTTTTACTTTGGCGTTGTGTTTTACTCTGGCAATGTGCTTTCTAGAAGAATTTGTGGTATAGTGGAAAGAGCACTGACGTGAAAATCGGTAGACCACTATACCTTTGCCAGTGTCATTGTGACCTTGGGCAAGTTCCTTAACTTCTTTGGGCCTTAGTTGTCTCATCTCTTTAACTATGTGACCAATAAGGACCTATCAAGCTTTTAAGTTATAAGAATGCTGACTTAAATCTTGGCGTCAGCATGAATCCAGTATTAGTTCACTATGGCATCTTGAAAATGAACAGTTTTAATTATCAGTCATGAAAATGAAAACTAAAAGATATTAATACCAATGATGAAAGTTTATTATACACTTGTCATATAGATTTGTTTCATCAGAAAAATGAACCTATACACCTTGCCAATCTCATATTCAGGAAATGTTTACATCCCATTTTTCAATTCCTGATCCTAGACTGACAAGTGGAATAATTCATGGAACCTAGCTGTTGATGCAAGTATATGCTAGCTGACAAGCTAAGCTCAGTGTCGCTTAACAATTCCTTCGTGTCCCTACATTCACATTCTCCAATACTTATTTCATTCTCAAGATTCATTAGCCCAATTCATTCTCTCTTCATATTCTTAAAATAAGATCAAAGATACACACCTAAATCCCCTAGCTTCCTTCCTTTTTCTTAAAATGTATTTTTCTTATCCTGATATTTCTTTTTTCTCTTCTTATTCTTAAGATTGTTTGAAACATCATACCATTAATTTTATCTGTTTCCTTCATTTTTATTCTTTCCCTTCTATTTAAACTCTTTGCCCTCTGCAACACTTCCTTACAGTGAAAATATTTTCCTCATCCTTGCTACTCCATTCAACTACTGACTCCTCTCCTCTTTTCTTCACTACTTTCTTTGCTGTTTCCAATCTCTTATTACCTACCTAGTATCATCTTGCCATCAGATTTCTTCTGCCACTATTTGAATGAAATATTAATATTTCTCATACCATTGATCATCTATTTTCCAAAGATCTTTTCTCAGTTCTTTGTAGACTTGTAGAAGCTCTACTATTTCTTTATTCTTGAAACTCTCCTCTCTTACCTTTGTTATAACTACATTTCCCTAAATCTCCTCATTTCTTAAAATTCCCGATGGGTTTTAGGATGCTGAAATATGGTCAATTCTGCCCTCTAGGTGGAGCCTATAGCAGCAGCTGGTGACCCACACTCTTTTTCCCCAGACAAGCAGCAGCCTTATCCACAATATATTTTTCATTTACTATGTGTGCCATAGTGGGGAAAGTTGAGGAAACATTGAGTTAAGAATGGGATTTGGCTGCTAGGAACAGAAGATGAAGTAATGATTTAATGTAAGAGAATTCTGAAGGTCTAGGGCGGGTATGATGGCTTTACAATGTAATCAATGTTTCAGGCTCCTTCAAGTTAATTGTTTATTGCAGAATTGCTAACGTAGCTCTAGCTATCATGTTTACTTTCCAGGCTGAAGAGTAAAACATCTGTCTCCCACTTAATGTTTTCTTCTGACAAGCTTTCCCAGAAGCCACACCCTAAGACTTCTGCCTACTTCTTTTTGGCTACCCCTTCTGCAAAGATGGCAAGGAAATGTAGCTTTTTAGCTGGATACATTGCTTCTTCACAAAATAGAGGCTCATACACTTGCCCAGCTTTCTTTCATACATAGTAACTACCAAAAGTTTTTACCTCACCAGCCTTCTTCTAGTAAATGCAATCTTATATATTCATGGCTTCAACTGTCCCCCTTGTATGAACAATCCTCAAAACTTTATCTCTGGATTACAACATATATATTTAACTTTTCAGTCTACTTAAAATTAGTATTTTTCACCACCTCAAATGGAATGTAGAAATCTTACTGTGTAAATCCTTCACCCACCCTTCTTTATATTGTAATTGTCTTATGTCCATTGCATTTTGTGTATGGCCTATAGATCATACAGAAACAGGCGGTAGGTTCTTAATGGTTGGAAAATTTTTCAGAACAATATTGTGTGACATGAAAATTATATGAAATCCAAATTTCAATGTCTGTACATAAAGTTTTAATTAGACTCAGTCATATTCATGTCACCTATTTTTAGCCACTTTTGTGTTAAAGTGGCAGAGTATTACAAGAGACCGTATAACCTGCAAAGCCAGAAATATTTAGTATCTGATCTTTTACTGAAAAGGTTTTGCAACCACCAGTTTTATGTACTACATCTAATATATTGAAAACCCCATCAGACAACTTTTTAAAAATTCTCTTTTTCAATCATATAAATTTTGAGGAACTCAAGAGAATAGTTTATTACACTTACACATATACTGTAACATTTCTGTTGGTGTTCCTTCATTCCTTTTGTTTCAAGAGTCCCTCTACTCATATTATTTCCCTTCTAGCCAAAGAATCTTTTTTGGTGAGTCTTTTAGAGCACATTTATTGGTTATTAATTCTCTGACAGTGTCTATTTCACCCTTATTCCTAAAAGATTTTTTTTCTGAATGCAGAAATCTAGATTTAAGCATTTTAAAAATGTTCCATTTCCTTTTAGCCTCCATGATTTCTGAGAAATACCTAATCACCTAAATCATTGTTCTGCTATAAGTAATATATCATTTTTCCTTGGTTGCATTTTCTGTCATTTTCAATATATTTTTATTATGATGTGTGATGTGTCTTAACATGGATTTTGGGGGATTATTCTGTTGGGGGGGTTCATTAAGCTTCTTCAATCTGTAAATTTGTCTTTTTCAGATTTTAGAAGTCATCAACCATATTTCTTCAAACATTTTTTCTGCACCCTCTTTCTCCTCTCCTTCTAGGATTATAGTGACATAAATATAAGCTAGTCATTATTTGTTTCCACCTAGGATTCCTATGTGTCTTTTCTCCTTAATTAGCTTGTAAGATGACTGAGGCAGGGAATTGCATTTTATGTATGATTTTCTTTCCCCAAGGACTAGTTCAGTCTTTACACACAAAAAAAGGAAAAAAGAGGGTTCCTTGGTGGTGTAGTGGCTAGGCTTTGACGCTCTCAACATCACAGCCTGGGTTCAACTCCCAGCCAGGAAACCACCAAAAAAAGAAAAAGAAAAAGAAAATAGTCACTAAATATTTAATTAATAAAATAGATCATGTCTTGTACCCATATGTTTCAGGCATGTTGGTAAAAGTGGTAATTTTTTTGGTAAACTCTCTTGGATTCACTTGCTATGTATTAACTAAAAATAATGAAGGATTTTGTAATGTATTTGCTTCCTTTTTTTTTTTTTTTTTTTAAACGTGACTTCCACCGCCTGTCTTTTGAAATTCTACAAGTCAGAGATAGAACCTTCAGATCTTTTCAAAGGAAATGGTTTGAAGTTATACTATGAGAAGCTTGAGTATGGAGGAACCTCAGAAGTAGTCATAAGGAGTGAGGTGTACTGAGTGGGTAGGCTCCTCCTCCCACCTCTGCTACCCAACCAGATGCAACTCAGAGCAGTAATTTCTACCTTTGGGCCATTTATATGTTAGTCTCCTTTGTAAAACCATATATGAAAAGAATACTGCTTCAAACATAGGTCACCCTCTCACTCCACATACAAATCTCTCTTATAACATCTCTGAAATTAGTCTGGTCTTCTTTTACCAGAATATCACAAAGACAGAAGTTGTAGTGCTGTAAGACCATGTTTTTGAAGCTAAAGTGAGTGCAACTCCCTTGTATGCCAGAGGGTATGAAAAACTATGTGATAAGCTTGGCCTATCTTCTGAAAATTAATTCTAGCTTAATGATTTAAGGAAGGAATTTTCAGTTTTTGCCCTTGGTAAAGATTTTATCATATACATACATAAGCAAAAATAGAAAGATATATCCCCCATCTCCACTTCAGGGTATACATTTTTATTCCAACAATTAGAAGTGTCTGAAACAATTTGAGAAGTTTTCCAAAAAATAATAACGCCATAAAGGGATAGTAGTACAGGACAACTGTCTCTGAACTAGAGTCAGAAGAGTTGGATTCTAGAACAAATTGTACTTTTAGCTAGCTGTGTGATCTTGGGTAAGTCTCTTAACTTCTCTTGGCCTTAGATTTCTAATTAGGGTCAGGGGAGAGGCTTGGGGTGTGAGAGGTGGTCAAGAAAGTTGTGGAACTGGAGGTTTGTCAGAAAGGTGGGAGTACTAGTGCACACGGTTTAATTTTGTAACTTATTAATTTATATGCCAGATTTCAGCCTACTTGCATCCGTGTTCTTTCACATAACACCAGAGCATGTCAGACATGAAGAAAACCCCAAGTATGGATAAAATTGAATTTTGTGCCATTGTTAAGTTCCTCACAAAACAAGGGAAAACACCTCAAATCATATTAGAAGAGATGGTAATGATTTACAGGGGCTGTTGCCCTGGGAAATCCATGATTTACAAATGGCATACCCTTTCAAGCAAGGTCGAATGTCCATTAAAGACAACCTCTATCTGGAATGCGCTATTGAGGCCACTTCCTCAGGCATTGTCAAAAAAAGTTGAAAACTTGTAGTAGAAGATGCCAGATTGAATAAAAGGGAGCTTACAGAAATGGTTGGAGTATCACCTACAACCATTTTGAATATTCTCCATCAGCAACTAAGGATGTCAAAAGTCAGTTCAAAACACTGCAGCCTGGGTTCGATTCCCAGCCAGGGAACTACCCACATAGAAAAAAAAAAAGTCAGTTCAAGATGAGTACCGAGAATGCTCACACCGCTTCAGAAACAACAGTGCATCAAGTGTTCACAACAGTTCTTGGACCTCTCCAGAGACAACGAAGATGGAGGTTTAAACTGGATTGTCACTGGAAATAAAACATGGGTTCATGACTGTGAGCCTGAGTCTAAGCAGGAGTCCATGCAGTGGCATGAAAAGGGCACGCCACCCCCTAAGAAATTCAAGGCATCACAATTGGCTAGAAAAATCATGGCTACTGATCCATCAGGTATCCTGATTGATTACAAGGATAAAGGTGTCACAATAACTGGAGAGTACTATGCCAGTCTGCTGAAACAGTTAAAAGAATCTGTGAAGGAGGAAAGAAGAGAAAAATGGACCAAAAAGGGTGATACTTTTGCATGACAATGTGCCTCTGCACAAGAGCAATGTTGCATTGGCTACTCTTCATTGTCTGGCTTCCAAACATTAAACCACCCTCCCTACAGTCCAGACCTGGCTCCATCTGATTATTATTTGTTCCCAAATATGAAAGAACAGCTTTGAGGGAAGAAATTTACGGACAACAAAGGGGTTAAGGCTGCAATTTGAGGGCAAAATCAAAACATTTTTTTTCCGAGGGTGTAAATAAACTTACTGAAAGATCTGAAAAGTGTATTAGGGTTAAGGGTGAATGTATTGAAAAGGAAAAATAATATTTTTTATCCTTCTTCCCCTTCATTCTGCAAATTTCTTGACCACCCCTGGTAGATCTGCAGTGTTCTGTAGAACTTTTTGTGTTAGAAATATGCTTTCCAAAATGGTAATCTAGTCACATATGATCTTGAGCACCTGAAATGTGGCACATGGTGGGACTAAGGAATTGAATTTTAAAGTTGATTTTAAATAGTCGTATGTAGCTAGTGGTTTACTGCTTTGGACAGTATGGGGGCTAGGTGATCTTTATGTATAATTGAAAGTGTATATGTGCTCTGAGATGGAAAGAAGAGCAATAGTGTGGGAGAATGAACAGGGTGGGTAAATAGCTGACATCTACACATACCCAGGGTGATTTCTGTGTACTCTGGCTTCTGTTAACTGGGACAGTATTTGGCCTTGCTTCAAACTGTGGTTGAGCCCTGTGCTTTGGTCTATGGGTTGCAGTTTTCTCATCATCAGAGTAATAGGTAGTGGTTTTGCTTAGCAGGAAGTTAGTTTGCCTGTGGTAGCTCCGCTGAGGACCTGCCTCAGCTGTTCTTCATCCTCATCTGACTACAGATCCCAGCTGTGAGTCTTCATCTTTCTCACTAAAAGGAAGGTGCTGTCCATTAATCTTCTTCGTGGAAATAATAACTTTGGGAGTTACACTTGGTTATTCTGTGTGATTCTGATATAGGAAAGTGTGTGTGAACTGTGTAAAAACCTAATTTTAGATGTTTATACTGAAAAGTTAAGATGATACCCAGCTTTTCTTTTTTTCTCAGGTTTTTCTTTTTCCTTGGCTATATATGAGTATTAACATTCCTTCACCTTCAGTCTTGCCTCACATAGCACTTACCTGGACAGAGATAGTTCACAGTGACCACGCTTTCTCCACTGCTTAGCCAGTTGCTTACTAGTCTGAATCCCACAGAAACCAGTAGCACAGTCATAAAGAGCCTAACAGCCATTGTCTGGCACCACAAATCTTCATAGCAACAGACCACCACATGGCAACAGCAGCCACACAAAGAAAACATTAGAGAAATCAATACTTACTTTCTCCCACCCTTCCTCCACTCCAAACAATAGCCAACACATTCTTCCCACCTAGCACCTTAGTCCTAGGGGATTCTTTAGGGCAGTTACAGTTTATATACCCATGTGAATTATGTTATCTATCCATTGTCATATATTTAAATCCTGAAAGCCTAAGGAAAATTTTATGGGGTTTTTGAATTTCATTTTACATACTGCAAAATATCTCCAAGGGAGAGATATGTCCTTTTGTGCACTCTTACCTACCTCCTCCCTGTCTCCCAGTAAAGCAGTAAGGCAGTACAATTGGCCAGATTGCCAGATAGGTAAGGTTATTTTAAATGAGATTCTTTTGTTATTTCAGAAACAAAACCAACTCAGATGAGCTGAAAGACAGATGTATTTTGTTATTAATTCCATCCTTTAACAGATAATTTGGTTCCTGATACTTATGTTTGAACCCAGATTAGTGATACTTAGGCAATAAATATAGTTCTGGTATAAGCTGGGGCTAAATACTAGCCCCAACTAATTTAGCTTTGGTGTATGATTCCAAGAGAAAAAGGCCTCATTTCAGAGTCTTGGTATTTTCTTGTCCTGTTGATAGAGTCATTTAATTGGTCTGGACTTTAGTTTCCTCATTTGTAAAATGAGAAAGTTGGATTACATATCTCCATGGTCCTTTCGGCTCTGATATTTACAGTTCTGTGATCATTTGTGTGGGACAGAAGAGAGAACTGTCTTTGTTAATCCTTGGTGGTTGCAGGGTCTGCTGGAAGATGTTCAACCCTCCAGTCTCAGTGCTTATACTGCTAACAACAGGTCCTGGCCCTGCCCTGGTTGATAAAGCTGCTGTAACAATGATGGGCAGAAGCTATTAACAAACTTGGCAACTAGTCTTTTCTCCCACAGCGGTGGTTTCAGACCAGTGTAGTCAGGGCTTTGCTCCCAGGTCAGTGCTGCTGCCTGTCTCTTAATGAGACCAGTGAGAACTAGCACATACACGCACATGCACACACATAGTGTGTGTGTGTGTCTGTGTGTGTGTGTGTTCTCTATTTTCTCTCTTTGTTTTGGACTACTCTATGAAACAAGGGGCTGTTCTCCACCTCTTCTGATACTTCATTATCCCCTTTCCCTCCGGTTTTACAGAACAAAGAAATCATAGGGCATCAACTTTATAATTTAGGCAGCTGGAGATAATTTTCCCAAGATAGGGTGGGTAGGTAGCTGATTCCCCCTGGCATGAGGAAGCATTTCTAAATGGCCTGTGTTTTGTCTGCCAAGCTAAGGTTTTCCTGGGCCCATTCAGGCTTCTCTGTATTTTAGTTAAATTATAGTGGCAAACCAGGTCCATGTACTTTTAGATGAGTAGGGGTTAGGGGAAAAGGAAAATGTGTCATTTATAGGCCCTTCTACTTGCTTAATTGCTCAAGAAATTTTTGTTTAATCCACTCACTGTCCCTGTGCTTATTCCTGCCAGATCCCTTATTTCCCTTAGTTGCTGCCTTTAGGGCCTTCTCCATAACAATAAACTCTATGACAAAAAAGCTTTGGTGAGAAATTGTGTAGTCTCCCCTCCCACAAGATGTATTCTTTTTCCTCTTTAGGATATCTAAAAAAGGCCTAAAAAACTGCAATCAAATAATTTTTCTAGTCTCACTGAACTCATAATCAAATGAAACATTTAACCTGGAACTAATTCAGTGAACAACTTGCCTTCTTCTTACTTGATTCTGATTATCCTAATCTTATGAAAAATTTCCCTGGAGTTCCCTGATGGTGTAGTGGCTTAAGGCTTTGGCGTTGGCGCTGTCAGCGCTGCGGCCTGGGTTCGATTCCCAGTCAGGGAGCTACCCACATACCAACAAGCAAAAAAAAAAAAAAAAAAAAATTTCCCTATCATTCAAAACACTTGAAATATTGTACATCTTCCCATTTATCAAGCTCCTTTTTGCTTTTGGGCTTTTTGCTTGCTCTCCTTAGAATTTTTATATTAAAAAATCACCCAAAATCAAGAATCAGTGGAGAAAGAATGGATATAGAAAATGGGAAACACCCTCCCCTCCCTCAATGTGCTATTGCATTAGGTAGTAGACTGGTCTGTTACCTTGGAGATTGAGCAGAGTACCTAAAGTGTAGAACTACCCTGCGTCTTAGCTGATCCTGGCACTGATCTACAGGAGTCACAAACCCAAAGGTTTTGTTTTTTGTTTTTATGTTAATATGGCTCACTGAACAATAATACAAATATAGTTACACAAATCATAAACATGCAGGTTATTGAATTTTCAAAGTGAACACACTTCGTAGTACCAGCACCTAGATGAAAAAAGCAGTATTATGAGAACCCGAGAAACCCCTTCATACCTCCCTCCAATAGCTATTAATAACTTCCCTGAAGAAAATAAATTCTGACTGCTAATAGCATAGATTAGAATTACCCATTTTGAACATTATATAAATAGAATCATTACAGTATGTACTTTTTTTATGTCTGGCTGTTCAACATATGCCAGTGAAATTCATCCATATTGTTATTATACATGTAGTTGTTCTTTGTTTATTCTCATTATTTTATTGTATTTCATTATGTGAATACAGTAGCCACCCCACCCCCAATCTAGTGTTTCGCTTTCCATACTTTCAGTTACCTGTGGTTAACTTCAGTCCAAAACTATTAAATGGAAAATTCCAAAAATAAACACAATTCATAGGTTTTACATTGCACACCATTCTAAGTAGCATGATGAAATCTTGTGCCTTCCAGCTCCATCCCACCCAGGAGGTGAATCATCCCTTTTTCCAGCATATCCACGCTGCATATACTAACCACCCATTGGCCACTTGGTAGCTGTGTGGGTAATCAGATCAACTGCCATGGTATCACAGTAATGTGTTCACGTTACCCTTATTTTACTTAATTATGACTACAGATCACAAGAGTAGTGATGCTAGCAATTCAGATGTGCCAAAGAGAAGCCATAAAGTGCTTCCTTAAAGTGAAATGGTAAACGTTCTCAACATAATAAGAAAAAGTTGTATGCTAAGGTTACTGAGATCTACAGTAAGAATGAATCTTCCTTCTGTGAAATAAGATGTTTTGGGAGAGAGATACCACATAACTTTCATTACAGTATATTGTTATAATTGTTCTGTTCTATTATAGTTCTGGTTCTTAATCTCTTACTATACCTGATTTATAAATTAAACTTTATCATAGGTAATATGTATAGGAAAAAATATAGTACATAATCGAGTTTGGTACTAGCTACAGTTTCAGGCATCCACTGGGAGTCTTGGAACATAAGCGGAGACTGATATATAATAGTACTTACTAAGTTGTCAATGGGCATTTGAGTTGTTTGCAGTTGGCAACAGGTGTAAAAAATGTTGCTGTGAAAATTTTTGTACATGTCATTTGGGGAATATATGTATATATTCTATTCTGTATATACTTAGGAATGGAATTCCTGGGTCATTAAGGTATCTATGTGATCAACTTTAATAGATATTGCCGGTTTTCTAAAGTATCTGAACCAATATATACTCCTATTTCCAATTAGAATCCTAGTTATTCTGGAGCCTTGCCAGTACTTGACCTTATTTGTCTTTTTCATTTATGCCATTCTGGTTGGTGTATGGTGAGTCATGAAATTGAGCATGCTTTCATGTGCTTACTGGCTTTTTGGAAATATTCTTTTATAAAGTTCATATTCACATCTTTTACCCATTTTTGGATTGGGTTGTATGTTTTTCCTTACTTGTAGGAGTTCTTTGTATGTTCTGCTTATGAATCCTTTATCAGATATATGTATTATAAATATCTTCTATTCCATATCTTGCCTTTACTCTTAATAGTACCTTTTCACAAATAAAAGTTACTTATTTTTATAAAGTCTAGTTTATCTTTTTTTAGTTAATGCTTTTTTGTGTCCTGTTTAAGGAAATTTTGCCTTTCCCAAGATAATAAAGATATTTTTCTTTGTTGTTGTTTTTTATTTTTTGAAAGAGAACTTATTACTTTTCCTTTCATATTTGTATCTACAATCTAGCTGAAATTGATTTTTTTTTAGGGTGTGAATTGGGAGTCAATATTCTTGTTTTTTTCATATGGCTACCTAATTGACCCATCACCTTATTGAAAACACCATGCTTTCTCCGACTTCACTGCAGTGTCACATTTGTCATAAATGAAGTCACATATGGGTGAGTTTATTTCTGGGCTCTCTCTTCTATTCCATTCATCTGTTTGTCTGGTTTTATGTCAGTACTACAGTGTCTTAATAACTATAGCTTTATAACTCTTGATATCTAGTACTCTAGCTTGTACTTCAAGATTGCCTTGGATATTTTTGGCCTTTGATATATAAATTTTAGGATCAGTTTGAATTTTTATTAAAAACCTGCTGAGATTTTTATTGTGATTACATTAATTCTGCAGATCAAGTTGGGGTAGACCCAAAGTTTTAACCTTTTTTATTTAACCTAGCATTACTCAGTTTGGGAGAGAGAAGGAAGATCAGAGCAAGTCAGTGATATCACACAGGGGAGCTTGTTTAAAATAATGTATTAGCTATCCCCCACTACTCATATTCTGAATCAGCAGACTCAGCATTGAGATTAGGAGGCATGTTTATTGTGTCTTGCTGCCATCACCACTGTTCTTCATCACCCTGTTTGAGAACCAGTGACCTATAGACTTCAGCTTCCTTGCTAGCAGCAGTGTAATTCACAGAGGCTAGTTAAAGTAAAATCTGATTGATTTAGTCAACACCAGGTCTGCTTTGGGGGCTGTTTCCTAAGGCTGCTATAACAAAGTACCAAATATTGGGTGGCTTAAAACAACGAAATTATTGTCTCATAGTCTTGAGGCTAGAAGTAAGAAATCAAGGTGTGGGCAGAGCTTGCTTTCTCTGATGGTTCAAGGGGAGAATCCTTCCTTGCCACTTTTAGCTTCTAGTGTCTGCCACCAATCCTGGCATCCCTTGGCCTGTAGATGCCATCACTCTAGTCACGTGTACCTTCACATCTTCTTTTCTCTGTGTGTGTCTCACTGTCCACATTTCCCCTTTTTATTAAGACTCCAGTCATATTGGATTAGAGCCCACTTAAATGATCTCATTTTCACTTCATTGCCTCTAAGATCACGTTCTGAGGTAATAGGGGTTAGGACTTCAGTATATCTTTTTGGGGAACACACTTCAACCCAAAACAGGACTATTAAATATTTCAGAATAATTATTGTCACAAGTTAGATAGAGGAAGGAAATCTAGAACAGGACATAATAATGAGAGGCACTGCTTCTAAAGCCAGTCTGGGCAGAAGAGCATTCACCCTCTGATGCCAACTGTTCCTCTCCTTACATTACCATTTCCCCTCTTCTTGGCACCGAGAGCTACAGTGTATTCAGTTCTGCTCTGTTAACAAATCCCGAAAATGCCAAATGGAAGTTAACAAAAAGAAAAAGAGGTTTCAACAGTTAGTTACATCTGTCAGCCTATTGCTAAAGAAGGCTGAAAGTAAAAGTGCCTCATGGAGGCCAGTGCCTGGCCACATTGTTATCCTGATTCTGCCTGCTAGGTCAGAAAGTGGTAAAGCTGTGATTCCATCTCAGCCCCAGGCAAGTATTTCCTCAAAGCTGTCCCATTGAGATGATACCATCCTTCTAATTTCCAGTGGTTTTCAGACTAGGACTTCAGCTAAAGAGCCGAGGGCATGATGACCTCTGCAGAGCCACCTCCCACTGGTTAGGTACAGTGTGTGGTTGGTTACTTCAAAGAGGAAAGGGAGAATGTGCGATTTAAGGGTGTGGTAAACCTGCCTTTGTTGCCCTTATGCAAAGTTTCCGTGGCGTGGGAACTTGCAGATAGGAGGAGCAACTGAATTAGATCTTTAGTATTTCTCCCCAGCCTTCCCACAGCCTTAGGGTGGAATGGTTTATGATCCACTTGGGCTTTGCATCTCTACCTCATACTAGTCCTTTTCCTGCTAACAGTTTTAGTAATAACAGATCTACCTAAACACTCCCCAAATTGGTACTTGCTTGATAATGTTTTCAGCTGAGTATTATACTGAAATTTTGTGGAGGGAAATGCCATGCTCATGTGGAAATGGTTTCAGGATGATGGATGTTTGTTACCTTTGTGCATTCTTTGGTTCTTTCAGCCCCAAAAGATCCCAAATATAAGGGCTCAAGATTTTTGTTTCCTGTCAGTCCCAAATTGAAGGCAGAAAAATTTGAAGATATCATTTTCTACATCAGTGGTTCCCAGATTTTGCTGTACCTTAAAATATGGGGGTGGAAATTTTAAAAATCCTGATGCCCAGGTCTCACCCAGTTAAATGATAATGTCTGTTCATGTCAATACTCTTTAAAGATCATCAGGTACATCTAATGTGCATCGAAGTTTGGGAACCACTGCTTCATAGGCTTCAGACATTTCTGCAGAAGATCTTATCCTAAATTACTTTATTGGGTAACCTCAGATTTACACTTAGAATGTTAGTAAAAGGCACCTGGGAAATACAGATTCTCTTTGGAAGTATCCTTTTTGAGGGAATAATAAACACATTTCTGTCTTTGGGTTTCTGGTTTTGGGAGACCCATACATGATTTTATCTATCTCTACAGTCAAATCCATGACTTGTAAGTGAATGGATTGCCAGGATAAGTGAGATAAAAACCTGGAGATGTTGCTGTTAGCTGATTTGAGGTTCTGCCTGCATAAGGTTTGGTAGAGCATAAGAATTTATAGCATAGCAAAGTATTCTCTCCAGTAATTTTCACTGCAATCAACAAATTTGGGGCTAGGGTTTTCCCTGAAATATGGCACTCTTTACCAAAGTTTCTGGCATTACTTACACAGCAAACCCATAAAAATTAAGGGAGGGAGGAAAAGAGGGAGTTTGGTTTTCAGAATAACCAGTTTGTTGGGGGAAAAGTCTTAACTAGTACATGAACCACAGATGGTCCTAATTTCTCCCAGTCTTTTCATTTCTGGGGGCTATTTACTCTTAGGAATTTACTCTTTTCCTATATCTCTGGTTTGAACTTTTGTCCTGGAAGAAACAGTGCTCAGAAATTTGCATAATCTCTAATCACATGGCAAGATTAAATATTAGATAATATACCAGAAATCAGCTGTGGGAAGTAAACAATTACTGCATTCCCCCAGTTGGGGCTTCCACAGAGGTAGTAGTACCCAGAGTTCCAAACCAGACTTCCTCATAGGCATCCTCTTGTAACTCTCCCTCCTCTTTCAGTTCTAGCCAAGTTCCTGCATGGTAGTGCTGCAAGCCAAGATGCTGCTATGCTTGTGGGTTTCCAGAAACTGACTGACTGACTTAATATGCTCTCTTCCTCCACCCCACCTTTAAAGAGGACTAGAAAACCTAAAACTACTACTGACTAGGAGTTAAGATATTTGTTACAGATGCATCCTCCTTCTTGTCTCCCTTCCACTTCTAACATTAGTAGACAAACATGTCTGTTATTCTCCTTTAGAAAGAAGTTGGAACTACACAGAATCTATTAATAGGCCCTTGATCATTTACTGGTAGATAAAAGGACCTTTGTCTCATATAAGAGGTTTGGGGAGCCTAAAGAGGACTTTCTACAAGGAAAACAGATCCCAGCTGAAGGCATAGTCAACTTATAAACAGTGGGACTAAATTGAACAACAGTTTGGCACGAGTGTAGACAGTGTCAGCATTAAACCATTAGTGTTTATTGTTAACCATTAACACTGGACATTAGGCTTAGCACATTATATTTCTCTAGCCAAGCTAAGGAAATACAGCTTCTGAGGGCATCTTTTTTTAAGGTGACAAGCTTTTTAAAAAAGAAGAAAAGAATAAAGAAAAAAATAGAAATAGGGGTCTTTTAAAAATAACATTATTGGGAGGTTCCCTGGTGGTCTAGGGGCTAGGCTTCAGCACTCTTAGTGCTCTCACTGCCATGGCCTGGGTTCGCTTCCCCGTCAGGGAACCAACCAAAAAAAAAAAAAAAATTATAGAACTGAAGTTTACACACCCAGGAATAAATTTCTTTACCAAAGCTTCTGCCTTGAGATGGGAGTCTTAGGAGTCAATTGTAAATTGCATGAAATATATAAAATGGTTTGGTTCCAAAGGGCTGTTGCTAAATCTAACTAGTTTTTAAGTCCAAAGTATATACTGTGTAAATGATCTGACATGCCATCTGTCAGTAGTGGGTAAAATTGGTGAGCTCTTGATCTAGTTGGTAGCTTTGTTTTTGTTACAAAAGTTGATAAGTTGAAAGTTTGAAGTAGAGAAGTTTTTATTTTATATATCTTTCAACTAAGAGATCATCCTCTACTAGGTTACATTATAGTAAGAGGAGGAATGGGTATGCTTAAGTCTTTGTTTCAGGCTGTATTATACTGTGCTGTGAATTGAGAATGAGAGGCAATAAACTACGAGGGCTATCGAGAAAAATTCCAGCCTTGTCAATATAACAAGAATGGGTACATGGCTGGGTACTTTCCAGACAGCCCTCGTATATCTCCTCCTCCATTTTCTATCCCATTACTAACAACTATTTTTCTTTTGATGTTTTTTTAAAAATTACATTTTTGTTTTTTTTTTTTTTACTTATTTAAAAAGTAATGCCTGGTTTCTTGGAAAATTCTCTAAAAGCTCAAGCAACAAAAGAAAAAAATAGATAAATTGGATTTCATCAGAATTTAAGGGAGTTCCCTTCCCTGGTGGTGTAGTTACTAGGCTTCAGCACTCTCAACACTGCAGCCCGGGTTCGATTCTCAGCCAGGAAACTACCCAAAATAAATAATATATTGGATAATATTTTGGATAATATATCGGATTATATATCGAATAAGGGATTAATATCCAGAATATGTAAAGAACTACAACTAAAACAAACAATGTAAATCAAAACTGAACAAAGGGCTTGAATAGACAAGAAGATATACAGATGACCAAAAAGCACATAAAAAGATGCTCAGCATCATTAATCATAAGAGAAATGCAAATCAAAACCAAGATGGAAGTACCACTTCACACCTACTAGGATGACTGTTATCAAAAGAACAGAAAATTGCAACCGTTGGAGAAGATGTAGAGAAGTTGGAACCCTTGTGATTTGCAGATGGGAAGATAAAATGTTGCAGCCATTGTGGAAAACAGTTTAATGGTTCCTCAAAAAGTTAAACATAGACTTAACATATCTAGCAGTTCCACTCCTAGGTGTATACCTAAAACAGGTGTTCCTACAAATCTTGTTCATGAGTATTCATAGCAACATTATTCACAACAGTGAGAAGATGGAAACAACCCCATGACCATCAACAAATAAATAGATAAACAAAATGTGCTATATGCTTACAATGGGATATTATTCAGCACTAAAAAGGAATGAAATTCTGATACATGCTACAATGTAGATAAACCTTGAAAAAATTATGCTGGGTGAAATACACCAGATGCAATAGAATAAGCATTGTATGATTCCACTTATATGAGGTATCTAAAATAGGTAAATTTATAGAGACAGAAAGTAGAATAGAGTTACTAGAAACTAGGGAGCAGTGGGAATAGCAGTGGGTTTCTGTTTCAGATGATGAAAAACTTTTGAAACGAGATAGTCATGGTTCCAAAAAACACAAAATAGTAACAACTCTTTATTGTTGAAAATTTGGGAAACAAAGAAAAAGGAGAAATCATAAATCACCTAGAGATAACTAACGACTATTATGATTTTGTTATATTTTACTCTTGAGCCATTTTCCTGCTTGAGCCTGCTCCTACCTCTTGGGAGTGTACTTTCTTTTCAATAAACTATCTCTTTGTTTCATTTCTACAAAAAAAAAAAAAAAGAAAGAAATTTAATTCTAAATGTGAGCCCAGTGACATAAAATATATATGGTGGATTTGGGTTTTCCAGTCTGTGTTAACCCTTAGATGAATTTTGAAAAAGTAGAATTGTTGTAACTTTAGATGAAGCATTGGAAATATAGGACTTGATTTAAATTTGTGGTTTAAAAAAGTGCTAATTCTTTACACTACATTTGAATACCATAAACTTACTGCTGTGTGTAGGATATTGTGACTTGGGCTTACTAACAATATGCCTACCCACTAGCGTGCTCGCTCGCTCGCTCGCTCGCTCTCGCTTTCTCTCTCTCTCTCTCTCTCTCTCTCTCTCTCTCTCTCCCCCCC